>VDFB02379711.1:253654155-253712588 GCA_007258455.2 Sequoia sempervirens | reverse complement strand
TGTTGAATCAAATAATTTGTGAATAATCAATAATATCATATTGTTTTTTATTAAGGAAAAACCAGGTTTTGAAGGGGCCCCAAAACCCTTTAACAACAAGCAAGAGATAGATTTAGCAATAAAAGTACCCAAGCAAGAAAACAAAACAAGATAGGAATCTACTGAAAGAGAACATCAGAACTAGCTAAAAGTTAGAACCACAAAAGAACCCACAAAAACCCAACAACAAACCCACCATTAGTCCATATAATAATATCATATTGTTTCTCTTGCGAACTATGAATTTTCTAGAAATTTATGAGTTTTCCTAATTGTGAGGCCTCTATAAAGTAAGATGATGACTTCCCATGGTGTTGAATGAGTGGAAAGTAGGCTTTACTAACCTTACAAGTTGGTTTGATAGATTTTCACTTAGTTTTGTGAGTTTTATTGAAAGTTTTCTTCAGGCGGGTGGTCATACCCTATTTTAAGCTTTTGAACAAAATATGATCTATTAAAGACCTACACCTACTATATCCTTCATGTGGCTCAGTGGAGAGGCTTGATATAACATGGTTTTAGTATTTTAAAGCCTTTTAGTGGTAGGGGAAGTGTTTGAGGGAATTTATGGTTGTTGTCCTAAACAATTTAGTGTCAAATTTGTATGAAAAATGAGGGTTTTACATTAGATTTTGTTGCAAATGATAATGGTAGTGATATTTCATTGATTCCTAAGAATATTTGAGTGAAAATAAGGATTTTTGAGTTGGTGGAATGGTCAGGGGAGATGTGCAAATAGGACTTTCAATAAGCCATAAGGAAAACTAGGAACATAGAGGGTTTTGTGGTTGAGGGTCTTGGAAGGGTTGAATGACCAAAAAAATTGTGAAATTAGGGGTTTTTTTGATAGGGTAGTGCTACCCCATAGGTTTCTTAAGTTAGTTACTCAAATAAAGAGGGATCCCTTTGTAGATTTGGCCTAATTGAGGCCTTGTACGGTGAGAAAACTAATATTAGGAAGAGTTGCTCCAAAAGAGTCAAATTTGAAATTAAGATATGTGGTGTAACTAAATAGAAGGTATTTGAATAGGTTTTAGTTTATAAGGTTCTTTGGAAAATTTGAGAGAGAAAGAAAAAAAAAGGGTTTGTTGACCTACAAGCCAGCTAGGGTAACATTGTGAAAAAGAAGCAAGTTTGAGTTAAGGGTTTTGAAGTTTGATAGGAACCTATTTGTGTTTACCAAATAATGGTTTGAAACCCCTTGACTTGCATCATAGTATAACACTAGGATTTTCTATTTCATCCACCTTATTTCTAGTATGAATAGATAAGCTAGAGTACATATGAGTAGTGAATATATGAAAGAAATATTATTATCTTGTTTTTAATATGCATATTGAAGTGATGTGGTTGGATGGAAAAATATCTTTCTGCAAAGCTAACAAAAGGTGTTGTGGATGGAGAAAATAGAAGGTAAGTGAAGAATCAATAAAGTGTCCCCATATCTCGTAAAAAATGTACCTATTATGAATTTAATTCATTGAACTGTTGCCTCAAACTTTTAAAATTATTTTTATTTAATGGTGTTGCAACATTTGAGATCAATCTCAGGGCTATACTAGCTTATTTGTGTTCCCAGTTTGTACAACATAAAGGCTATTTGAGTTCATTTGTGTAATCAATACTTCTTAGTTTATTTCTGACGACCTCTTGTGAAGGTATTGCTATGAAGAAAACCTATATTGAATTAAGGAGAAAAATTTTATGCTTACCTTTTTCTTTTTCTTAATGTGAAAGATTTCAAAAAATATAAGCCTCTAAAAAGAAGAAAAAACTACTAGCAATTTAGCTCAAAATTGATGAAATATCATCACTAAGAATATTTCATAATTCCTTTACAAACTCTTCAAAATACTAATAGTATTTCTGCTCTAGAATAAAGGAAATAAATAATTACCTATTAGTTAACAAAAGTGTACTAAAATCCCAAAGATATTTTAGGTTCATGCAAGGAACCAAAGAAACAAATTGTTGTCTTTGAGATCATTATCTACAAATGAAGTAGCATCTGCTTCATAAAAGACCACAATATTTTTTTCTCTCATTAAGATAACATACTCATGAACTATAGGGGTGAAGTGAGAAATCTCAAGAACATATCAAACAGATAGGTCCATGGAGGAACTAGAGGAAGACCATCAACAGAAGCATGGAGATTGTCAGATATATGATCAGATCTTTTGGTAGAATGATAAATCTGAGAAACATGTCAAATAATAGGTCCATGATAAGGCACTAGACCAAAAATATCAGCAAGAGCACAAGCCATATTAAAAACATTATCAACTGCATTGTAAATAAGAGACTGGTAGGAAGATTGGATTCAAAATATGAACCATATTCTAGCTGAAAATTATTAGAGTTATCAACACATAGAGCAAGTGAACCAGGAAAATTAAAATTTTGTTATTTTATACCTGTATGTTGGTAGCTGCAAAATGTGGAGACATATGAAGGTAGAGAAACTGTTTGAGAAAATGCCTCAACAAATTGTTATCATTGAATATGATGATTGTGGGATGTCCATACAATTGATAGTTATAAAACTAAATTCATCAATATTTGTTAGTGTTCTCTTAGCTTGTACCAAAATGGGAGCTTTGAAACTGGGCATGTATATCCATCATAATGTGATTGCAAGTCATTTTTTTTGTTAATGATGTTGTTGTGGTTATGCTGATAAACATGTATGTAAATATATGGTAGTATAGAGAACACACAAGAACTGTTTGAAAAAATGAATCATCCAATGGGGTTCCATTGAATGGATTGCAATGTATGAACAAAATGGTTTTCTTGATGAGGCTTTGGTTCATTTCGTTTACTGCAGATCATGGTATAGAAGGTATTTGCAATTTTATCATTTCATTTACTGTAGATCATGGTATTCTTGATGAGGCTTTGTTTCATTTCTCATGTTTTCAAAATGTTTGAATAGTAAATTATTAGTAAAAAAATTCAAAGTTGTAGAAATTTAATTCAAACTTATTATCTTTACCATTTTTACTACACCTTAAATATTTCACCATTAGAGGCTTTATATGAATTTAGCTTGACATCAAATTTCATATAATTTATCTTACTCACCATAACCTATGTTGCAAATATATTTTTAGTTTATTCACTATATCAACCTATGGAGAATTAACCTAATTTCAATTGTCCATGTAATTTGTTAAATAAAATATCACTTCAAGCATATTCTTTATTGTTATTAATGTCATATCCCAACTATACCATTTACAAGAAATTTGAAAAATATGCTCTTTCCATATCAGATGTTTATTGACATTCACATATTTTTCTATCAGTGTAACCCTTGCACCCCTTTTGGTGCAAGTGATAGTAGATAGTTATATGAGTAGATAACTATTATCATAGCTATTGTTTATATTTTTTGTTTTACAATGATGAAATTTCAATCTTTTTTTCCTGTTGTGATGGTTTTCAGATTCATGGCAGAAAGTGGGCTTTTCAGTTTGCATATTTCGTACTTTGCAACATAAGATTCCTACTACTTTCTGGGAGAGATCTCAAGGTACTCTATTTCATTTTCCTTTTAACTTGTATAAATGCAACAATAAGGTAGAAATTTCAATTTATTTATATATGCTACTAACTCAATTGAGATAGAATTTGTGATCAACTTTAGATCCCCATTTTGATATTAGGTTTTTTATCTTGATATTATATGTTTTATCTTGATAGTATGTCTAATATAGGATTATTGTTGACCATAGATGTTGTGACTCTGTCCAGTATGGTTATCTTTTTGGCTAAATGGCTAGCATTTTTTCTTTGTCTATAACTTGATGGGTATAATCCTATATTAAAATATAGCTAAATTCATTTACCATGAAAATGGTTTTGAAAAGAGTTATAGGTTAAATGGATTCATTAAAGTTTTAAAGATGAAAGACATTGGTTAAAATTTTATAAAATTCCAAAGTGCTTAAAATACTTAAATAAAACCAAGACTCATCTCCAAGTATCTTCTCAACAATTCCTAACTGTTGCAATCACAACCTTCATGTAGAGTTTTTCCCCATTACAATTATGTATCACACTAAGCTTATCCCATTGCTTGTTATATTGATCCTATCCCCATTGCCTAGTGATATATCAAACTAAGCTTGTCCCCACTGATTTGTGTACTCAACAATTCACAAATTTCCTTGGGGATGCACATAACTCAGTTCATAAACCAAGTTGGAAATCATGTCCATAACATGGCAACATTTTTTGGAGGTCTTGATGTAGGATTCATAAACAGTTGGAAAGTTTCCCTTGTAACTCTAGCTACTGGTCCATTTATTGTGGTTGTAGGAGGAGTTTCAAATATCTTTCTTCATAGGCTTGCTGAAAAAATTCAAGATGCATATGCTGAAGATGCTAGCATTGCAAAGTAGGTTTGAATGGGGGGGGGGGGAGATGTAGTTCATATAAATTAACTTGTTAATTTTTTGTATTGTGTTTAAAAATACATCAAATAAATTCTTTGGTTAATTTCTAGGTTACCGACCAATGCTACTATGTTACTTAGTAAGAATGATACACAAATTCTTTTGTCATTTATTCTTGATCAAACTACTTATTGCACTCAACTAAAATTCTACGTTTTTTTTCATTAATGTGCAACTTTTATTGAGCTAGGAGATAGGAAGCCTGATCTATTCTCTAGCAGTTGTAACAGTCATCATCAATTTATGGATACATTAGCCATTTGTATTAAATAATACATTACTTTGCATCTTTAGTTTATTTCCAGATTATTGATTAGTTCTGCCATTTTTGGTGCAGTGTTATATTTTGATGAGAATGGTGTGCTATAGTTTAATTTTTTTTTCTTGCTTAGTCCATCAAAACTTTTCACAGTTATATTATTGATTCTTTTCACATCACAATATCTATACATTGCTATGAATGTTTATAGCAAAGGAAATGTGTTCCTCTTGGGATTCAAAGTTATAATGAGTTCTTTTTTTGTATACCATTTCACAGCAAGCATAAGGTTTCTAGCTACAACATTGATTATGAGCATGGAAGAGCCTTCAGAGATGCCATGCAGATCCTTTGAGGAGGATTTTTATCTGTGTCTAAGAAATGAACTTGTTTTATGTAGATTAATCAATAAGGTTTAGCTAGGAGTAGTGCTAAAGGTGGGAGTATGTTTTTGACATTAGCTAGTTAATTTCATTTATCAACATTTCATAATTTTCTAGTTGACTTCTTTCTTTTATTCTTTATTATATTGAAAATCATGATAATAATGTCTACATAATTGGAAAGGAGGTGGTTGAAAATATTCCATCATTTTGTCTTGAAGGAAAGCCTTTATCTGCTTATCAATATTTTGAGAATGTCAAAACATTTCTTGTAGCTATTGAGGAGTTGAAGTTTCCAACATTTGAAGCTTCTGATTTAGAACAAGTGAGCATGCTCATTCCAATATTATTAGATTCTAAATAATTATTTTTCTATACTTTTGTCTAATACTGTTGTTTCTTCAAGGCAACTTGCAACCAAATTCTACAACAAAAATGGTAGGCTATATTTTGGCTTTGAATTCTTACCATGAATGGAAGAAATCTGGAGGAAATGGTTCTTGGAAGTACACAGGCCTTTTGAAGTCCCCTATGCTTCTCAGAAATGTAGGATCCCCTCAATGTACCTCTTCTTGTATGGTTGCAAAGGCCCTTGAAAACCTGTCAAATCCAATAGATGGTAGCATGCAAAAGAAGTACAAGCAGCTGGATCTTTCAGGATGTGAAAAGCCTAAATTTATAGATGCAGTGAAGGTTAAAGAAAGTGTTCCTAAGATAGGGTAGATTCAACAAGATGATGTTGAACATAGACTCACTGAAATCTCATACTGTAGAGGTTATACTCATGACCTATTTGTAATGAAGGGACCAAACTCCATTATCTTGTGTTTTTAATTGTTATTTCATGTTTTGCAATGCGTGAATTAAAATATGACTTCATTCCTAGGTACATGATGGGTTATTGCATGTTTATGGTTTATAGACCTAATTGGAGCTTGGCTAAGAAGTTTTGTTGTAGGCATTGAGAATTCAATGGAAAACATTAACCATAATGTTTCTGAACTACTACAAGTTGCAACACTGGCATGTAACTTTATTGTCATCCATATTTTCTAAAATTGTCATTGGAGCTTACCATTAGTACAAATTTGTTAAAAGAATAGTAAAATTAATAAATGCATCTATATAGTATATATAGGTTATTTTGTAATGTATTCCCTTCCTAGATATGACCAAATGGGCTAAATATGTGTTGTTTGCATTTGTAACATGATTCTGGTAAAAAAAAATGTACATTTAATTTCATCAACGTTCTAGATCACACTCCATGATCCATCATTAGGATAATTTTCTTTAATCCTCATGATGGATCACTGACAGTGATCTATATTTTCAATGATATTAAATTTTATTTTTACCAGAAGCTTGTTTAGTATATCATACTCTACAAATTTCATGTTTATTATGTCTGCATGTGTTAATTTTTAGCTGGTTGTATGGTGTTTTCCTAGAGTTGGGGAATGCATTTGAAAATTGTGGGATAAAGTTGTAATAGGTCTAGCATAGTTTTAACTTCTATCCATTATCCTTTTGTATAGAGGAGATAGGAATGAAAATAACTTCGTGCAGGTCTCTAGAGAATTTACAGATGTGTCTTCTGAGCATGTGGCTCCAAATGGTAGTATAGGGGAAAGCGAGTTCATTCACTCCCTTATGCTGATCCAAATCAGCTAGGTATTTAATTTGTATCATAATGCAGTATGTTCTAGGATTGGAGTACTCTATTTGAGTCTTTTATTTTTATCAATGGACCAAACTCAAATGATCCGAGAATATATAATGATGCATTTTTATAGTTCATGTGAGAATTTTGTTATCTGATAAAAATATACTTCCAATATTCTTTTGATGGATGTTCATATCCTCATCCAAAGCTCCAATTCACACATAGGAAAGGACACTTTCAAGTGTATCAATTACAAATTTGCAATCAATAATCAAGCTATTGATCAACTGGTCATGAGTAAGACAATTGTAAATAACTAATAGAATATTGTCTATTTCTTTTTTGCCTTACATGAATTCATCTTTTTAAAAATTTGTAAGAGATAACTAGGAAACATTATATCTAGCACCTAAGTTTAGGGTGCCATAGTTGAAAAAGGAAAAGAAAATCTTTTAATTTTATCCTCTTTATTATTTGACTTTTCTATGTTTTTGATGTCCAAATTTCAAAACCTTATTTTCAAGTTGTAGCTCCAAATTGGAGACGTGAAAGGTGAATACCAGTGAGGAAGAGTTTGGAGGAGCCAAAACCAATAGCGGTGGGAAAGTTGTGGATTTGCAAGGGGATTAAATGGGTTGAGCCCCTATAGGAGGTCCCTTGCCTTCCAAAAGGACTACAGTTAAGGAAGGGGAAAACAATATAAGTATATGAAACTAGGAGTATTTTGTTTATATAGTGTTTGTAAGTTGTACAGTGTCACTAAGACATTGAATGTAACCAATGCGATTTTTATTTTCAAATGAGGCTTAATAAAGTAAATTTTCAGTGGTTTTTTCACCACTCATAAATATTGTGTTGTCACTCCTCTTGATTTGTAATCTGTTTGTGTTTGTGTCTGATCAATCATATTTGTTCAAGCATTTCAGTCTTCATTTCATGGTGCTTCTTCAACATTTGAATATCTATGATACTTGAAGTTTATATGCATTAATTTGTGAGGGTTAATTAAGTTATATTTCATTTGTAATGACTAAAATACATGACTAAAGTAATGACTACATTAATGACTAAATACATAACTAAATTAATGACTAAATATATGACCAAATTAATGACTAAATATATGACTAAATAAATGACTACCATGACTAAATAAATGACTAGTTAACAACAATCAATGACTAAATATATGACTAAATAAATCACTACCATGAATAAATGACTAAATTAACAACTAAATCATGACCAAATCAATGACCAAATCAATGACTAAATCAATGACTAAAATAGTTTAGTCATAAATTTGGTGGTGTTATAAATGACTACAAATAAACCACTAAAATAGTCACATGACTAAAATTAATGACTAAATATATGACTAAATAAATGACTAAATCAATGACCAAAATCAATGACCAAATTAATGACTAAAATCAATGACTAAATAAATGACTAAAATTGTTTAGTCATATGTTTAGTGGTGTTATAAATGACCTGAATAAGTAGATGAAAGTTGGTTATGGAATAGGATGTTGTGTCATGTGAATTTTGATAACATTGTCAAAGTAAGTTACACTCAAGCAGTAAGAGATCTACCTAAGCTAGTGAAGCCTGCTAACACAATTTGCAAGGAGTGTCAGATGGGAAAACATACTAGAGTTTCTTTCCAGAGCAAACATAATCATTCTAATGGATTATTGGAGCCAGTACACACTAATCTATGCAGTCCCTCAAGAGTCAGAAGTCTTCATGGAGAAAGGAATTTTTTGTTGTTTATTGATGATTACTCTAGAATGATATGGGTTGCTTTCTTAAGAGAAAAATGTGAAGCATTAGCGAAGTTCAAAAGTTTCAAAGCTATGATAGAGAATGAGAAAGGTCTAAAAATCAAATGCTTAAGGTCACAAAAAGTAGTGAGTTCACCTCTAGAGAGTTCAATTCCTTTTGTGAAGAGCATGGAATCAAAAGATAGTTATCTGCTCCCCGAATCCATCAATAGAATTGAGTTGTAGAGACGAAGAACAAAACAATACTGGATGCTGCTGGAGCAATGACGATAGAAGGAAATTTTCCTCACATCTATTGGAGTGAAGTTGTAAGCACTGTTGTGTACACTTTAAATGTGTTACAAATGCCAATGTTATTTCTAGTAAGGATCCTTTTGAACTATGGTTTTCTTATAAGCCTACTGTTAAATATTTCAAGATCTTTGGAAGCAAGTGTTATATTAAGAGACATGAGGACATAGGAAAGCTTGATTCAAGAAGTGATGAAGTAATCTTTCTAGGTTACTCTACTAAAAGCAAGGCTTATCAGTGCTATAACAGAAGATTAAGAAAAATGGTTGAGAGTGCAAATGTAAGAGTTGATGAGGACTCTACTAGATCATCCAAATGTTGTGGATATGATTCAGATGACTAGGAAGACAACACAAACAAAGAGAAAAATGCTCAGACACAAAATCAACTTCAAATTTTTCCATATGTTCCCATAAATCAAGGTAGTCAGGAAGCAAAGACAAGTGCAAGTGCAGAAGAAAGTAAAGAAGAACTAGAAGTTTGAGAGAGTACCAAAGTCCCAAGGTATGTGAAGCTAAGTCATTTTGAAAATAAAATTATAGGAGATAATAATAAAGGTGTAAAAAATAGAATCAAGATTGCAAAAGAGTATTGTCTGATTTCCAAGATTGATCCTAAAGATGTCAATGAAGCCTACAATGATGAACGATGGATGGAAGCTATGAAGGAAGAACTAATGTAGATTGAAAAAAATGATACATGGATATTTGTTCCCATACCTAAAGAAAAAAATGTGATTGGTACTAAATGTGTCTTTCAGAATAAGCTAAATGAACAAGGTGAAGTGGTCCAGAATAAAGCAAGATTGGTATGTAAAGGGTATTCACAAATGGAAGATATTGATTTTGAAGAAACCTTTGCCCCTATTACCAAAATTGAAGTTGTAAGGTTATTTGTTGCTTATGCTCCATATAAGAACTATAAAGTATATCAAATGGATGTGAAGTTATCTTTTTTGAATGGTGAGCTAGAAGAAGTATATATTGAACATCCAAATGGATTTCAATTGACTAATAAGGACACGGTTTTTCAGTTGGAGAAAGCTCTATATGGACTCAAGTAAGCCCCTAGAGCCTGGTATGCTAGACTAGATAAATACTTACTAAAGCTTGGATTTAATAAAGGTACTATTGAAAGCAACATATATTTCAAATTGGATCATGACAAAGAGTTAATTATTGAGGTCTTCATTGATGACATTATTTTTCAAGGAGATAATAATCTATGTATGAAGTTTGCTAATGAAATGAAGAGTGAATTTGAAATGAGCATGACTGGAGAGATGAATTTATTTCTAGGATTGCAAGTTACTCAATTAGACAAGGGTATTTTCATATCTTAGTCCAAATAAGTGAGAGAGTTGGTAAAGAAGTTTGGCATGGATGATTCAAATCCTGTTGGTACTCCCATGGTAACTGGATGCAAGTTAACATAGAATGATGATTCTCCTATGGAAAATCAAACAAGATACAGGTCAATGATTGGTGGATTGCTCTATTTAACTTAGACCAGACCAGACCTTATGAATGTTGTATGTATGGTTGCTATATTTCAAGATGATAAAAAAGAATCTCATGTGACTGTTGTAAAAGAATCTTCAGATATTTGAAAGGAATAATTGACTTTGGGCTTTGGTATCCTAAGGATGATGATCTTACTTTGAATGCATATATTGATGCGGATTGGGAAGGAGATGTAGATGACAAGAAGAGTACTAGTGGTGGTGTCTTCTTCCTAGGGAAGAAGCTGGTGTCTTGGTTGAACAAAAAGCATAATTCCATTTCTCTATCTACTGTTGAGGCAAAGTATATTGCTGCTGCAAATAACTATACTCAAGTGATGTGGATGAAACAAATGTTGAAAGATATCAGGTTAGTATATGATGAACCTATTGCCATATACTGTGACAACTCAATTGCAATTAACATATCAAAGAATCTAGTGCTACACTCTAATACCAAGCACATATCAATCAAGTTTCACTTCTTGATGGAGAAAATGAATGAGAAAGAAGTCAAACTCGATTATGTGCCTACAAAAGAGTAGGTTGTAGACATTTTCACCAAGTTGTTGCTAAAGTACACTTTTGAGTATTTCAGAGGGATGCTAGGGGTGATTACCCCACTTGATATGAACTAAAAGATGCATTTACTTGCATCAATTTGTGTGCTCCATAGATATTCCTGATCCAGATTGATGTTTCTCTCACTGCTACTTAGGGGGAGTAGTCAGATGTACAGATATGTGGTTCAAATCTTGTATGTGGGAAGATAATGCTTATATTTTCCATTGATGTCAAAGGGGGAGAAGAGTCATGTGGAAAACTATTGCTTATCTTGGGATAAGATTCTTGTGGGGAGAAGATCATAATGAAGAAGAGTTAGAATCTAAGGAGGAGTAAGTGTTGATTGAGAGTTGTGTTGATGGTATTTTTCATGTCACGTGTTTCCATCAATACCAAAGGAGGAGATTTTTGGATGTTGTGCTTGTGTTGTTGATATGTGGTTGCCATTGATGTCAACACTATTAGCATTGTTGTATTGAAGGTTGTATATGTTGAGGATATTGAGAAAATTGTTAAATAAAATGTTGCAGCTTGCTAGTGGAACAATGAAGGTCAAGAAGGTGTTTTGTTATGTACATTGAAGATCAATTTTTTTGGACTAAATGGTTTATTTTTTAGAGTATCTAGTCCATCTACCATAAGTTTCAGAGGTCCACATGAAGATTTGATCATGTTATAGATAGTTGTGTTTTGACAGTGTTTCTGTGGTCTTTGTCAGTGTTCCTGATAGAAGTTTATGTGATTCTAGTAATTTCTATTGTTGTGGATGCTTCTCTATTAGTTCTTGTTGCTTTTAGATGCTTCTAGATCATTCTTTATCCTTGTTGTTCATCCGTGTTGATTGGTGTGCTCATGGTCAAAGATTTTTCTCATGTGTGTTTGGGTTTTCATGTTCTTGGCTGACATGATGGTTGTAACGTATTGCAGATCCTTGAAGATTTAAATTTGAATGTTTGGCATGCTCAAGGATATTATTTTGGGTCACATCATAATATTGGCTGATTTTATTTGATCCACATTGAAAATTTATTTGTAAATTTGGGCTGAAATTGTAAATATGTTTTATATTTTTGGCCGACAAGGTTGTTAATCTAATTCCATGTTGTGGATATATAAGAGTGATTGTTTAAGTGAAGTTAGTGTATGAAGTGAAGAAATGACAGAGAAGAGAAAGTCTAAAAATATTGATCTATTCATTTGATTACAGAGCAAAGTGAGAAGAATTTTGAATAAAGTGTGGAGAAGGTTTATTGTGCTTAACTAGAACTATAATCAGGCTTGTGTAGAAGCTAATTTATTAGTTCATACCCTACGGATCTAATCTTTATTGCTTTGTATTGTTGGGAAATGATCCCTTTTGTATTTGAGTAGTGAGCTCTAGGCAGTGTGCCTGAATGCATGTGCATTCCCATTATTTTTCATTATACTTTTAACAAGGTATAATATTGTGGACTAACATCCACCGTGGATTTTCCCCTAACAAGGTTTGCATGAAAAAATATTGGTGTTATTTTTGCTTCTAATTTGTTGATTGTTCATGGTTTATTATTCATTCATCAGATCTAAGATTAAGTTATGTAAATTTTGAAAATTTTAAATATTTTGTGACAGCTGATTCACCCCCCCTCTCAGTTTTTTGTCCTTGTTTTCCCAACAGTATTATCATGTATATCGAGAGTGGAGAAATGAGGGGAAGACTCTATTTTTTTCAATATTTTCATAAGGTCTCATTCTCATGTTTCATATTATCTACCCTACTAGGAGTGCTTGCAATATGTTCATCCAAGGTTAAAGTTTGTAAAGCAGCTTCATCACAAGTGGGGGAAGCATCAAGAGAAGAACCGCTATGGTTTTCAAACAGATTATCCCAAATGGTAGGAGCATTAGGGAAGGGAGGATCATGGGTTTCATGATTCTTAATAGGGATGTCTTCTAACACCAACCTACCCTCTTTACATCGAGGAGGGATATTAGGAGAAGGAAAATGCTAATGGTCATGGTTATGGAGACTAGGTAAGGTGATATTTAGAAATGTTTCTATGATCTCATGTTGTTGTTGTCTAACATCTTCCAAAGAGGAATGAGGATATGGAAAATAAAGACCCTCAACTCTTGTACCTTCCTTCATCAAGATACCTTCATCACTAATAGGAGAGGTATCGAGAGAAGAACAAGTATGCTTGTTATGATTGTCTATGCCTCCATTCGTACCAATTGGCAATGTAATAGTTTGGTCAAATCTATGACTAACATGTTCCTCATTGTTGTAATCAAAATTGAGCTCATAAGAGTGGATATTGTGCTTATGAAATCCATGTTTAACGAAATCAAAGGCATGTCTTTTGAAAAATAACATGCTATACAAAAGAAAAAAAAATGCAATGATATTTTAAGATGTTAAAAAAAGTAATTTGTTGATTATGTTATGCAACAATGAAAATGTGAAACTGAACAATGCATGAAATGAGCTAATTTAATCTAGATCTAATGAAATGGATGTTACTAAAACTTAGGCAACTGAGAGAGGTAGGTAATGGTGCCAAACAAAAGCTTGAAAATAGGGATTCCAATTCTGTAAAAGGAAGTTTTAGGGGTGAAAAGGGACTAATTCGCCCAAGGTGGCAAATGAGTCCTAGTGGGGATTTTTTTCAAAATTTTAAAAAATTTCATAGTGATTCTTATGTTTTATGAGTTCTATGATGTAGACCTAAGTTAACAATGTAGAATTTCAAAAAATTGAAATGAATTTAAATGCCAAAAATGCAAGCTAAGTGCACTTTTCGTGAATGCAAAAATTGAAACCTAGCATGAAAATGAATCCACGCAAACCCTAATGCAAGATCAATCAGGGCTAGATCTATGATGAAGGACTCCAAATCAGAAAAAGTATTCAAAAAGTAGGTTCACCAAAATAAACAATAGGTTTTTGGGGGCTATGTACTTCTCTTGCACTCTTAGGGTTTTTCACCTAAAAAGAGAGAGATAGGCCAAAAACCTAGGTGGTTCACTCAAACTAATGGAAGTAAAATGAAATCATGCCTAAATGCAATGATCTAGATGCAGTAAAATAGTAAAAGCTATTGATTATTAATTGAAAATTATTGAAATGCAACTTGTCGAAAAACACATTCTATAATGCATAAACACCTAGAAATCAAAGTAAACTACAACATAAATGAATGAAATTGAAGAAGTGCACCTATAAACTTATTGGAGACTTGAAATGAATTTTGAGATGCTAATGATCCTAACTTTAAGACCTGGTGGGACTCATTCGCCATTCTGGGAAAATTAGTCCTAGTTATTGGAAACTATTTCGGAACCGGTTTTAGATAAATGGGTATCCAAAACTACATAAAACCAAAATCAAGTTTTGAATTTATGAAGATTCAATGGTGGAAATTGAATTCTCTACTCTGCCCTTTAGTTCTTGATAGGTGTCTGCCTCTGAAAGTCTGATTTCTGAACCTGAAAGTGACTTTTTGTTGATATTTTTCCTTATACAATGAAGAGAAGACTTGAAAAAAATTGCAACTTAATTCTTAATAATTTCCAAGCTTCCACGATGCCTAAATTTGCAAACACACAAGGAAAGAAGGAGAAATGTTGAATGTTAGGGCATGGGGGTTTGCCTTGGTCAAACCCCTTTTAGGTAATTAAACCAAAATGATGAAAGAATGTAGTGAAGTATGAAACAATAAAGTTAGTACCTTGCCATGATGATTGATCTTGAATTTATGCAACAAAAGAGGAAGATTCAACCCTTGAATGTCTTTGGAAACTATCTTGATAACTTAGAATGTAAAAACCCTAACTTTCTTTACTTGGAATGGAAGACAAATCATGAATGAGTTGTGAATGAGTTAAGAGATGCAAATTAGGGTTTAGAGACTTGATTTTATAGGAAATTTTCCTAATTTACACATAAATTGGATCCCCAAGGCTGACATGAAGAAAAATAAAACTTAAATTCCAAAATTTCATGCTCAAAAGTCAAAAATGGCCCAAATGGGACTTATACGCCACCTTGTGAAAATTAGTCCCACCTAGTAGGGGCTCATTCACCACAGATGTAGAATTAGTTCCAAAGGGGACCATTTTCTAGTTGGGTTGTTGGAAGATAAGAAAATTAGGTTTTTATAGTGACTTTGTTAGGTATTTCATGAAATATTGCCTCGAGATGCACAATATGAGGTAATAGGGACCTATTAATGATGATGTGAAGGTCAATTAGGGCTTGGGACATAGAATTCAATGTGAAAGTGTGATTAAATACACTTTACAACACTAAAATGAGGTCCACTTAGCCTAGAAAGGCACATCATCCAAGGTGAATGTGTAACACACATTACAACATTATATTAAAATTAAGTTTAGTTTACAAGCCTTCTAAATTGATGTGAATATGCAATTAAATATATTTTATAGTGTTGAATTAAAGGAAAATGGGTTTATTAAGTCTAGAAAAGCATGAAAGTCTTTTACAACACGTTTATTAAACATCGATAAACATATGTTATTCAATTTGCAAGGGTCCAAGACCTATTGTGGATGTGTAAAACACCTCGCAACACTAAATCAGGGCCTCCTTAAGTCCAATTTTTCATCAACTATTCCCAAATCAAGCAAGTTAACTTTTCCTACAGTACATATATATATATATATTATTGATAAAGAATAATGTTTGAATAAAGCATTGATTTAAAAAAAGAGTTGATTTTTTAAATGCCAAGCGCATACTATATAAGGTATAGTACACATTTGATATAGTGTTGGCAGATCAATGAAGCATGCACTAAGGCAACACTAAAGTCATTTATTCTAAATTTCCATGCTTGGAAATAGAATGTAATATAAATTAGAAGGTATGTGGGAAGAATATAAGACTAACTCAAGAGTATTGAAAGGTATTTGAAGTGAATTTAAAATATTTGACTTGGTCATAAATCTGCAAACACCAAAAAGTATGTAAGAGGTTTATGTGGCACCAAATTATCAATAACTGCAGTGCATTAGAAATTTTTTTTGTGAGCTTTGTCTAGTGATGGAAACCAAAGTAAAATGGAGAATAAGTCAAGTAGAAGCTAGCATTCAAGAGTCGAACTATTTGATCATTCACCTTGCATAGTTGAAATGTATGCTTGCTATCTTGAATAAAGTGACCTGCTATTCTGGTATGTTGAGTATTAAGTTTTAATGCTGCCACCCACTAAGATTATTTGCTAAGTTGATCTTCAGAGTTGAGAAGTGTCATTTAGCATAGCTTTTTTGTAGGCAACAAAGTCTCATATTTTTGTATAAATAAGGGAGAGAATTTCCTCATTTGGAAGCACAATTCACTTGCATTTTGCTGCCTTTTATTTGAGATATTATTGTTTTGAGCTAAGAGTTTGTTTGTGAGGAAATTTGAGAGAATTATTGTGAGAATTTTTGTGAGTGAGATTGAATAATTGTTGAAGAGTCATCAAATGGATCTTGGAGGGGATTGAGCTTGAAAGTCAGTTTGTTTCAATTCACATTAGTATTTAACAGGCATGATTAATAATAATATCTTATGCTTTATATGCTTGGAAAAGAATAAGTGTTGATGTTTGACATGTGTGGTAAAATGCATTGATTTTCTATAATAGGGAAAGGTTATATTTACTTCTACAAAATTACAAGAATTTTATTACACTTAATTCTTATGAACCTTATTTGAGTGTTTTTACATACTCCATATTAAGGAGTGAATGCATTCATTAGTATTATATACTAGGGAAATAAGAAGCTTAAAGTAGCTTATGATGTATTTTTTCAAGTTATTTGTGCAATCCAAACTATATAGAGAGTTTATAGGCTGCCCTTGGGATTAGATTATCTAATAGAGGAAATAGCTTATGTGTAGCAATTACTTGGTAGGAATGTTATAGTCATATAAAGGGAATAGGTTGTTCCTAGGGTTAAAGATTACCCAAAGGAGGGAATTACCTATGCAAGTATATTAATTGTAAAAAACCAAATCAAGCTAAGGGTAGTGGGTGAAGAGATGACACTTTTATATAAGAAACTTTTTCCATTAAAGTAGTGTAAGTAGCCACTATTTAAACTATCATTTCAGTGTGTTCCAATATAGAAAAATAGGCCAAGAATTATCATACAGATAGGTTGTAGCCATTATTTTGAATTATAAGTTTGTAGGAAACAACACTAAGCTGAAGAAGGCTATTGTTATGGGTTATACAACCAATCTCTTCATCGAAGGGTAGGGCCATCTTGCCATATGTGGTATTTATGTGGGGAACTGCATTAAGTCCATGGTTGGTAAAAAAGTGCTTGAGTGATGCTTCTCCTCTTTAGTTGGAAGCTGAGATTTGAGGGGGACTACCTAGAACATCCATATCTATTGTTTATGAAGCTCAATTGAGCTATGTATGTATCATTGTATTCCATCTTTTGAAAATTGTAAAATGTAGATTTTTAATATTGAGAATGAAATCAATACATGGAATATTGTTATGCAAAATATGCTCTTTATTATCTTTTAGAAATAATTTTTTTTATTGCTATGAGATTTGAGCATAGTTTATTTACTTGAGGTTAAAACATATAAAATTTAATTCTATAAAACAATTGGCTTGTTATACATGGTATCAGATCTATCAAGTTTAGTTTTGGAGCCTATGTGCTCACCAAATTTTTTATCCAACATTGAATAAGATTGGTGTTTGGAACTTCTTATGGGCTAGGATGGTGTGTCCTAAGTTAACTACAAGAAAGTTAGTAATCAGGAATGAGTGCTACTTGAGGGAAAAGAAGGAAAAGTAGGCCATTGTTCATACGATAGAGGGAAACAACTACAAAAAATTTGTCTGGTTATGTGATACTAAGATAATTAGTCATGCCATTTCTTGAATTAGTTAAGAGAAGAGAAGGATTAAGGAGGAAACCAACTTCTACTATTTACCTCCTACCTCACCAACAAAGTTTGAATGTAACTTTCTAGGGATATTCCATTAGAATGCATTGATATTTAGGGACCCTTGAGTCCTTCCTTTAACGAGAGTGATTGTAATTTCCTCAAGCAATGAATAAGGGGGATATGTTCCATGTAACAATGTGTCAAAAGAAATATCTAAAGTTTACTACCCCTTTTGGAATAGCGATGAGTAAATATGATATGAAATAAAATATGAGGGGTACACCTTGTTGAGTTATGTATCTGAGAGTGAATCCAAGGGATACTCTGCTCTCAAATATTTGAATAGTTGTTCAATTTAAATACAATGGATATTGATATCCTTATGAATAAATAAAAGTTATATGTTTATCAAAGTTTGTGCTCAAATCTTATGTAAAATTTTTTCTATGTGCGAATGAATTCTCATTTGAATGCTTTCCATAAATTAAGTAAAACATGATGGAATTTAATAAAGATGAACCTTTAGGTGTAACCCTTTTTCTCACAAAGGGTGGTGTGAAAAAGGAATAATCCTTGAGGGATACTATTGAGCAAGACAACTAAAAGGGGTGGTGAATCAGTTTTTAAAAAAAAATCCTTTACAATAGCCACCAATGATTAATACAATTACCATTCAAAATAATTTTATTCCTCTAATATGATTAATCATTAAGTGCAATTGTAGAAGCTAAAATAAGTAAAAAACTTATACATACAACAACACTATATTTATGTGGAAAACCCAATGAGGTAAAAACCATGATGAGGATTAGCTCAATATCAAAACTGAATACAAAGGATCACTACCACAATAGGCTCACTACCAACACAACACTCACATTGTGGATTAGGACTCACTATCCAACAAGAGCTAACCACCTAGAGGGCTTACTGCCACATAGATACAAAGAAGATATAAGAGATTTTCTACAAAGAGAAGAAAATATCAATGCAATAGATATTTCCACCATAATTCACTCACACACTTGCAGACATGCTTGAATGATAGAGAACACCTTCAACTCACTACTTCCAGAAAACTCACAATTAGACATTGCACTGATCTACTCAATTACACACTTTACTTTGCTTCTATTTTGCATCAATCTCACATCTATTCCTTTGCATGTGCATATATTTTCAACAATATCTCATCCTTTATTTATACGATCTTCAAATTTGAAACATATTCAAAATCAGGCACACACACACCATTTGTATTTACAAATTCAAATGAGGTCAGCGCCAAAATATTCTAAGGTGGAATTAGAATGAGGGTGACCAAAAAATACACTTCAACATGCTTCCATAAGCATTGAAATTAGTGCTAAACATAAGGTTAGAAAAAATAGTGTAAAACACATAGAGCAATTAAGTGTACACATGCTTAGCATGATCCAATCCTTCTAGACAGAAAAATTATCTTCAACATGATCATGTAAGTTTAACTTCAAAACCACAAGTCATAAGAATTGAACAAGAAGAAATCCAAAGCAACTAGATTTCTCTCGTACCTTAGCAAAAGACACTAAAAAGCACAGTTCACAACTGGTGAACATAAATAGCATGGTACAATGATCCAAAGTCCAAGAATTTGGATATAGCAACTTCCAACAACCATGATCACCATATCGAACCATACCAACATAAGAGAAAAAATTGAAGTAACCAATGAATCCCTAAAACCTGTCTTCATTACAATTTTCTTAATATCCTTGACATATATGACCAATAACCTACATACATGACATTAATGACAAAAACAACCAGTTGATAACTAGTTGGCTAGTTGACATCAAATACAACACTTTCATACTTTCAAAAATATCCTCATTTGTCATTAATGGCAACATAGGATGTGAAAAATCATCAAAGACAACACAACAACTTTGAACACATTTCCTCATGATTTTAATTTTTCCCCCTTAGATCATAAATTTTTTCACATGATGCTCATATTCCCTTTTCACATCTTCCTCATCTCCCCCTTTGACATCAATGAAAAAGGAAAAATATGTTTTCACTGACATCCCCTTCGAAATTAAAAAAATTATTACCAGTACTGAATGGTACCCATTACAAGTACACCAAGCAATCTATTCAATGAAAACACCAAACACTATTTACTCCTCCTAAGAGGTAGCCACCAAACATTAGTCCAGAAGAAAGATAGATCTATAGACCCACTAGACTAATGCATCTCCATATGTATCTTAATTCAAAAATGGAGCGGCAATATCCCCTAACTTCTCTCAGAGATACTCAAAAGTATCTTTCGGAAGAGCCTCCATAAATATATCAACCACTATATCCTTCACAGGTACATGCTCAATATTTACTTCATTCTCCACAAGCTTCTCTCTCAAAAGTGATACTTGATAGATATATGCTTTGTTCTTGAGTGCATCACTAGATTCATTGAAATGTTAATTGCACTTTTATTATTGTAGAAGATAGAAATGGGATCATCATACATTACTTTGATATCTTTCAATATTTTTTTCATCCATAAAACTTGTGTAATTAGTTACGACAATATACTCAGCTTCAGCAGTAGATAAAGAAACTAAATCTTGCCTTTTACTCAACCTTAACACCAATCTGCAAGCAAGAAAGAATGCACCACCACTTGTAATTTTCCTTTCATCTACACAACCTACCCAATCTGCATCTGTATAAGCACTTAGTGTAATGCCAGTATCCCTAGGATACCCAAATCCATAATCTAGAGTGTCATTTAAGTATTTGAATATCCTCTTAACAACATGTGTTTATCTAGGATCTTCTTGAAATCCAGCCACAAAAAACTACATGCATGATATCCAATCTACTAGTAGTTAAATACAACAATCCTCCAATCATAGATTTGTACTTGCTTTGATCACCCTTAGGAAAATCATCATCTTTACTCAACTTGCAACTAGTCACTATAGGAGTGCATATTGGTTTGGAGCCATCCATTCCAAACTTCTTCAACATCTCTCTTACATATTTTGACTATGAAATAAAAATCTATTTCTCCATTTGATTAATTTGCAACCCTAGAAAGATATTCATCTCTCCAAACTTAGAAATATAAAAAAAAAAATTACATTTCTTTAGCAAACATCTTGCACATTGTTTCATTTCCTCCAAAGATAATGTCATCAACATTTACAACTACTATCAAGATCTTATCATTTTCAATTTTAAAATAAAGATTACTATTTACCATACCTTTTTGAATCCTTGTTGAATCAAATATTTTTCCAGCCATGTATAGTGAGTGTTGGGAGCTTGGTTCAATCCATATAAATCCTTCTTCAATCTACAGACCATATTTAGTTGATCAGAGAACTAAAATCCTTTTGGTTGTTCCATGTACACTTCTTGTTCTAACTCACCATTCAAGAATGTAGACTTAATATCTATTTGATAAAATTTGAAATATTTATGAGAAAAAAATGCTCAGAACATTCTACTAGCTTCCATCCTTGTTGCCAGAGCAAAATTTTCCCAAAAATCTATACCTTCTACTTGTGAGTAGCCATTACACACAAGCCTTACTTTATTTCTAATCACTTCTCCATTTTCATTCAACGTGTTTTTGAACACCCATTTTGATCCAATTATTTTTTTATCTATTGGTTTAGGGACCAATTCCCATGTTTGATTCTTCTCAATCTACATAAGTTCCTCTTTCATAGCTTTCATCCAATTTTCATTATTACATGCTTCACTCACTGTCTTCAGTTCCACTTCAAAAAGTAGACTCAAATTTATCTCATTAGCAACAACATCTCTGCTTCTTGTGAATACTCCTTTCCTTTTGTGTCCAGTGATCTGATCTTTTGAATGATTATTTTGCACATATTTAGGTGTCTTTGGGGACACCACCAGAGCTTCTTCTTCTTCAAAATTTTCTTCATTCTTCTTTTCCTATTGTTCAACAACTTTTTCAATTTCTATGCAATCGGTTTCATTAAATACATATCCATCAACCTCAATTGAATTCTTCATCACTTCATCAACCTTGAAATTTGTGCTTTCTACAATATTTCTCATCCTTTTATTGAAATGTTTGTAAGCTTTGCTTCTAATGGAGTATCCAAGTAAGATACCTTCATCACATCTAGCATCAAAGTTCCCTAAATTTTCTTCATCCCATCTGATACAACATTTTCTTCCAAATACCTTGAAATAATTGACCATAGGAATTTTTCCACACAATAGCTCATAGGGGGTATTAGTACTATTAGCCTTTACTTGAACTCAATTGAACAGATAAGCAATAGTATGATTAACTTCTTGTCAATAAACTTCTGATAAACCAGCCTCAGTAAGCATTGATCTAAATGCTTCCTAAATCATTTTGTTTTTCCTTTCAACAACTCCATTCTACTGGGGAGTTCTAGGAGCAGATAATTTCCTCTTTATTCCATGAACTTCATAAAACATATTAAACTCATTTGAAGTAAAATTACCACCTCTATTAGGCCTTCAACATTTTATTCTCAAATTTTATTCATTTTCAACCATAGTCTTAAATTCCCTGAATCTTTCTTTAATGTATCATATTTATCTCTAAGAAATGTAACCCATGTGTATCTAGAGTAATCATCAATTAAAATAATAAAATAAATTTCACCTTGCAGACTTCTCACTCTCGTAGGACCACACATATTGATGTGAATCAAATATACTTTTTGGTAGTATATTATTCCTTTGATTTGAAGTTGTTCTTATTTTTCTTTCCAAACTAACAATTCTTGCAAATAGCATTAATAGGTTTTGTAGTCCTCGGTAGATCTCTTACAGCTTGGACCCCATTGATTCTTGCCAAGTTATCAAAATTCATATGACACATCCTCTGGTTCCGCAACCAACTGTCAATAATCTAAGTCATAAAGTAATGTCCACCAACACCCTTAAGTTGATAGATGTTTCCTTCAGACTTCTTTCCAGCAACAATCACTGTTTTAGATCCTTTTCTGATTTCACATCTCTCATCCTCAAAAAAAAGATTATATCCTTTACTACACAATTTTCCAACACTTAAGAGATTATGCCTTAAACCCTTAACATAGTAGGAATCATCAGTATTATGTTAGCCATCAAAACTAACCAAACCTATTCCATAAATCTTAGAACCAATATCATCTCCAAATTAAAATAATCCACCATCATAATTTGTAAGCTTAGAAAACTTACTCCTATCGCCAGTCATATGATGTGGAAAACCATTGTCAACAACCCAATAGTTCTTTTCTTGTTTACCATGAAGAGAAGAAATCACCACTCCACTCTTTTTTGGAGTATTTTCTTTTGCCTTTCTTTTAATATTAGCAGAAGTAGATTCATTTTTTATATCCAAGAACAAGCATTCATTGTCACCAAAATCTCTATAATCAGATTCTTCATATAAAATACTAGCATTATCATTCACATAGTATACTTTGTTGATCTTCTTACCTTTGTTTTCTTTGTTTAATCTTTTTTTTTTGTTGCTCTTAGCTATTTCTTGACATCTTGAAGAAAAATTACTAGTTTTTCCATAAGTAAAGCATTTAAAAGTTAACTTACCTTCATACGTACTAGAGCCCTTCTTCATCCTTCTCACAAAGTTAGCTTCTACTTCATAAATATTTTCTTCATCCAAATCTTCACTAGTTTTTGCTTAAAAAGTATATTTTGATTTGGATCCATTTCTCAATTTTAGTTTTCTCGTTTCATATGATGTTAGAGTACCCAACAACTGAGATTGGTATAAGTCTTGTAATCCACATATTATTCAATAGCATATACCCTTTCATTGTATGCATCGAGAAGAGTTCTAAGAATCTTCTTCACCATCCAAGGTTAATCCATTTTTGCACCAAGTCCTTGTATTTCACCCACTAGCTCATCCACTCTCTATACATGAGTTTTTTTTAATGCATCTCAAACTTCTTTAGTGGTTTAGATTTGAAACTTTAATTAATTCAGACTGTGAAAGACTATTAATCAAAATATACTTTTCCTTATTATTCACCTCATGTGCCTTGATTTCATCTGCTCAACTTGGACAATTAACATGAGCAATATATGTAGTCTTGTAAGCTTTCTCAACATCATATCCATAGTATTCTAGATATCCTTCCATCTTTATTCTCTAGATGCCATAATTAGTCGCATTGAACCTAGGACACTCAATAGTAAGCTTTCTCACCATCTCAGACCTTCTTTAAGCGATTAACCTCTTCTTCAAGGAACTTAGCTTTGATACCAATTTTTGAGCAAGAAAATTTTAGGGGGGGTGAATCAATTGTAGAAAATTTTTCCTTTACAATAGTCACAAGTGATTAATACAATTACCATTCTTAATTATTATTTTTCTAATATGATTAATCATTAAGTTCAAATATAAAAGATAAAAGACGTAAAAAAAATATAAACACAACAACGCCAGATTTATGTAGAAAAACCAATGAGGGGAAAACCATAGTGCAGATTAGCTCACAATATAGAGAATATCAAAACCGAATACAAAGGCTCACTACCAAAGAAGGTGCATTGCCTACACAGGACTCACTGTCCAATAAGGGTTAACCACATGGAGGGCTCACTTCCAAAAAGATACAAAGAAGATAGAAAATATTCATTATAGAGAGAAGACAATCCCAATGCAATAGATATTTCCACCATAATTCACTCACACATTTGCAGAAATGCTTGAATGATAGAGTACACCTTCAAATATTTTCTTCCAAAAAAATCACAATTAGACTTCACACAAATCTTCTCAACCACACACTTTACTTTACATCTATCTCACATCAAACTCACATCTATTCCTTTACATGTTCATATCTTTTCAACAATATCTCATCTAGTATTTATACCATCTTCAACTTTGAAACGTATCCAAAGTCAACCACACACACCATTTAAATTTACAAATTCAAATTAGGTCAATGCTAAAACATTCTGAGGTGGAATTAGAATGAGGGTGACCCAAACACACACTTCAACACACTTCCATAAGCTTCCAAAGTAGTTCTAAACACAAGGTTAGACAAACCACTGTAAAACACAAAGAACAATTCAGTACACACATCCTTAGCATGATCAAATACTTCTAGATAACAAAATTATCTTCAACATGATCATATTAGCTTAGCTTTAGAACCACTTGAGCCATAAGACTTGAACAAGAATAAATATGGAGCAACTACATTTCTCTTAGATCTTAGCTAGAGACATTGAAAAACATAGTTCACAACTGGTGAACATAACTTACATTCTACAAAGGCCTAGAATCCAAGGATCTAGATATAGAAACTTCCAACAACCATGATCAACATATAAAACCATACCAACATAGGAGAAAATCCTAAAGCAACCACAAAATATTGGAAACCTATCTTCATTACAATTTTCTCAATATCCTTGACATATACAACATTTAACTTGCAACAATGACATTAACGACAACAAAAACCAGTTGATAATTGTTCATGGTGATTTCACTCACAACAACAGTGTAGATAAAGTCCCCATTGGAAGACTATGAAGAATCTATCTTCTTGAAAAACTTAGCCATGGAAACCTCTAGGTGTTTGTGTTATACGAAAAGGTTGACTTAGCTCAATCCCAAGTCTCCGGTAGTCAGGTCTTGACCATACTAGGTTTACTTCAAGGTATAATTTGATATTGTTGTTAATCTCAAGGGATCTATGGTTAGTTTCGGTTTCATTAAGAATAATTAGCATCAGATACAAGATTTTGAATTCAATCATAAAATATTCTCATGAAATAAAAAGATTGAAAATAATATTTTATGAACATAAAAAAAATTTACTATCACTTAAGTATATTTAGCTTTAAGCATTCAACAATTTCATAGAAAACAAAATATTTTCAATATCCATTCATTCATCTATTTTTTGGAACGTTGTTAGAAATCTAAATGTGTAATCTAAAATAAATCATTAAAAGTATTGAAAAATAAAATTTCTTCTGGTTATTCTCCATGCATGCCCCAATATTTAATCAAGTCAAAGCAAAACAACTTTATACTTCACCAAATTGCTTCATAGCTAGGCATAAAATAGTGTGAGATTTTAAAGAGAGGGGTTTTAGTTTAGACACTGAGTAGGTTCTATATGCACCCTTAAATGACCCAACATACAGTCTTGTTCAGTTGAACTAAAATAAATAGCTACAAAAGATACATAAGATAGGTAGCTATCAAATTGGCTTTGATATTGATTAAGTTCTATGTACATACAAGTTTTAAGTCTAAAATGATTTAGAAAATAGTAAAAAAGAACTGAACGTAGAGAACCTTTGGCTCTTTCAGCATCCAAAATTTTTGAACTTATAATAAAATTAAAGCAATAAATGTCCTTTTCTAGGAACAAGGCCTCAAAATTTCAAACTTAAATTCTTATTAACTGAATCAGAAATAGAAAATCAAAATGTAGCACGTGGCATATGCCAGTTGTCATTAGAATCTTCTAGGAAAAGTAAAATCTTTGACTTCTTTAGTAGCAATGAATTTCAATATCAAACTCCAATGCTCAACACTCCATATAAAATAAGGTTATCAACATTCTTTAGAATATCAGACAAGAAACTCCTACTGGGATCATGAGCAACCTAAAAAATAAAATTCAACAAAATGTCTTTATGATACTTCTGGTATTTGATATCTAATACTTCCTTATATTGCTTAGAGCTTAGATTTTGGGAACCTTTCTTCATTTTTCTTCAACTGATACTCTCGAAAATAATTCAATATCTAATGCATGTGCTCTTTGAAATTCCCTCTACTACCTTCCCACTAGGGTATGTGCAGGATCATCATGGAAAAATTAGGCCCTTAAGTGGCAAAAAAATAAAAAAATATAAGAGTAAGGAAACTTGACTTAAAAGTTTGAATAAGTTATCTATATTATTTCAAAAATATGTTAGAATATAATCTATACAAAATTGAATGTAGTTTCTAAACTACTAGGTTTATTTTTATTTTTTAAAAATCTATTTGGTGAAAATTTGAAGTTTCAGTCGCAAGATAGTATTGCCTGAATTCCCTGAAAAAAATAAGAAGTAGGTGTTTGTCCTAATCTCACCCTAAATCCCACAATAAATGATAATATTTTTATAAGATTTTATATATAAGTAGAGGACTCCTATGTCCGGATGTGATGCATATTTTTTGTAATTTTTTTCTGGCAATAATTAATTATGATTAAAAACTTTAAAAAAATATAAAAACTCAGATGTCCTAATCAACCCTCGTCCACCCACTTTTTATTTTTAAATCCCATAGTATGCACACACAACATAGAATGTGACACATGTTTTGATTCAAAATGTAGATAACTGCTTAAAAGCTATAGGATGCTTTAATCGTACTTATATCAATCACGACTTTATCGTGATCCAAATAGAAATGCACTTCTACTATTTATTAAATCCAGTGCCGTTTACCATATTGTTTGAAATTTGAGAATCTCCTTTAAAACCCTTTCGCTTTCATCAATTTTTGGTAAAAGTTCTGAAGCCGTCACATACCCTACACATACCCATCATATCACCACTTTTTGGCGCATCATGATCCTGCACATACCCACTAAACTTGAGCCTAGTGTAATCTTTTGATATCTAGAGTATGTTTCCATTCCTTTGCACTTTCTCTACTTCATAACTAACTATAGTATTTTTTCAATGTATGATCTATTCAATAACTTCCTGCTTTAACAACTGAATTGGGTCTTTATTTATTCTCTCAATCCATTCCTTGAAAGCTTTTGCTTCTTTACCCTCTTATCCTAGTGTCTGGGGATCACAATATTGATATGCTAACACTTCAATAAAGTTCTAATCTTTATCAATCAACTTACTACATTTCTCAACGACCTTTTCAAATCCTTCTTTACATTGTATTAAAGTGTCATCTTCCCAACTTAACTATTTTTTCCACTTTTCACATAATGGAACTTCTTGCTCTTAAACTATATTTTCTCATCAATTCTTGGAAATCTATTTGCATGAGATTTTATACATTACTCCTTTCAATATCAATGTGTTCCTGGAGAAATCTACATTCTCCTTCCAATATTTTAGCTTTTAAAACCAACAGTGTGCTTCCTTGTATTTCCCCATTTCATTTGCAATGAATTTTTCTCCTTTCCTAACCCAATACTGAATCCATCATTTAAATACATTCAACCTATGGAAAATAGATGCAATGATATCCACCTATTCTTATGAAATAAGTACTAGATTCTGAGGCAATTCAACTATGCTTGCTCAGATTGGGTTAATGAATTTACAAAATTTTCTAGGCTAGCAACCCATTCTTTCAACTCTTTTTTCTTCTGTTTATTCTTTCGTACCTAGAAAGAGTTACATCCAAAGTCATCTTAATTTCTTCTAATTCTTGTGTCTATGATGACTTTCTTGTTGGAAACAAGCAACACTGAGAGGGGGAGCATGAATCAGTGTTTTGCAAAAATTATCTTTATTATTCTGATCTTTAACCCACTTAAAACATTCAACCAAAACAAATATTCAACAATAGAAAGAAAATAACCACAACACCATAAAACAAGTATTTTTACATGGAAACCCTATTAGGAGAAAAACTATGGCGGATGGCCAATCCATAATATGATCTGAGTATACCCAAAAAGAAGTTTACAATATGGGAATGCACTTGCATTTAGGCTAACTCCCTAGAACTCACTACTCAAAATAGAGAAGCACACTTCCTTACAAGGATTTGAATTAGATCCAAAAAAATGAACTGAGAGAGTACCATCTACAAATGCTTGATTATAGTTCTGGTTAGGCTTACTAGTCGATCTTCTATCCTTATGACCAATTCTGCACTTTTTCTCTCCTCTACTCTAACTCGCTTCACAAAATTATTATGTTCAAGTGAAACTATGCATAAAATAATTTAATCACCTATGCCATAGAAAAAAAGACCCTTTTCTTGACATGGGAATAATTCATGATAATTGGACTTAATGATGACTTGATTCAACTGTTGTGAGGCATTTCATGCATACACACTAGGTCTTGGACCCTTCTACACTAAATAGAATGTGTTTATCAACATCTTGTAAAGGTGTTGTAGAGTCTTGGAAAGGAATTTAACTCTTTTCTAAACTTAATTAACCTATTTCTTCCTAATTCAACATTATAAAAAATGTATTCAAATAGATTATTACATCAATCTAGAAGGTTCTTAATGTAAACTTAATGATAAGCTAGTGTTGTAATGTGTCTTTCACATTCACATTGGTTTTTGTGCCCTTCTAGGCTATGTGGACCTAATTTTAGTGTTGTAAAGTGTATTTAATCACACTTTCACATTGATTTATGTGTCCCAAGACCTATCCAACAATGAAATCATCACTAATAGGTCCTGATTGACCCATATTATGCATCCTAAGGCATAATTTGATCAAATAACATACATAGTCATCATATAAGCCTAATTTTCTTACTTCTTGGAATTCCAACAAGCAAAACTGACCCTTGTGGGACCCATTCACCATTAGTGGCAAATGAGTCCCATTTTGAGTCATTTTTGGGGTTTGAGCGAGAAAAAAATAGGTTTTAAGTTCATTTTTTCTTGATGTCGGCATGTGATGAGGTATAATTGGGTACTAAGGAACAATTGTCTATAAATAAGTGTTTTATCCTAATTTTACAACTAACTAATTCTTACATATCACCATTAATTCATATTTTATCTTCTCATCCAAGTCAAGCAAGCTAGGGTTTCTTCATTAGAAGTCATCAAGTTAGCTTCCTAAAGCATTCAAGGGTTGAATCTTCATGTTATATTGCAGACTATCAAGATCAAATCATCATGAAAAGGTAATCTATTTCTTTATTTCAAGTTTCATTCTATTGTTTCATCATTTTGGTTTAATTACCTAAAAGGGGTTTGACTAAGGCAAACCTCCATGCCCTAAAAATCAACAATTTATCTTTCTTGTCTTGTTTGTATGCAGATTTAGGACTCTTGGAGGCTTAAGAATCTTTGAAGATTATATTTCAAATTCATTCAAGTCATCTCTTCATCATTCAACTCAAAATATCAACAAAAGGTCACTTTTGGGCCCGAATATGATAGTTTTGGAAGCGAACACATATAGGGCAGGAAAGTGCAGATCGGAAGCTTTGAAATCCACCTTTAAAAATTCAAAAATTAAAAAATGGATTGATTCAACATGGGTGGCTAATGAGTCCCACTCCAGGGTCAAAAAAAAAATTTATGCATTTTTGGATACCCTTTTGTCCAAAATGGGCTCTACTTCAATTTTGCAGAATTGGGATTAATTCACCCAAAATGGTGAATGAGTCTCACTAGGCCTAAATTTTAGCATCAGTAGTGTTTTAGAAGAAATTTCTAGTCTCCTTCAAGATCCCAGGTGCACACTTCCAGTTTGATTCATTTTTGTTAAGTTTTGCATTCATTCCTAGTTCATTGTTGTATTACACAATGTGTTTTCAAACAAGCTATTTTCCTTTAGTTTATATTCATTAGTCAATAAATTTTATTAGTTTCTTACATTAGAACATTACATTTAGTCATTTTCCATTCATATTCCATCCATATTGCATTGACTTTGAATGTAACATAAGCATTTTTGGCGCATCTTTCTCATTCTAGGTGAAAAACCCTAGGAGAGCTAGAAAGCAAGTGGGTGCCAAAAATCTATCACATTTTGGTGAAATTTCCTTTTAGAATACTTTCTGATCTCATTTTGGAGTCATTTATCATTGATCTACTCTTACATTCATTTTGAATTTATATTTGCATTAGTTTGTATGCCAGATTTTAAAAGTTGCATTCATAAAAAGTGCATTTAGGTTGCTTTTGTTGCATCTAAATTCATTTAGATTTATTGAAATTCTGCACTTTTCATTTAGGTTTGTGTATTGGTTCTTAGAATTCCTAAAAATCAATTTGAAATTTCTATTTAAAAAAAAAGAAAAGTCCATACTAGGACTCATTCACCATCTTGGGCGAGTCAGTCCCTTCTGACACCTGAAACAACATTTTATAGATTTCAGAACCTTGTTTTTAGGCTTCTGTTTGGCTTCTTAACCTATATATATCAGTTAGTTGCATTTCTATAGCATCTATTTCATCTAATCTAGCTTCATTTAGCTCATTTCATTCATGGTTTAAATTTCAAGTTTGCATTCCCATAGCATAATCAGTCCATTATTATCTGAAAATTGCATTTCACTTTAGCCTTTTACATTGCATTTAGGGTTAGCATAGTTTGGTCTTTCAAAATGTTTGCAAATAAAAAGTTCCTTAATAAGAATGATTGTCATTCATTCAATGCATGTCCTAGTTATGAAAGTCTCTTAACGCAAGAGAGGGAAAATGACAATGTTAACCTTAACCTCATACCCTCTCCTATCTTTCCTCTTCGTGTGGATGATGTGATAGAAGTGTATACAATCATAGATAACCATGATTATGATATTTATTCTTCTCCCAATACCTCTCCTTTTAGTGATGAAGGTATCTTGGAGAAAGAGGATACAATCATTGAGTATCATGCAAATCTTGTATGTCCTTCTCCTCATCCCCTTTGGGAAGATACTATAACACATGAGAATGAGATTATAAATGATGAGGATGATAGATTGGTCTTAAATAATCAAATCTTTAAGGTCTAGAACAATCCTCTTTATGATCCTTCCCCTACATCTCCTATTTTGGAAGATATTAGGAAACAAAGCAGTGAAGTCATACATGATCATGATAATCACATTTCTTTTTCTCCTAGTATCTTTCCTAGTTGTGACGAAGATACTTTTTTTGAAAACCTAATCAATGAGAGTCATGAGAGTCTTCGTTGTCTCCTATAAGTTATAGAAAATTTTATCGAAAAAATCAATTCAATCCTTAATCCTCCTCATACTTGTGATGAAGCTACTTTACAACTTTCACCCTTAGATGAATATATTCCACGCTCTCCTAGTATGGTAGAAAATATGGAACGAATTAATGTAACCTTCGAAACAACCAAAAATCACATACAATCTTCCCCTAATCTCCCCACTCTCCCTAATCCAACACATTCAACCATTAATACCTCCCTTAGTGGTGATGAAGTTCTTTTAGATGACCCAAACCTAACTTGTCATGAACATGTTGTTTGTTGTTCTCCTATGAAATCTCCTTCTAAGGAGGATATTATGACACAACACAAAGATAATTTTCCCTTTGAAGACAATGAAGACTCTCACTTCATAAGGGATGTTAACAATATTCAACCTCAACTCACCCTTTATCCTCCTTCACATAAACCTTCAACCAAACCCAAACTTACCCTTTACCCACCTCTGCATCTACTTCATCCTTCCAATAAACCTAAACTTACCCTTTACCCACCTTCGCATCTACGTCATCCTTCCAATAAACCTAAACTTATCCTTTACCAACCTTCGCATCCCCTTCATCCCTCTACTATATCGCAACAATCTAGTTTTGATACTATTGCTCATACATACAACACACAACATAATCTGCAACTGCCACAACCAATTCCACCATCATTACCTTTACCCAATCTGCCTAGTGCTCCTCGTTATAACCAACCTACAAAGGAGTATGATCTTGTTGAACAATTACATAATACTCTTGCAAAAATCTCCCTTTTGGATTTACTTTAGACTTCACCACATTACAACAATATTCTTCAAACAACCCTACAACAAATTGCAGCTCCTCATGAAACAACTCTGAATGATGTGGTAGCTATAATTTATAAACCAAATCCAACTAATCTTGACATTAATTTTCATCAACATGAGCTCCCTTCTTTGTAGTTGTGAAAACAAAGTGATGCTTTCATGATCATGGCTCAATACAAACGAATAGGAATAAAGTGAAATCTTATCGACAATGGTTCTACTCTTAATGTGTGTGGAGTGAGTCTCCTTGATCGATTAGAATTTGATAGATCCCACATCATACCTAATTTTGTCTCTATTAGAGGATTTGATAATTCAACAAATCAACCACTTTGTGTAATCAATTTACCTATTATAGGTGGGGTGGCTACTTTTCAAACTCCTATTCATGTCATGCCTTATGATCTCTCATACAATCTTCTTTTAGGAAAACCATGGATTCATGAGATGAATGCAGTGCCTTCCACCCTTCACCGTATAATGAAATATGTCTATAACAATAACATTTATCAAGCTGAAGTAGTTCTCGAGCCTAAAAGTTGCTTGAACCTTGAAAAATGGGTTACAAGTTCTCTCACAACCTTGATTCCAACATCCAACATAGATCCTCTTGAAATTGACCATAACAATGAGGAATTTTCATCTAAATTATTTGGTGACGATTGGGGGTCCTTTCACACCCTCATTTATGGGTGAATACACATTCACACAAAAAAAGGTGAGACACAAGAACAATCAACCATCATGTCAGCACAAAACTCGAACACCTTTTCAAAAGAATCCACCTCAACCACTTTAGACAATTCCACAAATTCTACAATCACCCCTAATGAACACAACAATGAACAACCACCTGATTCCAAAACACTACAAAAACTTTATGGAAAAGGATATGACTTTATGAAAAAATTAGGGTATAATGGGAAAGGTTGTGGTTCTCAAGAGAAAGGTATCCACAACCCTATAGAACTTAACACACAACAAACAACTCATGGTCTTGGTTATTCTCCTTCACTCAACATCAATACTATCACACAATACTTTTCCATGATTCCCCCTTATTCGTGCATCAATAACCTTATTTGCTGCTTCTTTTCATGTAATAGTTGTAGGATAATCAAATTCTCACTATTGCATGTCCTGCATCCATCACAAGGGGCAGCATACCATCATCCATTTTAGGCTCACCTTTGACCTACACTATGTTGGGGGAAAAGAGTTAGAAAGCTATCACACAACATCAATACTATCACACAAGATTTTTCTCCTTCACTCAACATCAATACTATCACACAAGATTTTTCCATGATCCCCCTTATTCACATCAATAACCTTAGTTGCTGCTCCTTGTCATGTAATAGTTGTAGGATAATCAAATTCTCACTATTGCATGTCTTGCATCCATCTCAAGGGGCAACATACCATCATCCATTTTAGGCTCACCTTCGACCTGCACTACATGGGGGGAAAATATTTAGAAATCCTTATTCCCATATGTCACTTGTCGTTGTCTCTTTTGACTACTCGTTAACCTTTCATGAACATATAAAGAGAAAGCTTGAGATGTGGATGACATGTCTTAAGATTTACTTGCATGTGACATACTACCTTTCTTCATGATGTAACTTATCAAAAACATATGACTTGTCATATGGATTTCTGAATAAGCTCTCATGATCTCCCTTCCTCTCTTCTACTTTAAAGTAATTTCTCATAGAACGATGTGTAGCAATTCCTTTAAAGTGGGGAGCATACAATACCATAATTCATTTTCATTCTTGGTTCCTAGTGAAGCCTTATCGTTTACATGATGTGTTTGTCACTTTGTGGATGACATTGGCTGTGATTTCCTTCATAAGTGTGATTTGTCTTAGAATATTAAATTCCTCTTGGTGGCCTAATGCAATGCACTACATCCCAAGTTGCAAATATACTATTATTTGATTGGCCCTCTCTTGGAGACAATAGACACAATGTTCCCTAAGTGACTAACCTTCCATGAATTGAACAAGACTCCTTTGAACATCTTTTCACATTTTACACTTTATGTTTCTTTGCAATTTTACATTTTTCATTTATTTTTGCCACCTTGCATAATGCAAATATGGTACCCTTTCCTTTTTGTTCATGAAATTTTTCTTTGTGGTGCCTTGTTAAAGTTATCAGGTAGTATAGCTCTAACATGGTTGAGTGGGAAGCCCAACTAGCAGCATTCCTTTTCCCCATATCCACCTTTGTGTTTGTGAGTGCATACCAACTAATGTATGTATCTTACATTTTGGGATTTCTCACCCTGTAGACAACTAGTTCTGTGGCCCCAGAGTGAGTATATAGTTTGGAATTTCTCACCCGGCGGACAACCAAGAAGTCCCATTTGCCCAGAGTGAGTACATCTTTTTCAACCTTATCTTTCTCTTCATTCTTGTCATTGCGTAATTTTGTATCTTGGGGGATTGACTTAGGATCTTTGATCCTAGGAGCTTGCGCAACCGTCTTTGGTCTTTTTTATTCTTTGTAGTCTACATATGTGCATGAGGATCTCTCTTTAATGTCTACTTTAATGTGAGTTTGAAGCTCTCACTAAAGTGGTGGCTAAATGTGTCATAGAAGAAACGACCCTTTGCTTGAGATGGGAATACTTCATGATAATTGGACTTAATGAGGCCTTGATTCAAGTGTTGTGAGGTATTTCATGCATCCACACTAGGTCTTGGACCCTTCTACACTAAATATAATGTGTTTATCAATGTCTTGTAAAGGTGTAGTAGAGTCTTGCAAAGGACTTTCATAATTTTCTATAATTAATTAACCTATTTTTTCCTAATTCAACATTATAAAATGTATTCAAATGCATTATTACATCAATATAGAATGTTCTTAATGTAAACTTAATGATAAGCTAGTGTTATAATGTGTCTTTCACAATCACATTGGTTTTTGTGCCCTTCTAGGCTATGGGGACCTAATTTTAGTGTTGTAAAGTGTATTTAATCACACTTTCACATTTATTTATGTGTCCCAAGCCCTATCAAACATTGAAATCATCACTAATAGGTCCTAATTAAACCATATTGTGCATCCCAAGGCATAATTTGATCAAATAACCGACATAGTCATCATATAAGCCTAATTTTCTTACTTCTCGACATTCCAACAAGAAAAAATGACCCCTATGGGACCCATTCACCATTAGTGGCGAAATAGTCCCATCTAGGTGGGACTCATTCACCATTAGTTGTGAATGAGTCTATTTTTGAGTCATTTTCAAGGTTTGAGTGGGAAAAATTAGGTTTTAAGTTTAATTTTTCTTGATGTCAGCTTGTGTTGAGGTATAATTGGGTAGTAAGGTACAATTGTCTATAAATAAATGTTTTTATCCTCATTTTACAACTAAAAACTCATTCTCACATCTATCACTATTAATTCATCTTCTATCTTCTCATCCAAGTCAAGCAAGCTAGGGTTTCTTCATTAGAAGTCATCAAGTTAGCTTCCTAAAGCATTCAAGGGTTGAATATTCATGTTATGTTGTAGAATTTCAAGATAAAATCATCATGACAAGGTAATATATTCCTTTATTGCATGTTTCATTCTATTATTTCATCATTTTGGATTAATTACCTAAAAGGGGTTTGACCAAGGCATACCCCCATGCCCTAACAATAAACAATTCCTCTTTCTTGTCCTATTTGTATGCAAATTTAGGTCTCTTGGAGGCTTAGGAATCATTGTAGATTATATTTTGAAGTAATTCAAGTCATGTCTTCATCAATCAAGTCAAAATATTAAAAAAAACTCACTTTCAGGCCCAAACACAACAATTTCAGAAGCAGACACCTATACGGCATCAAAGTGCAGATCGGAAGCTTCAAAATCCACCTTTGAAAATTTAGAAATTCAAAAGTGGACTAATTTTCCATGGGTGGCGAATGATTCCCACTCTTGTGTCAAATTTTGGTTTTCTACATTTTTGGATACCCTTTTGTCTGAAATGGGCTCTAGTTCAGTTTTGCAAAACTAGGACTAATTCACCCAGAATGGCGAATGAGTCCCACCAGGCCTAAATTTCATCATCAATAGTGTTTTAGAAGCAATTTCCAGTCTCCTTCAAGATCACAGGTGCATGCTTTCAGTTTGATTCATTTTTGTTAAGTTTTGCATTCATTCCAAGTTCATTATTGAATTACACAATGTGTTTTCAAACAGCATATTTTTCTTTGGTTTCTATTCATTAGTCAATCAATTTTAATAGTTTCTTGCATTCAAACATTACATTTAGGCATATTTCATTCATATTCCATCCATATTGCATTGGCTTTGAATGTAACATAAGCAATTTTGGCCCATCTTTCTCCTTCTAGGTGAAAAACCCTAGGAGAGCAAGCAAGTGGGTGCCAAAAATCTGTCACATCACCCTTATAATATTTACAACACACATCAGCACACCTTACACATATATCAAAATGATATAACTGATCATTTATATATATCCACGACTAGCAATTTAATCGCTACATGTCGGCTTCAATAGAACTTGAAAATATTTACAATTGTTGGCTCAAATCATGAGTTATATTCAATGTGCATCCATAATGGTTGCCACTTTTATCTTGAACCAAAAACAAAATTCTCAAACATAGAAACATTTGAATAAACAATCCTAAGATATTTGCAACTCGTTATAACACCTGGGTCGGCCACAAAACACTGATGAACAGAAAGATATCCAACCGGATCTCCAAAATTACACACAAATTGATACGAGGAACTAAAATTATTGGATAACACAATTCATATGCTTATAAACTGCCCATGACATCCACAACTCAAAATAAGAACATAAAATCTACAAGTAAATCGATGAACAAAAAATTGTCAGATGCTCTGTTCTTCCTTGACTATCTTCAATCTATCTGCCGATATGAGCAAATGATGACATGTGGATCCAATAACCAGATATAGTTTCCATCAATGACAACACCAGAAAGAATTTGCAGTGTGTTTTTTCCAACAAACTCCCCCTTTGGCATTGATGGAAAAACTTAGTTAAAAATGACTAATTGTTGGATCAAAACCAACATGAATTACACTTCCATTTCAAAACTTCAAAAAGAATCTTCAACCCCGGTTGAGAAAAGAAGCTCCCCTTAATATGAATATAAATTTTCACTATACAACTCTCCCCCTTTGACATCAATGGAAAAAACTCGGGAAGCCAAAGAAAAATTTGAAAACTATATAGGAATGAACTTGTAACTTACCCAAATTTAAAAACATCTACAAAATCTTGCTTCAACAAGCTTAAATTTGTGTCCAAAATAATTTTGAGACTCTCTAGAACTATTATGTGACCACACACTAAATAATATTGATCTTCTGTAGATTCAAGTTTCATTGGGTCACTAACTACTATAGCATTTTTGGCTTCCTTTAATGCACTCACCATTAATTCAATCTTTTGACCAATTAGACCTCTGAGTTCAAATGCTCTCCCAACAATCTTGTCATTTTCATGCTTCAAGCACCTTATTTTATCAAGTAGAGATATTACTTGACCTTCTTGCTTAGCGACATCACTAGCTAATAGATCAAAAGCATCAGAAATGGTAGCCAATTGATTTTCAAGATCCTTCACCTTCTTCTCATTATCTTCAGTAAATTTGGACAAAACCAAACATGACTTATAGGCCTTTCCACCTTCAGATATAGAACCTTGAATATTCTTCATAGAGGTAGCTAATAGAGTTTTATCTTTTACAATCACTTCCTTCAACCAACTAAATATTTTTCCATTAAACTCTTTCTATACTTCATCCATGGCTGATTTTTCAAGAGACTCGAAATGAGTACTTATAGAATTTATGAGCTTCTTCAGTTCACTAGAGGATGAACCAGGTGGATCCTTCACATGAGTTGACATGATTTTCTTTAGTACTCCAGATGCAAGACACAAAATTTCATTATCCTCAATGTTGGATTTCAACAATTCTTCTCTAGCTTTTGCTTGGAAAAAGATGCAACTTTCATCTTCTTAATTGGGGACAAGGTTTATAGATCGATTGGGCGTCAGACCAATTTAGGATCAAATTCTTCATGTTGATCCACCAAAAATTTCTTCACTTCCTTAGTAGTGTCTCTTGCTTCTACTAGAATATCCTTGAACCTTTTCTTCTTCAACTTCTGGTCCTTCAATGACTTTCTTGATTGCCTTTAGGAGCTTCAACTTCTATGTCTGGCATTTCCTTTTTCTTAGCTAATACAACCTTAGGAGCTTTAATCTCCATAGAAACCTTTATATTATTCACATCAGGAGGAATCTAAATATCCTCAGATTCTGGAGGATTAGATACATCCACCTCCTCATTTACCAGATTAGATGCAACTTCTTCAGCATTCACTTCATCAACATTGATCTTGTTCCTTGATAGAAATGCTTCCAGGATTTTCTTAGTTTCCTCAGCGACAACATCAGTTTAACCATTCATAACTTTTTTTACCCTTATTTTTCTTTTGAATTACTTCTTGGATTTGTTTAGAAGTGAATTCATCTCCTCAATAGAAATTTTTGGTCACAAGTCTGCAATAATTCTCTTCCTCATATGCTCTTCTTGTATTCTATCAGTTACTCTTCTTGCCTCCAAAACATCATGTAACGCCCGTCATGCAACCCAGATAACACAACAAAGCAAATATTTTTTTTTTAAAACAACACAGTTGAACATACAAGAACATTAACCATAAACACAAAACATTACATTACACTAGTACACTTAATCCTCTGGGGCACGCGAGGTTACATGACAAACAACTAACAACGAAACAAAAGATAACAATAACACTATTCACTACTTATAGCTATACTCAATGATCACACAAGCTACAAGAACAGATAGAAGTGATTTACTAACTTGGCAATAGAGTCTACTTACTTAGGTCAGTTTAACATACCTCTTATATTCCATTTTATCAACCAGTCCTTGCTCCCAATGCCTATACCTGTAGTCCTACACTCTCGAGAGTCTGATGAAGCTCGTTCAATCATGATGGCCTTCACGAAGAGTTCCTTGTTCCTGCTCCGAATCTCCCTTCCAAAATACCGTGCTCAAATCTCCAACCCAACTCCTTAATCTCCAGACTCTTTTCAAATCATTTTCCAAAACAAAAGAATCCAAAAACCCTTTTCCAAATATGCATAACCCTTCTTTTTTTTTTCAATTTCTCTCTTCATAAAAAAAATCTGTGTATGTAAAACTTACCCCAAATTTCAATTCCAAATAACAGATATTACCCCCCCCCTTTCATCCAAAAGTTCTAAAAATCATAAATAAAAGAAATTATATTTTAAAAAGCAAGCTTTTCGTTAAATCTCAATTCCCATTCGTTCTATCATCTTTTTCATTCTTTTATTTATTTATTTTTTTCTATTTTCAATATTTTTTTGTTTTAATCTCCGCTTTTTACAACTTTTACTTACAAAGCACATTGTCTAATTAATTTATATAATTTATTCTAACAATTATCCTCAACAAGATAATTCATTAAAATAATAAACACAATTTAATATTTAATTAACATTTAATAAACCCATGACTTTTAAAACCATAAATAAAACATTTAAAAATTTAAATGCAATTTAATCTAATATTTTAATAAATAATATTACCCTTATTTAATTAATTCAATCTCAACATATAAAATACCATTAGAAGCCCTTGTCCTATCTTTCTCTTCCGACTCCTTAGCTAGACTACCTGCACATCTCAGGTGAGAATGGAGGGGTACTAAATCCTCCCCCCCTAAAACTCGACTTACTCCTGGAAGTCACATGGCTCAAAATGGAACATAACCACATTAGTACCAAAATTTCTCTAATCTATAATTGATGTACACCCTCTTTCTGCATCATTGCAATTAGAATCACTATTCGGCTTCACATTTGAACACAATATCTTCTTAACTACTTTTATTTATAATTCCTTACATCTCTTACAATAACATACTGGGTTTCAGCATTAATAACAATAGCAAGTACTCCTAATAACTCCATTTTCCATTTACACAACATCATCTTCAAAATATCATAGAAGGTAGAACACATCAAATGATTACTTGAAATTAACAAAAATACACACCATATCATGTTTCAGTAACATATTTAAGTCACAATTTAATATTCTCAATAATATCCAATCCATTTATACCACAGAGTCACAATATACCCACATTTAAGATAGTGTGGTTATCCCTCTTTTACATCAATAAGCAACAACACATAAGAAATATACATCTAACACATACATACACAATCACATCACCGGTAAAAGCACATCACAAGGCTACATAGGAGTCCAGCTGGACGCCGAAAAGCAGCATACTAATCCATGATACATAATCCATGAGCCAAGAGCCAATATCCATCTCACATAATCCATACCTCACACTCAGTAGCTTGATGGTGTTAGGCCACACACACATGGCGAGACCATCCAAACAAGACCACTATGAACCATCTCTTGTTGTACAAGGTGGTTAGCCTCCAAGAGATAGTCATCACACATAGGTGGGTAGTGGATCCTAGCTATAAAATAGCCTCACATACCCCCATCCTCAAGGTTCCCTGCGTCTACTTCCTCGTATACACTCTCAAGTCCGTCTCATACGTCCTAGGAGAGGAAACACAATACAACACATAGCCGACCTCGAAAACAATAAGGATAAATTAGTTTAGCCACCAAAGCCATAATTAAAAGAAAACAAAAAAAATTCAATTTCAACAATAAAGAAATAAAGGTGCACAATTTCAACACTAAACCCAATGTAACCACGAAGGCTACAAGCAAATAATATCACAAGGTATGGCTAAACCATCACAATCAAATATAACAAAGTGTCGGCTTTCACAATCACTAGAAAATCATCAATAATTATAAAGAAAGTTCACAACCTTAGAAATTGCACTATACAACACTGCGTGACTAGATACTAGCCACCAAACGAGGAAGGAGGGAACAACGTCCGGCTATACAATAGCCCCCATGTGGTGCGGAGTGAGCACGCCATCCACATGACCCAGAGTGTGCTCCTCGGCTACACTCTGCCTCGCGTCGTCACGCGACATGGACTAACCAAGTGGCCCTCGCACTCCTTGGTTGCCCGCATAGGATGTGCACCTCGGCCTCCATCCTGCATCGCATCTCAGTGCGGCGTGGTCATACACCAGCCGGAGAAGGCACGCACTGGTCGTATGCCGCATGGCAGTGTGTCTATGGCTCCGCGGAAGTAGGCACGCGCTAGACACACCCCGCATAGCGATACCTCGTGGAAAAGGCACACGCAGGTACTCGCCGTCGCCAGAGGTATACATGGCCAGGACCTACCCATATGCTAACCAACCCGAACACTGTCGAAAGCAAACATGAGTATCCCTCTACAAATGTGTGAGGCCCCATTACGCTCATCACACAAGTAGGCTATCATAGCACATCTCATAGTGCACCTTCACGTGTCTAAGCACGTGGCATCGTGTCCTCGAGCCCAGCTCGCTACCATCAACAACACGGCATCATCACCAGCACTATGTCGGAACATCAGTGGGGTGTGGCATCGTATCCATTGCATCATGTCGGAACATGTGCAAATACGGTGTATGCAATACATATGTGGGCATATCAATATGGGGCTACTCGAGCTTCACCTCTCATACAAACGAGGTTCACTCGCTAATGTCAGCTCAACATCCCTATGGACGGCCAGACCAATACTAACAACCAATGCTGCTATATTCAAAACTGTGGGGTTTAGGCTGGCACATATGAATCAAGTACCCTGATTCATCATAAGGGGAAGTAGTGAGTACGTTTCCTCAGGATCGGTTGAGCTAAGAATACTCTGCGTCGCAATATGCGTACGCTACACACTCCGCCCAAGGAACTTTGTGGCTGCTACTACCCCTTCACAGATTGAGGGACTGGAGAACCAAAAGAAAAGAATCCATGAAACTAGCTTTTGGCTACTCTTATATGTATAGATTTTCAACCACACGTGGGTTGGCCCTCAATCAGGTAACAATCACACATAATGGTATGGTTAATCCCACACCAAATACAACAGTTTCCCCATGGATGGATACATATTATCACCATCGCATGGCACACAAAGCAAGCACAGGGTACTCGCAACACTCAATCAATGCACGGTTACTGGTTTCTCACATTTACAGGGGTTACAATTACATGCACAACTCCATTACTCTTCAAAAGATCACATTCCATAAGTACTATTTCCATATATCTCATGATGCTACAAGCCAATATCATGATTACTATGATCACTTAACAACTCAAATTAATAAATTCGCATTCACCTCTATCCATTTAGTATAACATTTTTGCCTTCATAACATATGCATATGTAGGCTAACTTTCCTTCTAGATAGAATATATAAACCGGACAACATAATGGGCTCATATGAAACCAGAGTGCCCAGTGTTAGAACCTTGGCTCTGATACCAAGTTGTAACGCCCGTCATGCAACCCAGATAACACAACAAAGCAAATATTTTTTTTTTAAAACAACACAGTTGAACATACAAGAACATTAACCATAAACACATAACACATTACATTACACTAGTACACTTAATCCTCTGGGGCACGCGAGGTTACATGACAAACAACTAACAACGAAACAAAAGATAACAATAACACTATTCACTACTTATAGCTATACTCAATGATCACACAAGCTACAAGAATAGATAGAAGTGATTTACTAACTTGGCAATAGAGTCTACTTACTTAGGTCAGTTTAACATACCTCTTATATTCCATTTTATCAACCAGTCCTTGCTCCCAATGCCTATACCTGTAGTCCTACGCTCTCGAGAGTCTGATGAAGCTCGTTCAATCATGATGGCCTTCACGAAGAGTTCCTTGTTCCTGCTCCGAATCTCCCTTCCAAAATACCATGCTCAAATCTCCAACCCAACTCCTTAATCTCCAGACTCTTTTCAAATCATTTTCCAAAACAAAAGAATCCAAAAACCCTTTTCCAAATATGCATAACCCTTCTTTTTTTTTTCAATTTCTCTCTTCATAAAAAAAATCTGTGTATGTAAAACTTACCCCAAATTTCAATTCCAAATAACAGATATTACCCCCCCTTTATCCAAAAGTTCTAAAAATCATAAATAAAAGAAATTATATTTTAAAAAGCAAGCTTTTCGTTAAATCTCAATTCCCATTCGTTCTATCATCTTTTTCATTCTTTTATTTATTTATTTTTTTCTATTTTCAATATTTTTTTGTTTTAATCTCCGCTTTTTACAACTTTTACTTACAAAGCACATTGTCTAATTAATTTATATAATTTATTCTAACAATTATCCTCAACAAGATAATTCATTAAAATAATAAACACAATTTAATATTTAATTAACATTTAATAAACCCATGACTTTTAAAACCATAAATAAAACATTTAAAAATTTAAATGCAATTTAATCTAATATTTTAATAAATAATATTACCCTTATTTAATTAATTCAATCTCAACATATAAAATACCATTAGAAGCCCTTGTCCTATCTTTCTCTTCTGACTCCTTAGCTAGACTACCTGCACATCTCAGGTGAGAATGGAGGGGTACTACACATCATATAGACTCTTGGGTAAACCAAACATAATTTCAATAAGAACTTTATTGAAAATATTCAAATGTTTTATTGTTCCCTCAAGAATTCTTTGACTTGATTTGTCAAAAGTTTCATACCATTTGTAAAGGGGCTTGAGGTTTCCATCCTTGACAAAAACATTCTCAACTTCCTCACTGTCATACCTGGTTTGTCAATTTTTTTCTTCTTATTTTTCTTTTCTTCTTTAGTGGAAGATTTCATCTTGGCTACCTTTGTAGCCTGAGTGTCAATATCCTTTATTTCTTTCACCCTTTCATCTAACTCAGTTTCCTCATCTTCTAAGACAACTTCATCGGTTTTTATGCTCTTGTTCTTCTTCCTCTTACCAAAAGCCTTTTATTGAGTTTGCTCAAGCTTGGCTAGAGGAGAACTCCTTTTTGATCTAGTACAGGCAGAGGGTGTTGTCAGACTAGCAACTTCAGTTTTAGGTTCTTTCCCTTTTTCAGATTATGCTTCTTCTCTCTTCCTTCTAGATTCTTTCAATTCTTTTGCAAATATACTGAAACTTTCTACAAAGACTTCCACTTCTTTCCTTACTCTACTGACTATCTTAGGTTTCTAAAATTATCATGGAATTCCATGCTCTTTTCTACATAAGTTCCAAACCTCTCTTTTGCTGGATTCAGAGGTTTTCTCAACAAATATTTTGCATACATCTCCAAGATTTTCTCCTCGACTTCATATCCCATAGGCATAATCCATACCATTCTAGGATCAATAGCTTCCATTAGGAATTGATCAATATCCACCATGAAATAGATTGCATCTTTTTACTTCTCTACAATTGAAGTAGGGGTTCTTTCTCTTGCATGCATCATATTCTAAATTTTTTTGAAGTACCCCTAGTGGGCAGTATTTTTGGTCTGTCTATCACCACTTCCAAACAATATATCTCTTATTTGAACAGCTATAGGCTGATTTCTTTTCCAATGAACTTTCCCAACACCTGAAATATCATTCATGAAATAAAAGAACCTACACAACAAAAAATTACCATATTTAAAAGTGGTCTTCTTTTATTTCTTAATCTTATTCAGATTCTCCATCAATTGACTTCTAAGTAGCTCACACAAGTCATAATCTGTATTTTCTTTTACTATCTGATAGGCTGCATAACTGGTCATACCAGATACTAAATTATCTTAGCTGGAGTGGTAGACCTTGTATCCAGTGACCCTTGATGCAAATTTCACATCCACTTCAACAATATCTTCAATTGTCAATGCTCTTCTATCAAATATTACACCTATTTTATTTGTAACCGTTTGATTCTTTATAGATTTCAATATTGGTAGACCACCAAAGGAATTTATACCTATGACAGGGCTTATAGCCTCTTTCATAATCTTAAAAGGTATATTCAACCACATGAACTTAGCATGAACATGACTCAAAATATATCGCACCCATTCCCTTTCCTCAAATATGGTGAATTTTGCAAACTGTGTGAAATTCTTCTCCTCTAGGGTTTGGTATTCTGGCTTAATAGTGAAGTCCTTTCCAAGTATATGGTTGGAATAAAAATTCATCAATTGTGAGGTTTCTAACTCTTTAATGTAGCATGAATGTAATCCCTACTGTCTTCAGTATGCAAGACTACATACGACACAAATGAAAATGCACCAAGGGGCTCGATCTCAACAGACTTATAAGGATGCCACTTGAACTTGGGACAAGGTCTATGTTGACTTCTACTACCAATGGAGTGGTCATTTTTGCAAATTCATGGGTTTTCCAATAAATACCTTTTCCTCAGATGATTTTTTGATCACTGAATCTTCTTCACACTTGACTCTTGCCTCAACTCAGCAAAGTTTTCTCTAAAGCTCTCCAAACTTCTTTTCTCCAAAATGGAAAGTGACAAATGAAAGATAAAAATGACATTTTATTATTCATGCAACTAACCCTTTTGTCGCAATAAATTCTTTTACCCTAATTCATCTAGTTACCCTATTTCCATGCACTGAGATAAATAATTCTTCTACGGATCTCCAATACTATGTAATACATTCTCCAATTGGTTGAACACCATTTGGAAAGTAGCTAGGCACTTACTAGACCTATCCACATTCTAGTGTCAGTTACTGGTAGGGGGTTAAGAGATTTTCTTGATAGCCCCCCTAGGCCAAAGGCCTAAAATTAATTCCTAGAGGAATTACCAGAAGCAGATTTTGGTGCTGGCACATTTTCTTCTATAGAGGGATTATTTTTCACCCTTTTTTTTTCATTTTCCTCTTGATCACATTTGTAGTGACTTTACCTTTTCCCTTGACATCGTGCTACATATTCTATTTTACCGAATCTCTTATGCTCCAACAGAATCTAGCAGTATGGCTAGATTTGTTATAGTTGTAACACACCACATTTCTCTGTTTAGACCAATTGGTCCACTAATTTTTCCTTGATCTACATTGGTTAGAAATATTCCCAAGTCTATTGCATGCATAGCATCTGATATCTCTATGAAATTTGTTCATCACCTATTACTGCATTCATTTGACTTATGACAAAACTTATTGCAATTAAAGCATTGACCTAAGAATGATGGTCCACTTGGATTCATCCTACTTCTACATTGAGAAGCTAGATGGCCAAATTTACTACAACTGAAACAATAACGATTGAATTTCTGAGCATTTGGTTGTCTTACCAGATTCCTTCTAGCTCCATTCATCTAATTTCCTTGCCTGAATCTTCCTTATCTAGAATTCCTTTGTCCAGATCTGAAACTTTCACCTTCCTCGTAGCCAAGACCTAACTTGTCACCATCAGTCCTCTAACCTTTAATCAATTCATCAAACTTGACTAAGCTAGCTTTGAATTTTTCCTTGTACTCATTTGCAGTAGTAAGTTCATCTCTGAGATCATCAAGTTGTTTTTCAAGCACTTCATCATTGTTTCTAGATTGTTCCAATACATGGGTATGTGCAGGATCATGATGGGCCAAAAAGTGGCAATATGATGGGTATGTGGCTGATCACTATTTTTTACCCAAAATTCATGAAACAAAAAGGGTTTTTAAAGTATATTCTCATCTTTCCACTGATATAAATTATGCTTTACTTTGAATTTAATAAGTAAATATTATTCATTTTATATTCAAATTATGACTAAAGTCCTTATTGATAGGTTGATTGAAAAAAATCTATAGCTTTCAAATGGTATCACATTTTTTGAATCCAAAACATGCATCACATTCTATGCTTTGCATACTATAGGATTAAAAAAAGAAAATTTTCATTTCATGAAGTTTTGACCAAGTTAAGGTGGTCAGACATACGAGTTTTTATATTTTTTAAAAATTTGTAATAAAAAATTCATAATTAATTATTTACTTGAAAAACAATTACAAAAAAATATGCATCACATCGGAGCATGAGTCCTCTACTTATATCTAAAATATTATAAAAAATTATTATCATTTTATTATGGTTAGGGTGGTCAGATAGACACCTACTTATTTTTTCCATGAAATTTAAGTACAACTGCATTGAAATTTCAAATTTTCACCAAATAGATTTTTTTTTTTAAACAAACCTTTTTATTTTTTTAAGGAAACCTAGTAGTTTAGAAACTACATTCAATTTTCTACAGATTCTATTCTTACATATTTTTGAAATAATATAGATAACTTATTCAAATTTTTACGTCAAGTTGCCTAACTCTAACTTTTCTAAACTTTTTGCCACTTAAGGACCTATTTTTTCCATGATGATCCTGCACATACCCTCATTGTCCAATCAACTACATTTTTGAGATTTTTCTTTCAAGGATTGAGCAAGATTTTCTTCATTCTTCTTTCTATATTCAATTTTCTTGGTCATTTTCATCATGATAGATTTCATCTCATTCTTGAAGGAAGCATTTTCTCTAGAGAAATTTTCACACTCTTCTGTTTTCTCCTTCAAGGCATGACTCAATTGTTCATCTTCCATGCTTTTTTTCTTCTTCTTAAGCTAATCACATAATTCCTCTCTTTTCTCCCTTGATTCATTGATTTTTTCTTTCAATGACTAAATGAATTTCTCTGCATTCTCAAGACTTTCTTGCAATTCCTAGTTCTCAAATTTTGTCTGGTAAAGATCATCTAGGGCCACTAAGACTTGTTCTTGAAAATTGCTTGTATCCATTGAAAACACTTTCCAACATCTCCCCAAGATACTAGAATTCTTTCAAGGAACTAGCTCTGATACCAATTGTTGGAAACAAGCAACACTGAGAGGGGGGGTGAATCATTGTTCTACAAAAATTAACTTTATTATTCTAATCTTTAATCCACTTAAAACATTCAACCAAAAACAATATGCAAAAACAAAAATTAAATAACCACAAAACCATAACATAAGGATTTTTAAGTGGAAACCCTATTAGGGGAAAAACTGTGGTGGATGGCCAATCAACAATATGTTTGAATATACCCAAAAATAAGTTTACAATATGGGAATGCACTTGCATTTAGGCTCACTGCCTAGAGCTCACTGCTCAAAATAGATAGGCACACTACCTTACGAGGATTTGGATTAGACCAAGAGAATGAACTGAGAGAGTAGCATCTACAAATGCTTTATTACACTTCCGTTTAGGCTCAATAGTCGATCTTCTATCCTTTTTACTAATTTTCCACTTCTGCTCTACTCTACTCTAACTCACTTCGCAAAATATTTATGCGCAAGTGAAACTTTGCGTAAAATAATTTAATCACCCTTATGATATTTTCAACACACATCAACACACCTTACACATATATCAAAATGATATAACTCATCATTTATATATATTTGTCACTAGCAATTTAATCATGACATGTTGGCTTCAATAGAACTTAAAAATATTTGCAACTATCAGCTCAAATCATGAATTATATGCAATGCACATCCACAATGGTTGGCCACATCTTAGCTCAGACCAAAAACAAAATTCTCGAACACAAAAACATTTGAATAAACACTCCTAGGATATCCATGACTCATTATAACACTTGGGTCAACCACAAAACACTAATGAATAGAAATATATCCAACTAATTCTCCAAACTTACACACAATTTGATATGAGGCACTGAGATTTTTTGATAGCACAAGTCATATGATGATAAACCTCCCATGAGATCCACAACTCAAAATAACAACAAAAAATCTGCAAGTGAATTGATGAACACAAAACTATTAGATGCTCTGTTCTTCCTTGACTATCTTTGATTTGTCTACCAGTATGAGCAAATGATGACATGTGGATCCAATAACCAACTAGGGTTTCCAACATTTGCAGTGTCTCTTTCCAACATGTCCAACATTGATACTTGTTATCTTATACTCCTTAGGAGTTATATCATGTATATTTTTGTCTGCTATTGGGGTAGCTAAATCGATTGTTTTTCCTCCATCCGCACTATTTTGTATGACTTGCTTCATTTTATCTCTTTGCCTAGGCTTAGGAGTCCACTTCTTGCATAAAATTTTTCAAATCTAGAGGTACCAACTCTACTTCCAATGGGGAAGTCAATTCTCTGATTAACCAATCAGGTGCATCTTCATCACATTCTACCTCTGTAACATGCCTCCATTCCTAGTTTTCAGTAAACTTAGGAACTTCTTCTCTGACATCTTCAACTTTATATGTTATATCCTCTAAAGTAGGAACCTCTTCAATATTCTCTAGCGTAGATTCTAGATTGTTGGGATTCAACACTATCTCTTTAGTTTCAAGACTTGTATTTTCCTTTCTAGCCTGGTGTTCAACATTCGTTCCTAGGAAATCACTTTCTTCATATCTTATTACAGCAGGATTTTCTTCATCTATGACCTTTTCACCTAAAACTTGTGAATTTCATCATTTTCAATTTCAACCTAGTCCTCCTTTGGTTTCTCAATGACCTGCATCTGCTCATTATCATTCTGATAATTCCCTAGCAAAGGCTGGGAATAAAAGGTATCTTCAATAACAATATTATTGGTAGGATTCTATCCTATAGTCTCCCCTATTTCCATTTCAAGAACATTAGGGTTCCCCACATCTGAAGTGAGTGTTCCTCTTATGAATTCTTCTTTAACATTCATAGGAATTGACACTATGTATGGAATTTCTTCCATCACTAGTTGTAACATGGGTTTATCTTTGGACTTCTTTTCTTTTACTCATTCTCACATGGCACCCCACTTTTCCATTTGTTCCTTAATCTTAGCTTCATCTTCTTCAAAAACTTCATCCAAAACTACAAGAGTTTTTCCCAATACCTATTTCACAGTAGCCATATTAAGTGAAGGGTGAGAAGTGAATAATGTTGTAGCTCTGTGAGATGCAGACCATGTCTATGTACCAATATTTTATTTTATCCCTACTTCTTCATCAGTAGCAAGATTGGTTCTTTTTTTTTTGTAGAAGAAGATGCAGCTTTTGGTTTTACTTTTGATTGAACTTTTCTTTATTTGGTGTCTTAATGCTTACCAGCTGATTTTAATGAAACTCCTTGGCTTTGAACCTCAGGGGTTCTTTCTTCAATATTCATACCATCAGCTTCTTTACCAGCTTTCCTCTTTTTCTTAGAAAGTTTGGGCCACACTTGGACTCATCTTATTCTCTTTGTTTCTTTCTTTTATCTTGTGAGTATGTGGGTTTTATTCCTTTCTCTCTTAAAACTTTAAAAAATTCATTTATCCAATTTGAGTCTCTCGTAGAACAGGTGTAGAGAATTCCTCAAATGATGTTATTTCTTTTCTTGTATAGTTCGGGTCTGGGATAGGTTCATCATAGAATCAATGTTCATTGTAATGCTTATTCAACACTTCACCATCACCTTCCTCCATTTTATACTCATCTTCACAATTTAGCCAATAATCTTCTAGATGTTAGACTTGAGAACGATATCTAGCTATATTCTTGGAAATGTTCCCTTCTAGGTCATAATACTTTCTTTGGAGTGGGAAATATCCGAAATTATATGTTTTCAACTCCTCTTAACACAAATTAGCTATTCTAATTGAACTGTATTTATAATTCCCTATCACAATAGGAAATTTGAAAGAATCCTTTTTATGAGTTGTACTATAAAGAGCTTGGGATGACTTTAATTCTCTTACCAATTCTAGTAATAGAATTTTATTTGTTGGATACCTAGAAAACATGAAAGTTTTTCCATGAAACCCTTCCACTCTAATGTAATTGAAAGTGGGAAACTAAATGGAATAGCCTCCAATCAGTTTAATGACACTTTGTGCTTCCAAAGATAATCTTTTATCTTTGTTGCCTTCCATTGTTTTGACCTAGTTCATGAAAAATAGATCATTAACTCATTGGTAATGCTCCTTGTATCCATGGATAGTAATTTGAGGTAGGTGAGAATATATTAAATTGTTTCCTACTTCTCTACCTGTAGTACCAATCCTTTTCAACCCTTGCTTATTTTCCCTTAAGGTGCAGGAATAAATCACATAGGACAACATATATAAAAAAATTGTCCTTAGGGAATGACTTTATCTGATCATGTAGTTTGTCGATAATAAATCTCCCCCAATGCATGGGAACAAGGTTTTCCATTAATTTGGATATGACTAAAAACATCCTTGATTCAAATTTACTAGCATCATGCAATCTAGCAATCCTGCTTAGCATTCATATGATATCTTGAACATCTTGGTTGAACATATACATTAGAATTGGTTTTGTCTAATTTTTAATCCTCTCCTCACACCATTGTACGCTCATAGTTTCTTTGTTGTGTTCTTCAACACTCAGATAGGTTTTGGTTTTAGCCTTTATATAAAAATGATACATCTGAGTAAATGTAGGAAGCCCAAATGTATCTATAATTCCTTTATGAGAGAGATATGCATAAGTTCTTCCCTCCTCAATGACTATTTATTTTGGTTGTAGTAGTTTATACATTCCATAACTAATTCAAGGGCCTTCAATATTGGCAAAAACCCTCTTGCTAAAAGCAACCCACTTGCTATAACATTTCATGTACACTGAGAAGCATTTTCTTGTCATTCCCATGTCAAAAATTTGACATCAGAAGACCATCCCATATGAGTATCAGTAGCTATCCCACCGATTTGTATAGCTTGTGAACCACAATATTTGAATTCATCTTTTATTTTTACTTCAGAGGTGTTCATTTTTTTTGACATGTTATGTATTTTCAAATAGGTGCTTTGTGTGCGAGTTAGGGTTAAATTTAACCATTTTTTAAACAATTTATAAAACTTTCAATTCACCATTTGGTTAAATTCAAATCACAATAATCAACATTTTAGTTTTCAACAGGGAAATACCATCTTCTCAAGATTTTCATGCATAAAAATGATTGGCATATTTTTTGTTATTTGAGACATACCTGGTTTTGCTGATGATGACAATGTTTTAAGAATGCAACCTTGAAACCCTTGGAAACTATGTTCTTATTTTCTTAAAATTTACCTTTTCTTGTACTCCACAATATTATTTCCATTCGGTCAATGTCCTTTTGAAATTTTCAGTATGAAGTGAAGTAGAGTTTTGTAAAAGCAATGACTTGCTTGAGGTGATGTCAAGTACATGAGTAGTTTTCTACCTTCATTAATTACCTATTACAATGCATTAATTTCTTGAATAAAGGTGTAATCATGGTGAATTAGGGTTTGAATTATGAAGATCTAGGTTTTTTCATGGGCTCACTAATAGAGGAAAATATGACACGAAAAACCTGCATGGTCCTCTTTTGTAACTTTGTTTTTTGTGAAGCAAAATCCTTTAAGATACATGATAATTTGTGATCAGTGGGATTAACAACCTTTGGTACCAAACCTTGGAATGATTACTGGGAATCAGGATAGTTACCTCCAAGCTTTAAAGAAAACTAGGAGTAAAGAGTGGAACTAGGAACCGGGTTCAAGAGAGAAATCAAAAGTGATTCAAACATTACATAACTGAACCTCTAGATTCTGACCTTTGAGTAAAGAAAACGAAAAGCAACTATCAGGATCCGATATAGGAAAATGCAACCACCGAGATTGATGACCTCTGGGTGATGACTTACCAAGAAGGACTAAGACCGATCAAAGGTACATCTTTGATGCAACTATAATGACTCCAATTTTCTGATTTCTAGTAAAATGATAAGACCTTATGAAAAGATCAAGACACCGAATCCAGAAGAGAACAAGGACTAAATCAAAGACCAAGTAAATTGAAAATGAAACCTACAATTTTACCAACCCCCAAAACAATTCCAAAACAAGCGAAAGAAAGGAAAGGAAAGAAAAAAAGGGGGTCCACATTTTTCCAAGGAGAAAAATGGGGCATGTTGTGAAACCACACAACAACTAGCAACCAGAAAAATAAAACAAAACCTAGAAATTCAATTCTGGATCTAATAACAATGTTTTAACATTTTTTAATCTTCTAATTAAATAAACAGTCAGATCTTCATTCTAACATTCCAATTCCACTTCATCTAGCATACAAGATTAAGTATTATTAATTTCACATGTGTGTAATTGATTATTTCCACTACAACAAACTTTTTGAGCATAGCAATTATTTGCATTGACCTACATAATTTGGCAATTACCTTTTCAGCCAACCATGGATAGAGCCTTATTGCTAGTCAGGAATCTATATCCTTGACAAGGTTATCTCTATAATTCCCCCAAATATATCTCTACTTCTAGTCAAGCATTTATATCCCCGGTATAGATATTTGGACAACCTAAAGAGTTGATTTCTTTTTTTTATAGCTCATTTCATGTTTTTTTTTTTTGATATTTCAATGATAGCTCATTTCAACTTGCAAGAAATGAAGCCCTCTATTAGGTTGGTAATTGTAGTGGTAGTTGATAGAACCCTCAATTTTTTTTCCTTGTTCCATATTAATACCCTTATTGCATTTGGATATAGGATTTCCATCTACAAAAGCTTATAATATTCTATTGGGCCATTGAGTCCCTATTTTCTATTTCCAGTTATTTTAATGTATCTTTAGTCATTCATTGTCACCTGGTAACTAGCCCTTTCTAGCCTAGGTTCAGACCTTTCTATTTTATAAAATTGGGTAAGGATCTTTGAGCCCTTATGCTCTTGGTATTTTATAACTTAGAAGTTTTCAAGTTAATTATTATCCTAGGGAGTCCCCTTCATAAGAAAAAACTAATGAGCACATGGTTAAAAGGTTCCCACTTATGACCTGATGGCATTCAATGCTATATCACTCATCACTGATTTTTCATTAATTCACAAATTGTAATAGCGATAAGTGATGAGTTGATGTTTTCCTCTTAATATCACTTATCACTACTAGCTTTTAAGGAATACTTCTATCTTTATGTTCTTATCGCTCATTGCTAATGGTCATCAAAAAGATAAACTTGGAAAAGCGATGAGCGATGTGATTGCTTGATTGTGGATACGTTTGAATGTAAAATCTCACATCAGCGATACGTGATGGACATAAAAATTTGTAAATATTCTCATCACTAATTTCTTGCAAAATATATGTGGAGAATTAGCAATGAACAAAGACCTTATGTTATAAATTCATCGCTCATCGCTGATTTTTTTTAGAACTTGAGTTCTAAATTGGTGATAAGCAATGGATGTTCTCTAAAAGGATTTTTCTCACTAAAATGATATGATCCTATATGTGATGTCTTTTATGATGTTTGGTTTATGCAGGTTGAACATGTCCAAAGTTGGTGACATCACAACATTTCTTGTCGCAGATAGAAGCATCAGTACAAGGTTCAAATTAGCAATACATGATAGGAGGATAAGTGTGACCAATAGTCATTCCATAGAACCAAGGGTTGACAATCATTGTTAGGATATCTATGTCACCAATAGAGTGGGACAAAGAAAAAATAGATTAGCAATAAGCGATGGTCACTGCATGGAATGGGCTACGTGGTAAAATTCTAAAGGTTTAGCATAAATAAAAAGGAAAGCAGTGAAAAGATTAAGGAACTATTGATAAATTTTTAAAGTAGGATAATTCAATGGACTAAGAATCACCACATAAATGCTTTCACTAAAATTTGGGAGCAACGATGAAGTGATGAAGTGTATAAAGAAATTTTCCCTCTAAGAAAAACTTGTCTTGTGTACTTCGCTGATATTAATTAAAGCACATATTAGGTTGGTGATACATGTTGATTGACAGATCACAAAACTTGAGTTGGAATTTTTTTTTCCCATGGATAAAGTTTTAAGTGCTTTAAAAGGAATGAATTAGATTCAATCTTGAGCTATAATTTATCAACTTGCTCATATAAGGATATTTCAAGTCATAAATCTTGCATGATTCAAATTTCCTATTTAATGCAAATTACTTGAGTGATTTTCCATGTCATAATTCATTTTTCAATGAATGAGGGTTGAAGGATGATAAAAACGTGTGTGGGAGTTGAATTCTCCTGAGAAGTGTGTAGGCTTTCTAGGAAAGTAGGTCTGTCATAATGATTCGAAACTCTGAGGGGTTGTGTTTTTTTTATCCTAAGGGGGGTCTTGAGAATAAAAGTGGAATACATGGAGCTCCTGATAATCCAAAAGGAAGAGTAGGATTTTGAAAATTCAAGGAGTATAGTACCAAGGAAAATTACCATCCAGGGGAGCAGATAGTTTCAAAAGAATTAGAAAAGAGGATGGTGAAATATAAAAAGAAGGCATGGATAGAGAGTGAGCATTGTAAGGCCTATCTGAAGGAATGCAATTCTCCATGTGAGGTTTCTAATAACCCTTCAGACAGTGAGGGTGACACTGAATCAGAGGGTGATTATTATCCCCTCTCCCTGGAACTATCAAGGAATCCTAACGAAGAGGTGGTGATAGTTTCTCTAGTCCCACCACAAGAAAAACATGGGAGAATATCCTCTGAGGTTCATGACTCAGAGTGATATTGCACCCTATTTTTGTTTTTGATGACACTATGCCCTTTCTATTAGGATTTTCCTATTCAACCCTCATGTGATTTCTTGTTTCATGTGCTGAGGTGGAATGTTTTTGGGCTAGTATGTAGGAGAAGTTCTAGACTAGCTAACCTCAGTCGCACGTATATTGTATTTGGACAATATAAAAGTTTGTGCTAGAGCTGCTATCTGAGAATATTCTTTGGTCAACAAGGATGAGGATTCAACATGGTTACAACAAACTCTACCTTTCAAGGAGCTAGTGTATCTTCATTCAAGGAATGTGGAGTGCAGTCTTTTACTCTTCCATTTTCCTCAAATGATTGCATGTAACAAACTAGGAATATCTCAAAATTTGGTACAAATGAAATCAAATGTAAATTTACTTTAGCTTGATGCTTGTTTCTCCCTTATCCTATAAAAGGTATTTTAGGGCTTATTACAGCGGTCGGATTCTAAAGTCTTAATAAAGTTCTAGGTAAAAAGATAAGTTTAGAAAGGGGTACTTAGAATAGAATTTTCAAGTAGGCAAGTAGTTTTGTTTTGGAGAAGAAGTCATGTATGTAACAATCTTAAATGAGTTTTATAGAAATTACTAATATCGAAACAAATATCAATCAATAAAGTTATACTCTTGTATGTATGTTCATTATGGAGTTATGAATGAGAAATACCAATGGTGTTATCATTTTTCTTCAAATATTTCATTTGAATGTATTACTCTATTTTTAGCTTTAATTCAAGGAATTAATTAAAATGCTTGAATAGGGTTATAAACTTTGTAAGGAATGGCTTAGGATTACTAAGAAGTGAATGTTTCTTGCACAGTAAGTTTTCATAATGCAAAGCAATATGAAAATAGTCCATTTATCCCTTAAAAGAGTAATTTTTAAATTACTGATCCTCTTGTGTGCTTGACTTCATTGCTCTAATTGATTAGGCACTAGTTGTTCTATAAGAAAATCTTGCATAAGATGAACAAATAGTGTTCTTGGCTCTAGACTTATGAGAAGAACAATACTCAAAATAGAAAATATCTGCAAGGGTAGTAGAAAAGGAATTAACCTTAATTCCTAGCAGATAGCTAGTCCTTCATCTGAAAATCTACCAAATTTCCAATAAAAGTGATTTCATTTGCCACAAAAAGGAATTAATCTACGTATAAATATGTTACTAATTGATTATATTGCATGAAAATACAATTAGGATTACCCTCCTAGGTTTCACAGAGCCTGAAGTGAAGGAGTACAGACTTTACAATCCTATGCTCGTTGTGTTGGCCACTAACCTAACAGTTCTTCATCATGGGAATTAGTTACTTCTTAGAGGATTTTTCGGTTCTACTAGAAAAATCACCAATAGTAGCAAAGGTAGTCTTTTTATTTTTCACTCAATGGTAATAACTGTTATCCCAAATTTCAGTAGAATTATTTAAAATATGTGCATTTGTAGCTCAACATCAACTGAATGATTTATGCTAACTAGAGTAAAAGAACTGAACAATTCTCAATTTATCTATAAGTAAAGGACTATTTTTGGTCAAAACATAGATCAAATTCCCACAATTGACAATTTATTACCTTTTTCACCTTCAGAAGGTTGTCAACCATTGTATAGCCAAATGACACAACACCCAAAAAAAGAAAATAAAATAAAGAAACAAATGATTATTTACAAAGAAATGGAAAAACTATCTACAAAAACTATTTAAAAAAAGAAACAAAATTAATTACAATAAACTATTTAGAGAAAAGAAAAAAGCTATTTGAAAAAAACTAGGATAAAACTAAGACTGGAAATAATGCTTCAAAAAATTCCCATTGACAGGCAATGGGAAATCTTCACCTATTAAAATTTTCAGCCTATAGGTGCTATCACCTAGGATTTCAGAAACTTGATAAGTACATGTCCATAACTTGTCAAACTTGCCATGCTCACTTTTACATTCATGGAATTTTTTCCAATACAAGACTAAGTCAGATATTCTAAAAGTTTTTAATCTATCCCTATAACTAAATAATCATTTTAGCATAGAGTGATGCCTAGAAAAATGATCTATATCTTGGCTACACTTCTCATCCAAGTACATTAATTGCAACAACCAAGCTTCAATTTTATCATCTAGTCTAATATATTCTTGAGAAAATTTCCAGGTAGGGATTTTCAAATTTATTGGCAATATATGGTCTACCCCATAAACTAGGTGCTAAGGAGAATTTACCAATGTGGATTTCATCCTAGTGAAATCTACCCAAAGGGTGAATTTCAATA
>VDFB02379711.1:253597804-253654055 GCA_007258455.2 Sequoia sempervirens | reverse complement strand
AAGCAAAAATGGATACTTTTTTTGTGTCCACACTTTCCTTGTATATATATCATCTATTGAATAAAGAACACATAAGAAAGAGCTCACATATACAAAGGAGACTCAACAATTATTACTAACAAGAACATTCAAAACAGAAATCATAATCCTTTGAAATTCAAAAACAAACAAAACTAAGGGGTGACTTACCAATTTCTTGAACTATGACACAATTGGACCTTACTATATGTGAATTTAAGAAAAATATCTGTTAGGCTTCATTAAGGGTTACCCGACTAATCACTTCTATTGAGTGATACTTCCCCTCTCTTGCAGAGGCTTGATCCCTATATCTGCAATCAACTTAGAACATTGCAATAGTACTTATTTGTTTGTTGAAATGCTCATTTGCATTATATATTTCATAATCAGATTATAAAATTAGCATTCATTCATCATTTTCCCAATGTTACATATAAATAAAGTACAAACATATATATTTCAATCAGAATTATAAGAACATTCATATATTCAGTATTTTATCTAATCATAGTAATAGTAAATAGTTAAATGTACAATGGGGTGTAACATATTCTCCCCTTGTGAATCATCGTTCTCAATGATTTTATGTAAAAAAATAGAATAAAGAAAAAAACACATCATTATTTTTCAAACATTCACAAAATCATGTAAGACGTGGAAATTTCTACTTAATTTTTGCATAATCTTCCCAAATGGTAGAATCTTCTGCATACTAGTCACACTAGACTTTGCACTACAGAACCTCATTGTTACACAAGTAAATCCTACATATTATGAGCACCTTTAGATGTTGGATTGTTATCACTCCTGGGTCTTGTAGTTATAAAGCATTCCAATCAACTACATGATTATCACTTGGTATATACTTCTTTAGGTCTGAGATGTGAAAAGTGTTATGTATTCGAGCAAGACTTGGGGGTAGTGCAATTCAGTAATCAACATGATTTACTTCCTTAAGAACCTCAAAAGGACCTGCATAGCACAGAGCTAGTTTGGGTGAATATCCCAACCTAGTTGAACTCTTTTGAGGCTTAACCCCTTTAACAATAACTTTTCTCCTACTACAAGATTTCTAAGTACCCACTTACAATTTGCATTTCTTTTTTCCCTATCATTGGATTCTGCTAGCCTTTTCTTAATAACCTGAACTTGTTCCTCCATTTTTGAAAACATTTCAGGCCCAAGAATTACCCTTTCCTCAATCTTATTCCAACTTATAGGGGTTCAACATTTCTAGCCATTTAATGCTTCAAAAGGAGCCATATTAATTGTAGAATGATAGGAATTATTAAATGAAAATTCCACCAAAGGAAAATAATCTTCCCACTTGTATTGCTGATCCATGCAATAAATTATTAGTAGGCCTTCTAGTACTTGGTTCACACTTTTAGTTTTTCCATTCATTTATGGATGACATGCTGAATGTAAATTCAACTAAGTTCTAAGTGCAGAGAATAAAGTTAGCCAAAACCTAGATGTCACACAAGCACCCCTATCTGAGATAATCTTCTTAGGAATTCCATGCAACCTAAATACATCTTGAATGAATTTTCAAGCCATAACATGACCTCCATAAGTTAAATTTCTAGGTATAAAGTGTGCTACCTTAGTAAGTATTGTGTGGTCCTGCAACACGCCCCAAGACTTTAAGACTTGGGGACCCCAAGTGAAAACTAATGCTTATGGCTAGCGTTGGCTAGTTGGAAAGGTCACCAGAAGTGAAAAGCAAAGAGAAATATTTTTGACGGAGTAATTTGTAATTCAAGTGTTCTAGGTACTGGGTACCAGGAACCGGGAATGTTAGAAATGCAAAGGTAATGTAAAAGGTAAAGCAAAATGTTCTGGTCTGAGAGTCAAGGTTCGGTGAAGATGGAAGTTCCAGTAAAACCAAAGTCTAGGAAAAGCATGGGTAAAGCTGAATATTAGGTACCGGGTACCAAGTAAAGATGCAAAGCAAATTTTTTAATTTTTTAGGTTATCCAAGAAGTTTGGTAGTCCAATAACTCGGTATAAAAGGATAATTATGTGAAAATATGATATTTTCTTGAAAGCATATTATTTATGATGGATTTGTATGATAATGAATTAATGATGGTTTTATTTACATGATATTTTATAAATTTTCTATTTAAAAGGAATTTAATAGGTGGAATTTGTGATTACAGCAGAAGTTTGTGATGCAAAGTTCAGTTATGGATGGTCAGCCAAACTAAAGTTTCAGGTAGATCCAATGGTGTTACTAGGTTCAACAATACGCTTTGAAGGCTTATCTAGGAATAAAGTTCATTACAAAGGGATACCTAATACTAGGAAACTAGTACTCTAGATTTTAAGCATGTAGTGAAAAAGTGTATTCATTCTAGGGTTTATTCATTCCTGGAATTTCAAACCGAGATTGAACCTGAATGTAGGAACAAAAATTCCACCTAATCATTCTATATGTATGGGAATTTCCTACATTCTATTTGGTGGATTTTTTTGGTTCCAAGAAGGAATCCTGATAACAAAAAGATGAAAAACCCAAATGACTTGAACATGCCAATGGAGGTTGACCTTCATTGACTTCATTTGCAATTCTCTTACCAGTCATCATATTCCATGTGCCTTGATGTGATTCATCCCTTAGATTTAATCTCATGTATTTGTCTTATCCTACCTGTGTCTTACTTCTATAAAAGGCTAGGGAATACCTTTTTTTAAGTTAAGCTCAGAATTTGTGGATGTTGAAAGAGCCAAAACTTCTCTAAGTTTTATTCTTTTTTCCTAGTTTTTGAATCAATCTGGACTAAAAATGTGTATGGACATAAAACTTAATCAATATTGAATCCAATTTGATAGGTACCTATCTCATTTATCTTTTTTAGCTAGTTTTTTTAGTTTAGTTGAATCAAACTATGTGCTATGTTGTTTAAGGGTGCATACAAAACCTACTTGATGTCCAAACTAAAACCCCTCTCTTTAAAATCTCACATCATTTTATGCCTAACTGTGAAATAATCTAGTGAAGTATAAAGCAATTTGCTTTGATTTGATTAAATCTTAGGGCATGCGTGGAGAATAACCAAGGGAAATTTTAATTTTCAATATTTTTTAATACTTGTTTTTAGATTAGATGTTTAAATTTCAAAAAAAATTCCAACTAAAAGATGAATGAATGAAAATTTATTGAAAATATTTCATTTCTATGAAATTTTTGAATGCTTAAAGCTAAATCTACTTAAGTGGTAGAAAAAATTGTTGATGTTCATGAAATATTATTGTAAATCTTTTGATTTCATGATATTATTTTATGATCAAACTGGAAATCTTGTATCTAATGCATATGATTCTTAATGAAATCAAAAATCACCATAGGCCCCTTGAGACTAACAAAAATATAAAATCATACCCTGAAGTGAACCTAGTATGGTTAAGACTTGACTACCAGAGCCTTGGGATTAAGCTAAGTCAACTTTTTTCTATTACACAAACACCTTAGGCTACCTTGGTTGAGTCTTTCAAGTAAAGATAGGTTCTTCATAGTTTTCCAATGAGGATTTTATCTCCACTGTTGTTTTTAGTAACATCATCATCAATAGTAAGCTTATCTATTACCACTAGAATAGCATTGTGCTTATTCATTGACATGGGTAATCCTTGCACAATTTCCATACTAATGACTTGCCACTTACTTTCAGGAACATCATGTGTATACAATATTTCTCTTTGGTGATGATGTTTAGCCTTCACTCTTGGGCATTATAACCATCTAGCCATAAATATTGAAGAATACCCTTTCATCACTTTCTATAAATATAATGGATTCACATCATCCAAAAAATTTGTTACACCAAGATGTCTACAATATGGTGCTTCATGAACTTCTCTTCATACCAAGTTCCTTAATTCTTCTCATTTAGACACATATATTCTTCCTTTAAACCTTAATAATCCATTGGGTTTGAATTGATATCCTTCATACCTTGCATCTTATGGATTTTCCATGAGTGCTTGCTTAACTTCCTCATAGAACTCATCTCCTTTGTATTTTTGCAACACTTGTCCTTTAAATTCATTTTGAAGTGTTACTACTAAGGTGATATGCCACCTACAACATAAGGCATTGACAACTCAATTTTATTTCCATTTAATGTAGTTGATATTGAAGTCATAGTTTGGTATCAACTCTAGCCATCTTCTTTGTCGTGCACTTAGATTGGGTTGGGAAGACATGTATTTCAATTGGTGATCATTAGTCTTCAACTCAAAAGTCTCTCCCAAAACTAATGCCTCCACATCTGCAATGAGTGAACCACTACTACTAGCTCTAAATCACGCGGTGCATAATTATTTCATAGGGCTTCAACTTTCTTGATTAATAAGCTATTACTTTCCATTCTTACATCTAGACTCCACCTAATTCTTCTACCAATACATTTATGATGGCATTAAAGTCTCCATTAGGATCTGGTACCTTCAAAATCAGAGCACTAGTCAACTTCTCCTTGAGTATATCAAATGTTTCCTACCATTTTTCCATCCACTCAAATTTCTTCCATCTCCTTTGTAATGGAGTAATAAGGAAGGCTATACTAGAAATTTTTTAAACAAACTTCTAATAGTGTCCCACCAAACCCATAAACCTCTAGACCTCAAGTACATTCTTAGGAACTTGCCACTCTATCATTGCCTTTATTTTAGTTGGATCTACTAAAATTCCATCAGATCAGATCATGTGACCTAGGTATTGCACTTTCTTATGAAAGAAGGTATAGTTAGATATTTTCTCATATAACTTATGTTATCTTAACTATTGAAGAACTATCTCTAAATTCTTGCAATGATCCTCCTCATTCTTGGAATAAATTAGGATATCATTCAAGAAAACCAAAATAAATTTATCTAGGAAATACCTACACACTTTTTTCATTAGGTTCATGAATGTTGCTAGTGCATTTGTAAGTTTGAATAGTAGGAATGTGAACTCATAATGTATGTATCTTGTATTGGAGGTAGTCTTGAAATTTTCCTCATCTTTGACCGTTAGTTCGTGGCATCTTAATCGTAGATCAGGTTTTGAAAACACAATCACTACCTACATTTGATCAAATAGATCATCAATGCATGGAAATGGGTACCTTTTTATCATAGCTTTATTAAGCATTCGATAATCTATGTAGAAGCACAGTTTACCATCCTTCTTATTTACGAAGATCACGAGTGCTCCTCAAGGTGAAACACTCAATTTTATCAATCCTTTGGATAACAAGTCTTCTAGCTATACCTTAAGTTCCATTAGCTTAGTTGTTGTCATTCGGTAAGGTACTTTGCAAATAGCTTTTGATCCTTGTACTATGTCAATGGAGAAGTCAAATACCCTCTTAGGTGACAATCGAGGTAGCTATTTTTAAAATACATCCACAATTTTTTGTAAGATAGGATATTTCTCCATATCCATCTCTCCAATTTCCATTACTTCACCCTCCTCTACTTCTTGGCGGTCTTGTGGCCCATAGAAGACAACTTCAACTTGAGAAATGAATTCCTTACACTCCTCAAGTTTTTCCATTTTAACTACAAATATTTTGCATCCTTTCTTCTTTTCCCTATGCAATTGCACTATAGATATTTGATGCAACTTGGCTTCCCTAGGTGCCCCTTGCAATGTCACCTAGTTACTTAGATCATCTAAGCACTCTACAATTTTGGCATGACAATCTACTTTGGCTCTATGCTTCCAAATCTAGTTCATTCCCAGGATGAAATCATTGGATCCTAAGGGTGCTACATATAAGTTTACTTCTATTGAGAAATAAGGAAGTTCAACCTTATCTTCAAAAAAATATTTTTCCATTGTTTCTCTTGTCTACTTTACATATTCTATAATCCATGAATTTTCAATAAACCCAAATTTTCCTAGTTATTTGATTAACTACTTGGTGAAATAAAGTTTTCATTTGATCTGGTATCAATAAGTATGGAAATGGTATACAAAAATAAAATACCTAGAGTTTCCACTAGAGTAATTTGATACTCCTCTTGTCAATTGTCCACAACAACATGTATCCTCTATTGCAATGCAACTCATTCGGGTGGAATAGGGTTTCCATGATGTTGTGATCCTAATATTTTTTTGGGGCAGTTAATGGCATAAGTATTTCTACCATATGTGAAACATCCCATCACTGGTCCCTTCTTCCTTGTGGTCCTTTTAGAACTACTTGCATTTCCCCTAGTATTGTTGAAATTTTTGTTATTTAAATTATTCCCTCTTATGATCATTGCTTGGTTTTCTCCATTTATGATGATATCCCCAATCTCCTTTCCTCTAAGAGTCTTGTACTCCATTAAACTTCTTTGGAGTCTAGTTACTTTGAGTTCCTCTGAACTTCTTACAATTTATGTTCTCTCAATAGATTGAGATGGATTTGAGATTTTTTTGTTGCTTAACATCCTTCTCATAGACAAGGTCCATAGTAGCCAGACCATGCACATCCACCTCTCCACCTATCTTCCCATTCAATCCCATAATGAATTTCTTGATATGGAAATTCTCATCTTTCTTGTACATTGGTGCATACCTTAGCAGGTGAGTGAACTTATCTTAGTATTCATTGAATGACATGTTACCTTGCTTAATATTTTGAAAATAAATAAGCTTTTAATTTAAAAAGAGTTGGGGTAGGAACCTTTTCTAAGATATCTCTATGAACTCATTCCAAGTCTGCTTCAAAGAATTAAGTTTGAGTTCTATTTTCTTGTTCATCCACCAGTTAAAAGGTTCTCCTGCTAACTAGTAGGCTCCCCATACCACCTTGGTAATCTAAAAATAGTTTCTTATCTCAAAGTATTTAAATCCATTTGTATCAATCAAGCATCAACTTCTTCCCCACTGGTACTTCCTTTGAATTTTGTTGGGGTTATTTTCATGTCCCTAGAAAGTTTACTTGCCAAATGCTTCCTACTAGTTCCTTCAGTTTGAGAGCGTGAATTCTCATTTTCATGTTTGTGAGTCTAAATATGGTCGTGAGAATTATATCCCTCATCTTCATTGTTGGGGACTTCTTCATTGATTGGGAGCTCTTATTCTACTATATCTCTTTCCCTCACTTCTTGCTCAAGATTCCCCAACCTTGCACTAGTTTTGTGTATGATAGCCAAAATTTGGTCCAATTTGGCTTCAAAACCATCCAGACCTTGTTTGACTTCTTGTAGCTATTACAAGTATGAAATTGTTGTCATTGATGTCAACTAGCCAACTGGTTATTGTTGTGTGGTTTCACATCACACCCCATTTTTCTCCTTGGAAAAATGTGGACCCCCTTTTTTTCCTCTCCTCCCTTTTTCTTGTTTTCGAATTGTTTTGGGGGTTGGTAAAATTGTAGGTTTCATTTTTAGTTTTCTTGGTATTTTGTTTATTCCTTGTTCTCTTCCAGATTCGGTGTCTCGATCTTTTCATATGGTTTTATCAGTTTACGAGAAACTGAAATCCTAGAGTCATTGCAGTTGCATCAAAGATGTTGTACCTTTGATTGGTTTTAGTCCCACCTAATAAGTCACCACTCAGAGGTTGTCAATCCTAGTGGTTATGTTTTCCTGTATCGAAGTCTAATAGTTTCTTTTCATTTTTTTACTCAGAGGTCAAAAATTGAAGGTTTGATTATATAATGTTTGAATCAATTTTGATTTCTCTCTTGAAACCAGTTTTTGGTTCCTCTCTTTGCTCCCAGTTTTCTTTAAAGCTTGGAGGTAAGTGTCCTAGTTCTTGGTAATCTTTCCAAGATTCAGTATGGGAGGTTGTTAATCCTGGTGATCACAAATGATCATGTATATTAAAATATTTTTCCTCACAAAAAAAAAAAGTGGCAAAAGAGTGCCACGTAAGCTTTTTGTGCCATCTTTTCCTCTAATAGTGAGCCTACTTAGAAACCTAGGTGTTTGTAATTCGAACCCTAATTCACCATGATTACACCTTTATTTGAGAAATTAATGCATTGTAACAAGTAATTAATGAAGGTGGCGAACTAGTCATGTACTTGACATCACCTCGAGCATGCAATTGCTTTTACAACACTCTACTTCACGTCATACTACAAATTTGCAAAGGACATTGAACAAACGAAACTAATACTATGGCATGCAAGAAAAGGTACATTTCAAGAAAAAAAGATCATATTTTCCAAGGGTTTCAATGTTGCATTTTAAAAATATTATCATTATCAGCAAAACCAGGTATGTATCGAATAATATAAATTATGTCAATCATTTTTATGCGTGAAATTTTTTAGAAGATGATATTTCCCTTTTGAAAACTGAAATGTTGATTATTTTGATTTGAATTCAACCGAAAGGTTAATTGAAAGTTTTATTAATTGTTTAAAAATTGGTTAAATTTAACTCTAACTCACACACAAAGCACATATTTGAAAATGCAAAACACACCAAAAAAATTAGCACTTCTGAAGCAAAAATAGAAGATGAATTCAAATACTACAATTCACAAGCTATACTAATTGGTTGGATAGCTACTGATACTCATATGGGATGGTCTTCCGATGTCGAATTTCTCACATGGGCATGGCGAGAAAATGCTTCTCAGTGTACAAGGAATGTTATGGCAAGTGGGTTACTTTTAGCAGGAGGGTTTCCACCAGTAATGGAGGCCCCTGAATTAGTTATGGACTACAACCTAGATAAATGAGTCATTGAGAAGGAGGGAAGAAATTATGCAGATATCTCTAAGAAAGGAATTATATATACATTTGGGCTTCCTAAATTTACTTAGATGTATCATAATCATATAAAGGCTAAAACAAAAACCTACCTGAGTGTCAAAGAACGCACCAGAGAAACTATGAACACACTATGGTGCCAAGAGAGGATTACGAAGCAGAAAAAACCAATTCTAAGGTATATGTTCAACAAAGATGTTAAGGATATAATAACAATGCTAAGTAGGATAGATAGATTGTGAGATGCTAGTAAATTTGAATCATGGATGTTTGTAATCATATCATAATTAATGGAAAAAACTATGCTCATGCATTGGGGGAGATTTATTAGCAACAGATTGCATGATCAGATAAAGGTTGTAAGACCCCTCTTTTCATGTAACAACATTAACTTTTAGATGGTTATGATAGCATTGTATTATATATTATAGGGTCAGTAGTTAAAGTTCCATTTTAGTTTTAAATAATAATTAGAATGTCTCATAGACTAGGCGTTGCTTTACTGAGGTGAAGTTTTCCTATTCCTAAAGACTTCTAGGAGGAAGTCTAATACAAGAGGGGGGGAATGTAAGGCAACGTAATCAACTTTCCACAATGCATGTACGATATTACTAGTATATGGTAGCAATTTACCTTGTGCATAAAATTCAAAAATTGTTATGGTAGAGGTGTTTGTTAATTATCTAGATTATCTTACAAATAAGTTTTATATTCATTTAGAATAATTAAAATGTGAACTTCTAGAAGAACCTTAAATTATAATATTTATTTATAAAAATTATTCATAATCATGTTTATATAAGTTGGGAAGTAATTATAGTTTCATGTTAAACCAACTACAAGGTGTCATCAATCCTCTTGGATAAGATATTTGTGGATGTTTTTTACTAATATTTAAGAAGCTTAGAAATTTTGAATACATCCTTGTATTTTTTTCTTATGTACTTATGGTTAATTCATTTTACTTAATATATTATTTGTGCATTCCACCTTTGTGATTTTTTCACATGTACACTACTAGATTGATGATGCACAAGGTTTTCATCTAACCGTAGGCACATATATATATATATATATATATATATATGAAACTATATTTAAATCATGCAATTACACATTTCATGGTCTTGATTTAAATATTGGATTAAAATTTCTACATATGTATATATTTTAGACTTTAAGATTAATTATGGATATAGTTTTGGTCATTTAAACTAAATGTAAATAGTAACCAATTATTAGTTTAATCACGGCATTTGAAAGGAGTTAAAAATTGAAATAAAACTTGAATTTTGCATTAAATATGAGTCATAGCCAAGCAAAGCAAAATCTCTTATTATTGTTGGATAATTGAAGCTACTATTTTTTTTCCAGTTGGCAGTCGCTATCAGAAGCTTCCATTTAGAAATATTATTATTGATGATTCAATTATTACTTGAGATATATGTGGTTTGAGAGCACCATTTTTTGGCATGCTAAATTATATTTTGTGGTTTGAGACCACCATTCCCCTCCTCCCCCTTAGGTGATTTATTTAAAGTCACATGGTGATTGTGATGTGAAATTTATGCAATTGTTGGAAACATTTTATTTATTTATTATTATTGATACTTTTTATTTCACTGATTAAGCTAGCAATGTTGAGATTCTTAAAGTTGTTTGATTGATTGAATTCTAAAACTGTCCTTTTGCCTCAAGGAATTTTTAATTTTTAATTATTTTTTGAAATTTAAGATTTGGGATGTTGCAATGTAGCTACAATTTACTTTTATCTTTGAATTTATAACTTTCCCCTTTTTATGAGACATTTATTGAAATTTTTGGTTTGATCTTATGATAATCAGTTTGAGGCTTTAATTGTTATTTGCAAATTGATGGAATGTGTAGTAATGTAACTATAAGTAGCTGTCATACTCATGAGGGGTCCCTGACAGGTTATATGGCGGGAGTAGATGGCCAGGGGAATTATTGTTAAAGGGGTTAATGAGACCCGTATGGGATGGTTATAAACCATTTCCACTTGATCTAACTAACTTTTCTATGGCACTATGATACTATGCATTCTTAGAGGAGAATTTTGGACAATGGCCATCCTCATCCCCAACCCATTTTGTGTGAGTTCACGATGTGTTAATGTGAATTTAATGGAGTATACAAGATATGTGAGTATTGAGATTTTCTTTTAGCATTGAAATATGTATGAGCCGATTGAGATATGTTGTGGAAAATTAAAAAAAACTAGTAAATGAGGTTTGAGATATCGTGTTAAGGTATTCAATATTTTGCAAAGAATATGTTGTGATACGATATCTAAAGATGCAATGTTGGATAAAGAACACACGTAGAAATAAAATAGAGATGTTTTTTTCAATATGTATTAAGTGAATTTGAACCAATATGCTTTTTTATAAATTTTTGTTGCCTATAAGAAGTACCTTGAATGAAAAAAAATTTAGTGTGATTTTTGTTAATACATGTGGAACTCTATTTGGAATAATGTTTTTGTTACTTCAAAAGCTAAATGGTTAATGTTGAAATCCTAGTATTGAAATTTTAAATGTATCAACATACTATGTATATGACTCTTTCTCAATTGTTTCAAGATGCACTGTGGTAGGATAATCTTTGTTTTTAATAATTTTATTGGGTGTCATTGTGTGGGAATTAATTCCCAAACCTTAGTAAATTCTAGGAGAACTTTAAACTAAGGGAAGGGGAATGTAAGACCCCTCCCTTCATATAACAACATTAATTTTTAGATGGTTATGATAGAATTGTATTATATATTATAGTGTCAATAGTTAAAGTGTCATTTTAGTTCTAAAGAATAATTAGAATGTTTCACAGACTAGGTGTTGATTTATTGAGGTGAAGTTTACCTATCCCTAAAGACATTCAGGAGGAAGTCTAATACAAGAGGGGGAGAATGTAAGGAAACATAATCAAATTTCCATAATGCATGTAGTATATTGCTAGTGTGTGGTAACAATTTATCCTGTGCATAAAATTCACAAATTTCATGGTAGAGGTGTTTGTTAATGATCCAAATTATTTTACAAAAAGGTTTTATATTCATTTAGAATAATTAAAATGTGAACTTCTAGAGGAACTTTAAATTATAATATTTATTTATAAAAATTATTCATAATCATGTTTATATAAGTTGGGAAGTAATGATGGTTTCATGTTAAACCAACTACAAGGTTTCATCAATCCTCTTGGATAAGATATTTGTGGATGGTTTTTACTAATATTTACAAAGCTTAGGCATTTTTAATACATCCTTGTTTTTTTTTTATGTACTTATGGTTAATTCATTTTACTTAATATATTATTTGTGCATTCCACCTTTTTTATTTTATCACATGTACACTACTAGATTGATGATACACAAGGTATCCATCTAACCATATGCACATATACATATATATATATATATATATATATATATATATGAAACTATATTTAAATCATGTAATGACACATTTCATGGTCTTGATTTAAATATTGGATTAAAATTTAATACATATGTTTATATTTTAGACTTTAAGATTAATTATGGATATAGTTTTGGTCATTTAAACTAAATGTAAATAGTAACCAATTATTAGTTTAATGATGGCATTTGAAAGGAATTAAAAATTGAAATAAAACTTGAATTTTTCATTAAATATGGGTCATAGCCAAGCAAAGAAAAAACTCTTATTATTGTTGGATAATTGATGCTACTGTTTTTTCTCTAGTTGGTAGTCACTATCAAAAGTTTCCATTTCTCTATTTAAACTTATATTATGTATGTTTTTTGGGAGATTTGTTGAGTTTTTTTTAGATAGTAATAAATTTTTTTGTTCTGTGTATGAATATTATTTGTGACTATTGAGCAGTAGGTGATTTTTAATGTCACGGTTTTATTTTAATTGCTGCTATTATGTATTCTCTGGTGTTATAATTTTAAAATATAGAAATATGTGTGAACTACCATTTTTAAGTAGATTTGAATTTGCTTATATGTGGGGAAAAATTAAGAGAGAGGAAGGTTTAGATTTGATGGAAGTGGACTCCTTAAAAATTGGCTTCACATCTAAGAAATATTAAAGGTGCTACAAATTCTTTCTAAATACATGCAATCTACTTTTGATAACCTCTTTATAGGGGTCTTCTATTAAGTGAAGGGGAATAAGAAAGAAGAAAAGGATGATGGGGAGAATATGTGAAGGATGGAGGAGATATAATAGTGTGCTATTAGTTTAGCAAAGAGTAGAAACTGCTTCATCCTATTCATAATGAATGAAAACAAGATCTAAAAATATTGGAGTTCTAGAGCTATTAGATTCTTGAGCTCAAGAAAAGATTCTTTTTGCAGTCTCTTAAAGGATACAAGTTGTTTTAAAGGTAAGACTAGCTACTGTTGTTACTTGGGTGTGTCAGAGTTGAACAAGTGAGAAAGAACTTGAGAATAAAGAGGTGCAAATAAGAATGGATCAAGGGGGAAATACAAGTATATTTTCTTCCATCTTAATTTAATTTACATAGAAAAACTTTGGGCAGATTTTAAAATATTTAAAGTATTAAATTTGTAAATATAATTAAAGTGTGATTTTTTCTTCTTTTATCACGATTTTCCTTGAGCCGGCATTAAGTGATTTCCTAGTATATCTTATGATGGTCTGAAACAATTGTTATTCAATCTTTGTGAAAGATAGTTCTACATTACTGCCCTTTACCAATCTATAGAAGAAACTTACAAGGAAATTGTTTCATTAAATTTCTGCTCAAAACATGTAGCACCCCCAAATGCACCATCTTCATCAAATCTAAGAGATATGTACTTTAGAATTAAACTACTTAATTGGAAATGGTTTTCATCAACTATGGCAGTAGAAAATTTCCCTTTGCATTACCAAGGTTCTCTTTAAACTTCTATACATAATTCATCTATAATCTACAGTGCCCCAGTAGCTAGAAAATATGTTGAAAATGAATATAAATTTGATTTTCATTTTTACTTTTTTTTTTTAAGATTTGTTTTATTTCTAGTGCATTGAGCTATTAAATATAACCAAAATCCATGAAACTTGAAAGTATACCTTCAATTTATGTGCAACTACCATGGTTGGGTAGGGATATACTATGTATATCAATTTAGTATTATGTATATGGATCATCCAAGATGCATCATTTGATACAATGTTTTTGTATGGGTTTGGATGTGGGTTACTATTATGTTAGAAGGAACTAAGTGTAACAAGTTAATATTTCCTTGTTGATTGATCATAGAATTGGTCTTTGAAATTGGTAAATCACTAACCTATACATCTAGGATTTCTTTTTATTTGACAAAGGTATAGTACTTCAACAATATGATTAAATTTTACTTTTAGAATCTATGTATATTGAAACAAATTAAGATTATTTTATTTTCAATTATTGTTTTGGATAAATTGGTGAGTTGTGTTGCAGGAAAAACTGCTCGTACACATTTAGGATTCATGCTAAAATAAATTTTGGGTTTTATTCCTTGATCTCCCCTTTTAGAAACATATGAAATTTTTAAATTTGGAAAAGGGATGATGGAGTTATTTCTATTTTAGTTTGGTCCTATTTTGTTTAAAATCGACATGTTATAGGATTCTTATGAGTTTAGTTGCATACCAATTTTCTTTTGATTGATTGGGTTTTATGCAAAGGTATTTATGGGTGTTGTCCACCATTCCTTTCCCTTTCTAGATCATATTGATAATTAAATTTTGGTTTAGTATCATGAGAGTTATCACTATTTTGATGATGTCTTTTTTTTCTATGATCAACAAACTCATAGTTGTAGAATTATTATTTTTGTTTGAATTATTATTAATAATTTGAGAGAGTTGAATATGATTGAGGTGTATTAGTATTGGTCAACTAAATATAAGTTAGAGTAAACTCAATTTGTTGAACTAGGGTTCCTTTGTGAATTATATACGTAAGCAAGGCCATCAAAGATGAGCCCCCGAGGAATTACGTCTGGCCCTTTAGGTTCCCCCATACTTTTCTTGAAAACAAAATTTTGTGAGTTGGTCTTGTGTTGTGGAAGAAAAACAATGGTCTTTGTGTTATGACCTTAGCTATAATTTTGATAGTGATTTTTGGGGATTACAAAGGAATTTTCCAAGTCCAGATGTTTGTATATGTTGTCATATGTTATTTATTCCCATGCCTTAAGGGTAAATAAGTAAGGATTGAAAAGGATTGGTACTCTAGGTAGAGAAGTAGGAAACAATATAATATATGCTCATATACCTAAAATTACTATCCATTAATACAAGGAGCATTACCGAAGAGTTAATTATGTTTTTTCCATGAATTTGATTAGAAAAATGGAAGACAACAAAGCTAAAAGATTGTCTTTGGAAGCACGAAGTGTCATTAAACCGATTGGAGGCTGGTACATTTAGTTTTCCACTTTCAATTACATTAGAGTGGAAGGGTTTGATGGACAAACTTTCATGCTACCCAGGTATCCTAGAAATAAAATAGTGCTACGAGAATTGGTAAGACAATTAAAGTAGTCCCAAGCTCTTGATAGTATGGCTCATAAAAAGGCTTCTTTCAGATTTCCTATTATGATAGGGAATTATAAATGCAGTGCAATTTGAATAGCTAATTTGTGTGAAGAGGAGTTGAAAACATATAATTTGGAATATTTACGTCTCCAAAGAAAGTGTTATGACCTAGAAGGGAAAATTACCAAGAATATAGCTAGTTATTGTTCTCATGTTCAAAATCTAGAAGATTATTAGCTAAATTGTGAATATGAGTATAAAATGGAGGAAGAAGATGGTAAAGTGTTGAATAAGGATTACAATGAACACAGAGTCTATGATGAATCTATCCTAGACCCGAACTATACAAGTGAAGCAATAACATCAATTGAGGAGTTCTCTGCATTGGTTCTACAACAGACTCAAGATTAGATAAATGAATTTTGTAAGGTTTTAAGGGAGAATGGAATAAATCCCACATACTCACAAGATAAAAGAAAGAAACATAGAGAAGAAGGTGAGTCTGAGTGTGAGGAACCTTCTAAGAGAAAGAGGAAAGATGGTAAAGTAACTGTTGGTATACATATTGAAGAAAGAACCCCAGAGGCTAGAAGCCAAGGAGTTTCATTAAAACCTAAGTTCATTGTAAGTGTAAAGACATTGAATCAGGAAAAGTTCAATCAAAAGTAGAACCAAAAGTGGAATCTTCTTCTACAAAAAAACCAAGAACCAAGCCTACTATTGAGGAAGAATCATGGATAATAGAAAATATTGGTACATAGACAAGGTCTACATCTAAGAAAGCTACAACATTATGCACTTCCCCCCCTTTAGTTAATATGGCTATTGTGAAATAGGTATAGGGAAAAACTCATATGGTTTTAGATGAAGTTTCTAAAGAATATGAAGCTAAGATTAAGGAAAAAATGGATAAGTGGTGTTGCATGGGGGAACGAGTAAAAGAAAAGAAGTCCAAAGGTAAACCCATGGTACAACTAGTGATGGAAGAAATTATAGAAACAAGGGAAATTACTTTGAACATTGAAGAAGAATTCATAAGAGGAAAACTCGCTTTAGAAGATGGTAACCCTGATGTTCTTGAAATAGAAATAGGGGAGACTGCAAGATAGAATCCTATTGATAATATTGTTATTGAAGATACCTTTGATTCCTATCCTTCACTAGTTAATGATCAGAATGATAATGAGTAGCCGCAGGTCTTTGAGAAACCAAAGGAGGACCAGGTTGAAATTGAAAATGATGAACCTTCACAAGTTTCAGGTGAAAAGGACATAGATTAAGAAAATCCTAATATAATAGGATATGAAGAAAGTGATGTCGTAGGAATGAATTTTGAACACCTTGCAAGATTAGAAAATACAAGTCTTGAAATAGTAGGGATAGTGTTGAATACTAGTAATATAGAATCTATGCCAAAGAATATTGAAAAGGTTCTCATTTCAGAGGATGTAACATCTAAAGTTGGAGATTTCAAAGAAGAAGTTCCTAAGCATACTGAAAACTAGGATGGAGAAGTGTTACAAAGGTAGAACATGATGACAATGCACCTAATTGGTTAATCAAAGAATTGACTTCCCCATTGGAAGTAGAGTTGGTACCTTTGGATCTGAAAAGTTTTATGCAAGAATTGGAGACTCCTAAGCCTAGGTGAAGAGCTAAAATGAAGCATGCCATACAAAAGAATGTAGATGGATACAAAACAATCCATATAGCTACCCCACTAGCAAACAAAAATAGACATGATATAATGCCTATGGAGTATAAGATAACAAGTATCAATGTTGGAAACTCATCCTAGACATGAGAATTAGAAGAAATGAAGATGAATATAAATGGATACAACTTTTACCAGGGTACATAAGAATAAATAGAAGAAAGGAGAGTTGAAAGAATGAGTTGCTAGCCTAGAGAATTTTGTAAAATCTTTAATCCAATTTAATCAAGCACAAATTGAATTTCCTTGGAATCCATTACTTATGTCAGAAGAATAGGCGGATGCCATTGTAGCTATTTTCCATAGGATGAATGTATTTAAAGAATGGATTGAGTATTAGGTAAGGAAATGAGAAGAATTCATTATAGATGCATTTGGGAAATATAAGGAAGCACATTGTTGGTTTGAAAAATATAAATGATTGGAAGGAGAATGTAGATTTTTCCATGAAGAGGTTGATTTTGAAAGGAGAAATGTAGAAAATCTCATGAAAATGGATGTCCAAGAATTGATAAGAGAAAATATAATTTTAGAGCAAGAATTTGCATTATGTGAAAAGTGGAAAAAATAGTTAAGTTGGGAAGGTGACACTTTAATACAATGTATAGAAGGATTTGAAAAGGTCACCGAGAAATTTAGTAAGTTGGTTAACAAAGATCAAAATTTTATTGATGTATAAGCACGTCAAGATTGTGATCCTTGGACACTAGGATAGGAGGGTAAAGAAGAAAAATATTTGAAGGAGTGGATTGAGAGAATAAATAAAAATCATGTTCATTTGTTAACCCAAGAAGCTATTGATGAGATAATACATTGCAAAAATACTATATAGTCAGTTATGAAACTGAGAAAGTGCCAAGGAATGCCAACATACTCCAAATATCATAAGATTACACTAGGCTCAAGTTTAGTTGGAAGGCAATATAGGGAATTTCAAAGAGTGCATGCATAAGATATTGAATGCTCTCTGAGAGTATCAATTGAAGAAAAATGAAGAAAGGTTCATGAAATCTGAGCTCTAAGCAATATAAGGAAGTATCAGATATCAAATACCAAAGGTGTCATAAATACATTTTGTTGAATTTGATTTTGTTGGTTGCTCCTGGTCCTGGTAGGAGTCTCTTATCTCATATTCTAAGGAATGTTGATGGCCTTATTTTATGCAGAGTGTTGATCACTGGAGTTTGAATTTGAAATGTATTGCTACTAAAGAAGTCAAAGCTTTGACTTTTTCTAGAAGATTCTGATTACAACTGGCATATGCCACATGCTACATTTTAATTTGCTACTTATGATTCTATTGATAAAACATTAAGTTTGACCTCTTGAGACCTTGGTCCTATAAAAGGCCATTTATTGCTTTACTTTATTTTAAGTTCAAAATTTGTGGATGTCAAAAGAGGCAAAACTTCTCTAAGTTTTTTTCTTTTTTCCTATTTTCTAAATCATTTCAAACTAATAGCTTGTATGCACATAGAACTTCATCAGTATCAAAGAATTTGATAGCTACCTATTTCATTTTTCTTTTGTAGCTGGTTTTGTTAGTTCAGCTGAATAAGACTTAATGTTTTGCAATTTAAGGGTGCATATTGAATGTACTCAGTGTCCAAACTAAAACCCCTCTCTTTAAAAGCTCACACTATTTTATGCCTAGTTGTGAAGCAATCTAGTGAAGTATAAAAACATTTTATTTGATTTGATTAAATATTGGGGAATGCAAGGAGAATAACCAAGACAAATTTTATTTTTTCAGTATTTTTTATGCTTTATTTTAGATTAGATTTATAAATTTCTAAAAATATTCCAAAAAATAGATGAATGAATGGAATTTATTGAAAATCTTTTTCTTTCTATGAAACTGTTGAATGCATAAATCTAAATCAACTTAAGTGATAGTAAATTTGTTTGATATTCATGAAATATTATTGTGAATCTTTTGATTTCATGAGATTATTTTATAATTGAATTGGAAATCTTGTATCTGATACTAATGATTCTTAATGAAATCGAAACTAACCATATACCCCTTGAGATTAACAATAATATCACATCATACCCTAAAGTAAACCTAGTATGGTCAAGAACTAACTACTATAGACTTGGGATTGAGCTATGTCAACCTTTTCCTATAACACAGACACCCTAAGGTTGGCCTGGCTAAGTCTTTCAAGAAGATAGGTTCTTTGTAGTCTACCTATGAGGACCTTATCTGCACTATTGTTGTGAGTGACATCACCATCAATAGGAACTAGCACTAGGAGGGGGGCCTGATTTTTTTTCTTTTGGTTTCATCAAGTTTGAAGTGTGAGTGAAAATTCACAAAATTTTACTGTTGTTATACCATCATCGCCTTCCATAGTGATGAATTTCTTTAATGTAGAGTCACCAATTCAATTTTTTGTGTGTAATGATTTACTAAAAAATCCTAACAAGTTGTGTCCTAAGTATTATCTTCACAAAGACACAGAAGAACATATTAGTATCTTTAAGGTTACATGTTTTAGAGCAAGGATGAAACATGAAGATGTCATGTGTAGGTTATTCCCATATGTACCTTAAGTGATGAAGTTTACCAGTGGTATATCAACCTACCTCATAACTCAGTTAGATCATGGAAAAATATGGAAAGTCCATTTTTAGCTATATTTAGAACATTGATTGATACTACCTTGTTATATCACTAGTTTGCTCAAATCAAGAGGTTCGATGGAGAACCTATAACTACTTTTAATGACAGGTTCCAGAAGGCTTATTCTAGGTTAAAAGCACCTTATGTAGTGGATAATTTGTTTTCTATTATAGTTTATTATATGACAATAGATCCTTTGACTGCTATGTTTGTGAAACAAAGGGAAAATCCTCCCACTACTTTATTGGAAGCCTATGTTGAAGTTGTAAGTGTAAATTTAGAAATGAAACACCCCAGAAGTGGATCATCTGCAAATAGAGAAAATGGATTAAATAATTACCTTATCCTGAGTGTGAATGGAGTCCCTTTAAATCATCCAATGAATCCTAATGTTTTTTCTTCAGTGGTCTAGAATGGGAAATTTCCTTAGATACTTTCTTTCAACCAGTAAATAGTCAATATTCAGTCCCTCACCTTGGTCGAACTATCATAGAGCTACATCCTAATGAAAATTATTTCTTCTCGCAATCTAAGGAAAGTCAAAATGTTAAAATTCTAGATGATAGGAAGAAATTAGAGAAATTACAACTCAACTCAAAAGAATAACCATAGAGGCTACATAATTAAGAAATCTGAATTTTTATTCTCAAAATAACAATTAGAGCTTGCAAAGTCGAGTGTGTAATGCTCCCAAACCACCTAGACCTTGGAAAACATGACCAAATAATGGATGGATATCCACACCTTTAGATAACACTAATCCTTCTAATGATGGACCCATGTAAAAGGTGAATTTAGATGACCTTGTGATTAATAATTGGTGTAGAATTCACAATACAAATGCTCACACTAAAGTAGATTGTACATGGTTTAAAACTGCTTTAGATATTTTTTTGACTGATATACATTACAACGAAAAGTGTGACTCCCATCCTCCTAAAGAAAATTAATTAGTACTAGTAGGATATGATTCTACTTTGGTTCTTGAAATTTATGAACGTATCGAATCACCTATTGTTGTCAAGAGTTATACTCATGAATATGAAGGAGACAGTGTTAAAAGGCATAGGACAAGTGAGAGGGGGTGAATCAATTGTCACCAAATATAAATTCAAAACTTTAAATACTTATCAATTCCATAACCACACTATTTTTTTATTAAGTATGAACATGAAACACAAATAATAGAAAGTAAAATCAACAAAATAAACAACAATTTTTTATGTGGAAAACCCAATAAGGGAAAAACTGTAGTGATGATTAACTCACAATATAAGGAGATAGAAAAACCAATTACAAAGGCTCACTTCCTAGAAGAGGACTCACTATCCAGATACAAAGGCTCACTTCCTACTGATATAAAAGAAAATAAAAGATCCACCATAGAAATTAACACACATTTGCAGCATTGATTAGAAGATTGCAGAAACCTTTAGCTCACTGCCTTCAGGAATCTAACAAAATGAACTACTAATGCCTCAACTCACTTTCACACACTTCTGCTCTTTTGATTTGTGGCTTACTTCGTGACTTTGCATCATCATCCATTTCTTCCTAATTCGACTTTCATTTATACCATCTTCATCCTTAGAAACTTTCTCCAAGGTCAACCACATATGCCTTATTTTATAAATTCAAATTAGGTTGGAAAGTCAACATTCCCACGGTGGAAAGGAAGGAGAGTGGACCAATAAAAAATTTATCCAATACCAAAAGATAATGTCTTAGATTAAACACATGATTCCTTAATTAAATTTAATTCTTCAAATGAAGTGTAAACACTGGGTCAGACAAACCTAATGATAACAAAAATGAGCATTGATGTACACACTCACCAAGAAGAAGATAGCACACAAACAATGGGAAAAAATTCATTATGCATGATAACACATCTCAGGTTCCTTCAGATACATCCACAACAAGTGCAACAATCTTCAAACACCAAAATCCTTCCATCAGTCCATCTGGACTGTGCAAACACATACAACAACTTTGAAACTTGAATTTCAGATAGCCAAACCACATGCATCTCTGTTAGAAGAAAGAGAAAATGATTATAAGACACATTCCAAATCCAGAAGATCTAAATAGAAGAATGGAGGACTACAGAGAAGAGACATTTATCCTAGTCACAGAAAGCTAACTCTGCTAGAATAGTTCACACACCGGTAAACACAACTTTCACACTTAATAAAACTAGAAGCTACAAATTAGTAGATATCACCACCAAATTATCAACAAAAACCATTCAAATCTACACAAGCATAGGATAAACACAGGATAAATTCGGAGCACATACCGGAGCACATTCTGAACACATTCATAACTCTGACTTCTCTCTTTATTAATTTTCTCAAAAGTACTTGGAAACTCACCAATTTAGCACATCTACAAAATCATAAGAATAGCTCGATGTACCCACAACATCTCAACAGTATCTCAACTATACATGCATAATCTACAATGTACTGAACTGTGTTGACATCAATGACAACATTAATGACAACACCACCAATTATGCTCATCTTTGTAAAAATATCCCCCTTTGTCATTGATGGCAACACATGATGTTAAAAACCATCAAAGACAACATCTTGCACAATATTTTAGGAGAATAAATTCTCTTCCTCTGCTACTATTTTTCATGACTTTCTCTCCCCCTTTGACATCAATGGTAAAGATCAAAAAATTTGACCACTCCACCTTAGGAGTGCACCCATTCAACTCATACTACAACAATGAAAAACTCTTCTACTCCCTCTTCGAAGTAGACCTATTCATCAGTCTTGATAAATGAAAAATCTATGAATTCACTAGACTGATGCACATTCATGTGCACCTGGTTCGGAGGGCCAATGATGCCCAACCTCTCCCTAAGATATTCAAAAGTATCCTTTGGAAGAGGCTTAGTAAATATATCTATAATTTTTTTCCTTTTTTGTTACATACTCCAACCAGACTTCATTCTCCAACAATTTTTCTCTCAAGAAATGATATTTGATAGATAGGTGTTTTGTTCTTGAATGCATAACCAGATTCTTTAAAATAAAACTTGTGTTGCCATAGAAAATAGGAATAGGCTCATCACATATTACTCTAATTTATTTTAGAGTTTTCTTCATCCACAACAATTGTGTGCAATAGAATGTTACAACAATATATTTTGCCTCTACAGTGGATAAAGAAATCGAGTCTTGTTTCTTAGTCAACCAAGAAACGAATCTTTCACCAAGAGAGAAAGCACCCGCATTGGTACTCTTCCAGTCATCCACACAACCAACCCAATCTATATTGGTATAAGCACTCAAGGTGAAATCAACACCCTTAGGATACCATAAGCCATAATCTGGTGTACCTTGAAGATATCTAAATATCCTCTTTACCACTATAACATGTGCCTCTTTAAGATATTCTTGAAATCAAGCAACTAAACATACTGCATGCATAATATGTGGTCTGGTAGTAGGGTAGGTGCATGAAGTTGGGTTACACTTTTGTGGCCAACTCCAAAAAGAAATTGAAAATGACATAATGTGAGTGTGTTATAATGTGCTCGTGTTATGTCATTTTAAAAGAAAAAAAAAGAAGTGAAAGTGATTCATTTTCTCTTGTCTATTTTTCTCGTCTGCTCGTGACCAAAAACCCTCATTTTCACGCTCACATTCTAGGAAGATGCATTCTACAAAATTCATCAACAATAGTTTCTTTTCCTTCGCAAAGATGGTGCCATGACGATGGAGAGGTGCAGGAGGTAAGTATTGTTTGCTATTTGTTTTGAATTTCTTAGTTTCAAGTTGATTTTGTTTGTTTTATGTTAGATTTTATTTTTATTTTATAATTTGTAGGAGATTAAAATGATCCTTCAAATCCTCAAAATCCTCAACAAGAAGAACACGAAAATCCTCCTCAACAAAACCCTCAACAAAATCAACCTCCCCCACCAATCACTCATCACCCTCCTCTCAGTCAACAAAATTTGAGGAGTGAAATTGAGAACAACAAAAAACAAATTGAGTATCTTATCAGTAGGTTGAGTGATCCAAATGCTTCAACCATAGAAATAATGACACTAGAAAATTCAATGATAGAGATGTTAAAAAATGTAGATTCAATAACCCAACAAATAATGGGATGGCAAGATAGGAGGTAGGCAACTAGGGCATATTATGTAGATAAACATCATATAAACAAGTAAAAGATTTAAAAATCACTAAAGGTGATTTGTGCTCTTTATTCACTGACCCTAGAACAAATCAAAATCTTAGCCTCAATGCGAAGAGGTTTCCTATTCATTGGTGCCACCACCAAGAGATTAGGAACCATTTTTGTGATAGGCGGTACTTGGTCTTTGGTTACCCACCATGCAAAAATTGTGAAGCCCCCCAATATTTTCTTAGGAAACTATATAGTGAGTTCATATTGAACCAAATTTCAAATTATTTTGATATGAGGGAGTTCCAGGGGAGAGGTGGGGGTCGGCTCAGGATAGGCCCAGTGCATAGTTGGATCCTGCACAGAAAGGGGGATGACCTCTCGCTAGGCCACCTTGTGAGCACATTGTTATGCCTACCATTGCAAAGGAGAGTGTCGATGTAGAGACATTGCAGGTGATCAACACTTTGACCTGGAGTGCCATCCATCATACTAGCCCTATTGTACAACACCATCCAAGGGGTTCTTTGGGTGGTGGCCTTCGAACCCATGTGTGGGGCAACTTGTTCATATGACCCCACTAGCACTCAGGAGGCTACTATGCAAGATCTATATGCTACTACGGGGATGGAGAGGATGGCTAACATTTTGCATCATGCATATGGCATTGATAATTGGGTAAAATTCATCATGTTCATTGAATTGAATTTATTAAATTTTGATTCTAAAATGCAAGATTAACTAATTTAGTTTTATTATTTTAATAAAATTGTAGGGTCATAGTATTGAGACTGGATACACCGGTCCTCCACCTACTTATTTTTGCAGTACACCTATCAGTGGGGTATGTAACTAGTAAACAATTATAAATTTATTACATGTTAATAGAATTTTTTTATGAATGGTATTTTAATATGTGATTTTGGATGTTGAACAAGCTAATATTGGAGGTTTCAAGGAAACACCTCCTAGTGCTAGTGGATTTACTCAAATGTACATGGAGGTAATAGAATAAAGAGAACTTAACTAATAAATTCTACTTAATAGATTTGTGTAGTTTATATTCATATTGTTGGTTACGTTGCATTACACATCATTCAAACTCAAAGCATTACTTCAAATTCCATAACTAATAACTAGATGTTGATAGATGAGAAAGTTCCAATTGTACAATATAGTTGTTTAGAAATTCAACATAAGCAGCATGATGCAATTACTTCACATGGAGGCATGTTCTTCCAAAGGTGCACCAGTATGACAAACTATGGATGCTTGGAAAAAATCTATGAAACCATAATAGTAAGCAATAGCATAGACAAGGCAGTTAGTGATGCAAAGCATCATATCAAAACACTCAATCATCAGGGTACATCTGATGCAGAGCATCCAACAAACACCATCAACATCATTTCTGCAAGGGATTTCAATCCCAAATAGAATCAGGGGAAGATCAAATATAATTTCATCAAAAATATACTTTTCATTCAACCAAAATCCACTCAAATTCTCTTATCCATTCCATAGGCCATCATTCATCATTCCACTAATCAATATTCCAATTGATTCATTCAAAGCAGAAACCATATTAAAGAAAACTTTGACTTAATCAATTAGATTCACATCATTCTCAGCCACCATAAAAACAACATAAACCTGATTATTGACACTTGAACAATTCATCCTTTCATTTATTCACCAAGGCAACAAATCAGCTAAACCATGCCTCACTGTTATCAGTCCATTATCAAGCATTGTACTCACCATATTTTGACTGCAATAGTCTATTTACAGGTTACAAACTCCTGCTACAATATAATCTTGATTATCATCTTGTGGTTAATCACCAATTTGCTTAAAACGCTTCATAATACTCACCCATCCAACGATCAAAGTCACCAAACCTATCTTATACACCTTAACCAAATTTAGTAACACAAATCATATCATTAGTTTCATAGTAACCAAACACTCAATATAATCCTTTCCACTATTTAAACAAACATCTTTGTTTTGATCAGACAATATCATATTCCTCTAGTAGGTCTGTCAACCATTGAATCGGGTAGTTGCATTCCTATCTAAAAGCTTATTAAAACACTAAATACACATTTAGAAACACTTTCTATCACATCACAACATATCAAAGGTCTTAGATGTTTGACATAAAGAAAATCATCATATTTCAGACTGTCCTCTAAAGAAAGGCTAGTAGATTATGCCTGTTTTACAAAGGAGACCCATTCAAAACCATTCCAAATCACTCAAAACATCAAAATAGTCTTCAAGCATGTCTTATAACTCAAGATTTAACCATTTATAGGGATTAAAAACCATGAAAATGTTCTGATCCAATAAACCCTCGTTTATAGGGTGTAAAAGCACAAATCAAGGAGGGTTTTGTGAAAAATACTCTTGCAAACCTCTATTTCTCTGGCCACCACCCGGAACATGATTTTTTATGTCTTCCAAGACCTTCTACATCATTTCCAAGGCTCTACAAGCTTTATTTATTCATGGCCCATGACTGTAGCATCACTTTGTGTAGGAAAATCCTCTATTTTCCAGTGTAGTAGCAACTCCACCATGGTATTCATGCTTTTCCCTGCACTTAAAATCATCAAAACATGCAAAAAGCCCTAAAATTAACCTACTCCACCAATTTAATTGACCTACATTGGTGGAGTAGTGAAGAGAAACCCTATTGGACTCTCAAACTTTCTCCTAAAAGGACTCTGTTGGGCACTAAAAATTGCCTCTTATTCTTTTGTTTCTGAAAAATGACCAAGTCCAACTCTTGAAATTGGAAACTAACTCCTTTTTACATGTATTCACACTATGATTTAACTTTGGGTGTTCCCAAATTACCAACACAAGAAAACAAAACAATGGAGTAATGCTGCAAACTTAGAAACTGGGAATTTTTATTTCAAAATCTAATTACAAGAAAACAAACTTCTATGTTTTCTCGCCTTTACATACCTGTTAAAGATATTTCCTTTTCCATAATTTTTTTCCATCGGTTGAAACTACCCCTTTTAACCCTTAATATGCCTGATTTCCTTGTTTTTGTCAATTTAACAACTTTTAACAATATTACATTATTGCATTGTTTGCATTTTCCCACTTTGACCACCTAGAACTTACCCACAACCTTAAATACATTCAAATAAGAGGGCATGTGCAGGATCATCATGGAAAAAATAGGCCCTTCAGTGGCAAAAAAATTAGAAAAATCAGAGTTAGGCAACTTGACATAAAAATTTGAATAAGTTATCTATATTATTTCAGAAATATGTAAGAATAGAATTTGTAGAAAATTGAATGTAGTTTCTAAACTACTAGGTTTGTTTCATAAAATAAAAAATCTATTTGGTGAAAATTTGAAATTTCAATGCAGTAGTACTTAAATTTTAGGAAAAATAAATATATCTGACCACCCTAACCACAATAAAATGATAATATTTTTTTATAATATTTTAGATATAAGTAGAGGACTCATGTCCCAATGTGATGCATATTTTTTTGTAATTTTTTTTGAAGTAAACAATTAATTATAAAAAATTTATTACAACTTTTAAAAAATATAAAAAAATCGTATGTCTGACCACCTTAACTTGGTCAAAACTTAATGAAATTCAATTTTTTTTTTTATCCTATAGTATGCAAAGCATAGAATGTGACACATGTTTTGGATTCAAAAAAAGTGATACTATTTAGAAGCTATAGATGTTTTTGAATCAGTCTATCAATTAGGACTTTCATCGTAATTTGAATAGAAATTGAATAATAATTACTTATTAAATTCAAAGTAAAGCATAATTTATATTGGTGGAAATTTGAGAATCTCCTTTAAAAACCCTTTTCATTTCATCAATTTTGGGTTAAAAAAAGTTGTCAGCCACATACCCATCATATTTTCACTTTTTGGCCCATCATGATCCCGCACATACCCAAGACCTCATATGACCTTGAACATGCTTTACATAATTTTTCCATGACCTTTTGTGATTGACTCAATACAAATTTGAACACTCATCCCTTTTGCAAAATTGAAAAGTATTTGATGACCTGGGTGCTCCTACACCAACATCTGACCCAATTGAATTAGGAGAAGATCAAATTGAATAAGCAACTAAAATTTCTTTATCTTTTCATCAAAAATCACATTGTTTCATTTGAAAACCACAAGGAAACAAAAATCCAACTCATTTCAATACTTATTATCATCCTCAAGCTTCAAACATCTTATTTATCAGCAAAAATGACTGATCCATGCACAAGAAACCTAATTAGAGTCACTAAACAATCCAATCTTTCATCATTCACCAAGGCACCCTTCCACTCAATTTTCTTTACCTAGGAAAAATAACAAAAACCCAATATTTCATGTTACAACCTATATCCATCAGATCCTAACACACCTTTTTCATCATCAATTTATCTAAACATTCAAAGCAAAAACCTGATAAAGAGCCTTGAATATTTCAATTCCTTAAACAACTCACCAAATTTTCACTTTTGCCAACTAGTTCCTCAAGACCAAGATACTAAAATCAATCATTTACACCTCAATCATTCATCTAACTTCCAAGACATTACTCACATCATTTTTTTTACTGAAACAAACCTGGTTCATATCCACATAATACTGAGTTATCAAATTCATAATTTCTTATGTAGTCAAATTACCATTTCCACCTAGGGACATATTACTACAACATATCAAATCATCATGTTTGGCCTCAAGGCCTTCACTAAACCATTCACACACCTTTGATATCTTCACATTGATGGTTCTATGCCAAAATAAACATTTAAATCTTTGTATTTACAAAATTACACACTTTTATAGTCTTACCACCATTTTGCTTGTAGTCACATATCCCTTAATCAGGTGATTCCTTTCCATTCACTTTGTATATCCACATTACCAATGTACATTCATGAGCCTTTTTTAACACATCATAACATATCAAAAGTTCTCAGTATCTTGTCATAAAGAAATTACCAGATTCTTGAATTGTTCGTTGGAAAGGGCTACTAATTTAGGCCTAAATTACAAATAAAGTGCTCATAGTTTATCACCAAAAATACCAAAGGACTGAAAACAGTCATTCATCATGTCACAAAACTGAAGAATCAAACATTTTTAGTGAAATAAAGGCTCCATAAATCACTATTCCAAAAAACCTCTATTCTATGCACAAATCAAGCCCTACAAAGGAGGGTTTATTGCATAAGGTACTTACAAATTTTAAATACTCCTGCCACCACCACAAACACCATGGAAATAGCCTGCATAAGCTTTACAAATGATGCAGAGTGGAAGGGAAGGAAAACTCACAATCACAAATGGAAAAGTCACTCCATTGAATGCTTCTCTCAAATACTCTTATGAGGAGTCCTCAACTCCACTATTCTTTAAGAGATGAACCCCACACACCTAGGTTTCACAACTTAGAGCACTCACAAAGCTTGAAAAATTTTGGATCATGTCTCATTAAGTCAAAACAAGGTTTAACAACCCTCTATCACTTAGGTTTCAACAAACACCCATCACTATGGTGACTTAGACCTCACTCTCTCTTAAGACTTGCAGAACTTGCCTGATAGGATAGTCAGAATAAAAAACACAAGGAATACTATTAAGAAACCAAACCTATGGATTCATACCCATAAGATGGACCCCTACAAGGTTCCAAAACCCTTCCTCTTTACTGTCAAAACATCACTCACAATGGCTCGTTCTATCGCTACTCCAAAAGGCCTAATTCACATACCTACACCTAGGTCTTGACTATCTAGGCTCTCCCCTTCACCCCAAAGCCAAAATTCAGACTCCTACAGGTTCTCCACACCTGTTTCCACCATTCCTAAGTGCCTCTTCAATAGATTCTTCAAAATCAAGCAAAAACTCATTTTTTTTGCTTGTCAATTATGCTTGCCACATAGAGATGTCAAGGAAAAATTCATGGAAAACTTCCAAAAATTATGCTTCCATTCTCCAAAACATTGAGGAAATGATAGTACACCTTATATCTTCCATCCCACCTAGATTTAGCAATTTTACAACATGGGAATGGAAGAAATATACATTTTTCACCCAAAACCCTAATTTTAAGGGTTTCCAGACCACCCGATAGAGAAATTGGAATATCTCCCTTTGATACTCAATGAAATATCACCAATCCAATGCAAAAGGAAAGCTTATTCAATTACCTATCCAACCATTATGGGATTCGAGCATGAAAGTGAACATGCAGTCCGAACCAAGTATGGGATTAGCAAATTCTTTAGAAAAACATAGGAAAAACAACAAAATTCTTATTGAAACTTCTTCAAAACATCAACATCAACCTTGCCTCGACCAAGAGAGGCATATTTGAAGTCTTACAAACTCCCTTCAACTTCTTACAACTGTCTTTTGAAAAGAGAGACGTTGGAAAACAACCAATCTCATGCTTTGACTTCTAATTGCCTAGTTAAGGCAATGTGAGCAACTTCTACCAACTTGACCACAAAGAGCCTTCCAAAATGTGTTAAGGCATTTAAAACCTTGTCCAAAAGTAAGTTGAATCCCCCCAGGTGTCTAGATACACCAAGGAATCCTTTTTCCTTATTTTTCCAAGATGCACTAGACTTTCAAAGGAGGATGGAGACCTTGTTGTACAAAGAAGTTGGTCACCAACCACCAAAAAATAAACCAAAAACCTAGAAGACGTACTACAAAGAATTGAAATGGTGCATAACACCTTATTCCATCCATAAAAAAGAAAAAAAACATGACAAATTATTCTAGGTCCCTTAGACCCATGGGTGCTCCTACACCATACTCCCAAGCAGGAAAAAGATTCCAAGTGCTTTTTGAGATCAGGTCTTCTATAGTAGTTCCATGTTGTTTAATATCATTTTCTAACATCCATGTTGTATCCTCTCTAGGTAGACCTTGCCATTTGACCAGGTATTCCTTGTAAACCCTCCCTCTAGTCTTCTTTGTCTCCTTGGTGTCTAGGATGCATTCAAGAGTCATAGGTTGGCTGGGGAGTAGTTCCTTCACCCAATCTTCATCCTCCATTATTGTTGTACCTACTCCATCACCTGCATTCACATAAGCTTTGAAAGGATACAAGTCAGAAATGTTGAAGATAGGAGAGATTTCCACCTCATGAGGTAGCTCTATTTCATAAGAATTTTGGCCAAACTTGTGGACCACCTTGCAAGGTCCTATCTTATTCATCATGAGTTTGGTATACTTAACTTTTGGAAGTCTCCCCTTCTTCAAGTGTACCATCACCAAGTCTCCAACCTTGAATTGGGCATTCCTCTTCTTTAAATCTACCTTTTCCTTATACTTCTCAACATTCTTTTGAAGGGATTCCTTCACTTGTTGATGAATATCCCCGATTGTAATAGCAAAGTCCTCACCTTGATCACTTCTCTTAGCAACTCCTTGTAGATCTCTTAGTTCATATACCCCTCTAGGGTGCATGCCATAGACTACTTCAAAAGGGCTTCTACCAATGCTCCTATTCATGGAGTCATTATATGCAAATTCAGCCTGAGGTGAAATCAGATCCAAAGCTTGTCCATGCTCCTTGGTAAGGCATCTTAAGATGTTTCCCAATGATCTATTCACCATTTCAGTTTTTCCATCTGTTTGTGGATGGTATGCTAAACTAAAGCACAAATTTTTTCCAAGTTTCTTCCACACGGTCCTCCAAAAGTGACCAATGAATTTAGAATCCCTATCAGAAACAATGCTTAAATTCAGTCCATGTATCCTAACAACTTCCTTTAAGAAGAGACCTACTATATGATATGCATCATTGGTGCATTTGCAAGGAAGAAAATGTGCCATCTTACTAAATCTATCAACTACCACAAAGATACTATCAAAACCTCTTTGGGTTGTAGGAAACCCCAAGACAAAGTCCATACTTACACACTCCCAAGGCCTATTGGGAATGGGAAGTGGTTGATAGAGTCCTTCATTTGATGAAGTTCCCTTTTCCCTTTGACATATTGTGCAGCCTTCAACATACCTTCTCACATCCACCTGCAACTTTGGACAATAATAAAATCTCCTAACTTGTTCCTATTGGTATAATTAATATTTAATTACACTTGCATAACGTTACTTAGGTAATATTTTAATTCCTAGGTTAATTATTCTCATCCTTATGTTGTTGAGCTATCTTGTTTCTCAAGATAAGATTAGGGCTATGCATACTTTTCTTTTATAAAGCAAATCATCTCATGTAATTATGAATTCCTAAATAATAATATTTTGCACATCTTTTGCAAAGCTTTTATTTTTTTGTTTTTCTCTTCTGTGGAAGGATTTTTTGGTTTGCATTTAAAATCTTGGTTTCTAACATGGTATCAGAGCCTTGATTTTCAGCCTCTTCTTAGCATTTTTGGAGAAAATCGGTGCAGAGTTCATTCAGGATTCCTCAAGGGTTTCATACCTTGAGATTGTCTCTCTATTTGGTTGCTCTTGCATGGTTACTTTTGGCACACATTGGAGGAAATATGAGCTCATATTCAAGTTTGGGGCTATCGAAAAAGTCAAGATCGACTTTTGTTTTGCCTGAATCCAACATTTTATGCCAAAGTTATGAGGGCTTGAAGATTTGTCAGATCTGGGAGTTGCAAAGCTTCTGGTGCATTTTCAGGTAGATCAGACCTATCCTTCAGATCCAAAGTATCTGAGAGATGAAAATAGACATATAATACACCCTATTTCGGTGTCGGTTGTTCGTGAGGCAAAATTTTTTTACCTAGTAGGCCGTATGGCCCGCCAGGTATAGGGTACGATTTGCAAAATTCAAAAAAAATTCAAAAAATTTATTTGCATGTATTATTTTCTACCGAGCTTTTTTTATCAAGTATTGGGAATATTTATTATATCAGTGGCTTTTTTATTAAACGAGGGTTTGATTTTTAAAATCTGTGGCCTGCAAATTTTGGGTACTTCGTACTTTGTCTAATCCACTGTACTTTTTTGCAAAGTACTAGCCATCTCTCTTTCTCCAGCCACTACCAGCTGCTTCTTCCACCCACTAGCCTGCCAAACTCTTTCATTTCTGGCTTCCTTTTTTTTTTCTACTTGTTGGTTTTCCTTACCTCATGCGCCCCTCTATCTTCTGCCTTGGTCACCTCATGCCCAAAGGCTAATATGCTAGGGGCTTCGCATTCAGGGGAGGTGCCCCCCATTTGGCACGGCGGTGCTCACCACCTGCCTAGTGGTGGGATTTATTTTTTCTTTTTCTTAGTCTGCAGTCATATGGTGGACCAAGAGCCAGCATCCAGGGGTTGGAGTTTTGCACCCATTTAGCCTTCCTGTACCCTGATTTTCCCCCAGATAGCCCTGTTTTCATTTTATCATAACTTTTGATCCCGGAGGAAATTTTTTTGAAACAAGATATCATCAAAAAGATGGTGAGCCCAATCTTTTGATGGTGTAGTTTTTTCTTATAAATTTTTCTATTTAGTGGCATTTTTTTACCTGTTGAAGTCAAATGTTCAGATTTCACTCTAGAGGGCATATCTTTTGACACGGTGATCCTTTTTTCGCCATTCTTGCGGCATTGGAAACATGGTTCAGTCCTCTACAGAGATATTAGGTCTATTTTTATTTTATTTTTATGCATGTTATCATTATTTACTTTTACAATCATTGGGTTATTGTAATAAATGAACTGAGATAAAATTCCATCAGGGGGGTTTCTTGCATAATAATCTGATTAGAGTGTGCATGCACTTTGATCTCCATCTCCATCTTGTTTTGATGGAAACTTGGATGGGTTATCTGGTTTCTTAGTTTATTTTGGCCACATCTTGTCTTTTCTTGACAAATATCAGATTCACATCGGTTCACACTTTAGATTGAGAGTTTATGTTTACTGATCCGCATTGGTTCAGATCCTTTTTAGTTTGAGGGCCATGTTTTTATGGTTAATGTTCCAGATTCTTTATGGTACTTGTTCCCATGGAATATTTTTAGTGACAGTTTGGCATCGACATCGAGACACACGGTTTCTAGATTATGTCATCATTTCATCTACTGTTGCTTCATAGATTCCAGGGTTGTTCCAGTTTGTGTTTCCAGTGTTCTATGGCATCGGGTCTATTGTTGCATTATTATTATTATTCCGCTTTGGTTTCTTGTAGATAGAAGTATCTTTCCTTGCTTTTCAGATTGCGGTTCTAGTGTTACTCCATGGTGTTCTTCCAGTGCTTCTTGGCAATAGTCATCTCATTGTAAGGGGGTTTTATCCCACTAGGTTTTCCCTCTCTACCTCATTATTGCATCTGTACTTGGGTACCTGATCAGGCCTTGTTTTCGAGACCCATTCATGCTTTCTTGCATTCATCTTAGTATTAGGTTCATGCTTTTTTAGTCTCCCTAAGTTGCACTTATGGGGGAATGTTGGTGTAATTAATATTTAATTACACTTGCATAACTTTACTTAGGTAATATTTTAATTCCTAGGTTAATTATTCTCATCCTTCTCTTGTTGAGCTATCTTGTTGCTCAAGATAAGATTATGGTTATGCATACTTTTCTTTTATAAAGCAAATAATCTCATGTAATTATGAATTCCTGAATAATAATATTTTGCACATCTTTTGCAAAGCTTTGCTTTTTTTGTTTTTCTCTTCTGTGGAAGGCTTTTCTATTTTTCATTTTAGATCTTGGTTTCTAATAGTTCCAAGGTCTTTTCAAGGCCAAAGTGACCTCCAAGACTCCCAGGGTAAACCCACAATAGTGGGTTACAATTTTTCTAATGAAGAATAATTAGAAATTCTCATCAAAAAAATTGAAATGGTTTACCCCTTCTAATGAAGGGGGTTCGAATGAACCACCCCCCTTCTAATGAACCCTCCCTTCTAATGAACCCTCCCCCCTTCTAATGAACCCACCACCCTTCTAATGAACCCCCTTTTGCACCATATAAGGGGGGTTTGAATGAACCCCCTTCATTAGATGGGGGGTTCTAATGAACCCCCTTTTTTTACCTTCCCCTCCACCATTTCAAAATTTATGCATTTTTTTTACTATCGAAGCTTGGGAATGAGGTGCAAATGGAGTCAACTTGATAAACCAAATTGGATGATTGTAGTGATTGAAACGTGCTTTCCAGCAACTATAAATTTAATATATTTTGTTTTTATTTTATATTTTATTTTTTAGTTTTACTGCACATAGGTTTTTCACCGAATGTCAAGTTCGATGAAAAATCATTGTGGAAAAATAGTAAATTTGAGGAAAAAAATTTGAAAAATATATATCCACTAGGTATTGATGTCCTCGTTCTAACAAAAAAAGAAAAATTGAATTTCAATACATACCAAAAAAGTTATGCATGCCGAAGTGCACCTATGTCTAAATTATAAATGTTTTCACTTCAAAACTTAATTAAAAGAAAATTATTGAACAAAATTCTATGAAACAAAATGAAAGCCCTAGATACTTGTGTTACCAACCTAAATTCAAAAGAATTATAGTTTTATTCTTTGTAGAAAAAAGGTTATGCTTGCCGAAGTACACACCACTTTTTAAAAATGTTGTTTACTATTAAAAACTAGTTATCAAGGGAGACACAAAAAAAATACATTTAAAATCTATAGAAAAAATCTCACAAATCACTAGTTTACATCATTTCCAAATTCCTAATAGTTTACCTACTATAAGTGTCATAATGTGAAGTTTTCTCTAAAAATGTTGATTTCAATGTCAAGTTTGGCCAAAAAGTGTAACCCATTATTGTGGGATGACCCCCCACTATGTTTCTCCTTTATGATATTCTCCTTCATTGATCATTTACACACACACAATTGGCTTCCTTTGAAGAGAAATCCATTCTGCAATAAAAAGTCAGAGAATTCACCATGAAAAGAATTCAAATGCTACTCACCAACATTGTATACCTCCTTGAAATCTGAATCTTCATGATACATATCCTTCAATTCTTCAACCCCCATGCTTTGGAGTTGGATCTCTTGCACTACAAATTCCCTTCTACTGAGAGCATCTGCCACCTTATTTGCTTGGCCCTTCTTATTCTTTATTATGAAAGTATAGGCTTGCAAAGATTCTACCCACTTCATGTGCCTATGAATAAGTTTGTCTTGTGCATTCAAAAAGCTCAAGGCATGATTATCAGTATAAACAACAAATTCTTTAGGTAATAGGTAGTACCTCCAATCTTTGAGGGCTTGGACCATAGCATACAATTCTAAATCATAGGAATAATACTTCCTCTTTGCTTCATTCAGCCTCTCACTAAAAAATGTAACCGATTTTCCTTCTTGGATCAAAATAGCCCCTATTGCTTGATTGCTAGCATCACACTCAATGGTAAAAACTTTATCAAAATTAGGGAGCACAAGTATAGGCTATTTTGATACTCTCATTTTCAGATATTCAAACCCTTTATCAACCTCATTGGTCCAAGAAAACATACCTTTGTTACCTCCTTTGATGTTGTCCAAGATTGGTGCACAAATTTGGCTAAAGTTCTTGATGAAATTTCTATAAAATCTTGCAAGTACATGGAAGCTTCTCACATATCCCATGGATTTTTGTGTTTTCCAAGTAAGAATAGAATCCACCTTTGAAGGATCCATCTTGAAACTTCCCTTGGAGATGACAAAACCAAGGTAGACTAGTTCTTCCTTCATGAATTCACACTTTTCCATGTTGATCAACAACTTCTCCTCTTGTAACCTCCTTACTACCATGTCAAGGTGCTTCAAATGTTCTTATTTAGACTTGCTAAACACAAGGTATTCATCTAAATAAACTACAACAAACTTTCCAATGAAAGGTCTCAATACCTCATTCATAAGGCACATAAATGTACTAGGGGCATTTGATAACCCAAAGGGCATCACCAACCACTCATAGAGCCCTTCATTATTCTTAAAAGTTATCTTTCATTCATCCCCCTCTCTGATCCTTATCTGATGGTACCCACTCTTTAGATCAATCTTGGAAAAGTAAGATGCTCCTGATAGACAATCCATGAGGTCTTCCATTCTTGGAATCAGGAACCTATATCTGATTGTGATCCTATTAATGGTTCTTGAATTAGTGCAAAGCCTCAAATTCCCATCCTTCCTTGGTGCTAGGATAGTATTAAGAACACATGGGCTCAAACTCTTCCTCACTAGCCCTTTATCCATCAAATCTTGCACTTGTCTTGCAATCTCCTAATTTTGAGAAGCTGTCATCTTGTATAGAGCCTTATTGGGCAATGTAGCCCCTAGAATTAGATCAATATGGTGGCTTATATCCCTAATGGGAGGTAGGGAACTAGGTAATTCATTCACTGTTATATCTTTGTACCTTTCCAACAACTCTTGGATTTCCTTTGGTGCATCTTCCTTCTTCTTTGTGGGCAGATTTGCTTTACTTTTTGGCTTCATAATCAGGAAGAATAGTCTTCCTCCTCCTTCCTTCAAGGTCTTCATGAACTCCTTCTCACCCAGCATCAAAACACTAGGCCCTTCATGCTTTACCTTGTCTTCTTCTAGGAGAGGTGAAAGGTTGTAAGTCTTCGCATCCTTCACAATGGATTATGTGTTCTTCTCCCCATCATGCTTGGTCTTCCTATCAAACTACCAAGGCCTACCAGAAATATATAGTTTAATACTTGTACTCAAAATTTTGTTCATTAGATCTCATACATTATAAGTCATGACGTGGATTGCTATTGTAACTTTTTTGTGATTGAATAATTTGTTGTTTTATTTTAAGATTTTGGTTGTGGAAACACCCCCAAATGTTACAAGGGAAATGGATATCGATGTTTCATCCACTATACAATCCTTGAAGGCTCTGATAGGGGAGGTATGAGGAAAAATACTAAATTTCAATTTACATTCGTTGTTATAGATGTTAGTTCTAGTGAAAAATCAAACCATTATTGATTTATTGTTTAATTCCTATTTGGATGGTTTATACAGGGCTTGATCACACCAGAGCATCAGAATGCAAATATTTCCATCATGGAGAGTGATTATTTTGTTAAATATATCATTTTTTATAATGTAATTTATATGGTTTAATGTCTTTACTTCTTATTGTAACAGTTAAAACTTCACCAGGAGCTAAACTATAGGAGGAATAGTAGGAGCACTGCTCAAGCACAACAAAAATGAGTGACAAACTTATCGCCATCGGATCGCCAAACAAAGGGAAAGAATTTATTTCTAGAGCATGGAGAGAAATTAATTTTGATTCCAGAGCCCTTTGTTGTATGCCTAGACATGGAAATTTTGTATATATTTTGTATTGGATATATTTGACATTGTATGCCTATATGGAATTCTCAGAAGCCTATATGGCTATTTTGTAACTATATTTTATACTTATATCGACATATATTGATGTATGTGTACATGGCTATTTGGTTAATACAAATATTTTTTTATCGATGGTGTCCATATTTGCATTATAAATTCATGGTTCAATAGATATGAGTTACATGTATTCAAGTGTATACTTTACAACTTATGTGTATACTTTTTGACTTATGTGTGTTCCAATGTATTCTTTGTGATTTACACATTTTCATGTGTATACCTTGAATTCATGCATATACTTTGTATTAAGTTGTGTATACCATGTATTCGTGTGTATACTTCAAGGCATACGTGTTTGTGACTACTCGTGCTTCCCTTATACATGTGCATTCTTGACTTATTCATGTGTATACTTATTAATTGGTTAGCCCTAGCATTGATCATTGTTGTCCTTCATGGTTTGTCTTGAATAAATTAATTGATTAATAGTATACAACTAAGTATCTAAAAGAAAAAAACACGTTTTTGATTGGTATTCCATGAAATGATTGATAAAAAGATTCCAATTTATATTTAATCCTTTGATTGGAACAATTGAATAAGAAAAGGATACATAATCTTCATGTAACACTTGCAAAACATAATATTGAGAGTAGATGAAGTAGTCAACTTCTTGACACATTATCTATGTTATCGGGTTCTTCTATTTTAGCCCTGGTTCTAGTTTTGGTTCTCTCAGGTGGTGCGGGTCCTGGTTCGGTTCACCTATGGGTTCAACCAGGGTCCTTCATTTTTGGTCAGGTTTTCGCAAGTAGAACCCAAGACAACCTGGGAAAAACCCAAATAGAACCCAGGCAAACCAAGAAAAAAACCACGTGCCTAGGCATCCAAAAAGTCTTTTTTGAACATTTTTTTAATGTTTTATGGAGTTTCACTTTGACCCACACCCAAGGGAACCCTAAAAGTGACGTCTAAATCACTTCAAACACCTTAACTACCTCATTCTTATTAATTTTTTTGCAAAAAATAATTTTAATTCCAAGAGGCTGAGCTTTCATTTTTGCTTGCTAGAGTGAAAGCGGATTGTGACACAACTTTCTTTTTTCTACAATTGTTCTACATCATTGAACTAAGAATTTATTACACATCTATAGAGAAAATGAGGAATACTAAAAACTAAAACACATTACACTTTTGTTCTCACTGACTTGATGTACTCTCCGAAATCTCTCTTCTCTCATGCAAAGAGTTAGAACTTCTTGGTAATGCCTTTGCATCATTCAAGAAGTTTTTCTCTTTTTGACAATGTCAAAAGCATGGCTGCATATAGATTAGGCAAAAGAATTTTCCTTTTAGACTAGAAATGCATGGAAGTTTCAAAAAGTATCCTTGATATTACAAAAAGATATGTGTTTATACCATAGCAACAAAAATATTTTTGGGAAAAATTGGCAAATCAAAAGTATAATATTTTTTGAAAAAATTGGAAAAAAATTCAGATTTAAAAAAAAAGGTAAAAAAAAAGAAGAGATAAAAAAAAATTTATAAAAATTTAAAGGAATTTCCATAGCATAGAGATATAGAGAGAAAATAAAATAAAGAGTTTAACTAATAAATTGTAAAAAAAAGATTTATGTAGTTTATATTCATATCGTTGATTACATTGCATTGCATATCTTTCAAACTCAAAGCATTGCTTCGCATTGCATAACTAATAACTAGATGCTAATAGATGAAAAAAATTCAATTACAATATAGTTTTTACAAAGTCAACCTAAGAAGTTATGCAATTACTTCACATTGCATAACTAACAACTACAAGTAGCTCCCAATTGCATTTGCTTGCCATGGCATTCTATGAGACCACATTTCTTTGAGGCATTTTTTCAAACAATTCACTGCCTTGTCTATAATACCACATTTTTGATACATGTATACCAAAGCATTTTTTCAAATAGTTCACTGCCTTGTTGCTATGGTTGAAAGCCTAAAACAAGTGCTTTTGAACAAGCTATGGATTCTTGGAAAAAATCTATCAAAAGCATAATAGTAAGCAATATCATAGACAAGGCAGTGAACTCTTTGAAAAAATGCCTCAAAGAAATAAGGTCTCATGGTGATGGAATTCCATGACAATAAAAATCATTTGATTGTCATGGCATTCCATCACCATGAGACCTCATTTCTTTGAGGCATTTTTTCAAAGAGTTCACTGCCTTGTCTATGCTAACACATTTTTCATACATGTCTATCAAAGAATTTTATCAAATAGTTCATTTCCTTGCTACTATGGCTAAAATCCTAAAATAGGTTCTTTTCAACAAGCTATGGATGCTTAGAAAAATATATATCATAGCATAATAGTATATAGCATAGACAAGGCAATGAACTGCTTGAAAAATGTTCAAAGAAATGTGGTCTCATGGTGATGGAATTCCATGACAAGCAAATTGTTATGGATTTTCATGGCATTCCATCACCATGAGACCACATTTCTTTGAGGAATTTTTTCAAATAGTTCACTACCTTGTCTATGCTACCACATTTTTCATACATAAGTTTACCAAAGAATTTTATCAAACAACACCTCCTTGCTGCTATGAATAAAATCCTAAAATAGGTGCTTCCAAACAAGCTATGGATGCTTGGAAAACACCTATCAAAGCATAATATGGAATAGATAGATAGGCAATGAACTGCTTGAAACTCAAAGAAATGTGGTCTCAATGGTGGTGGAATTCCATGACAATCCATAGCAATTCTTTCTTGTCATGGCATTCTCATGCCATTACATCACCATGAGACCGCATTTCTTTGAGGCATGTTTTCAAACAAATAACCACTTTGTCTATGCTACCACATTTTCATACATGTCTACCAAAGTATTTTATCAAACAATTCACCTTGCTGCTATGGATAAAATCCTAAAAGTACTTTCAAACAAGCTATGAATGCTTGGAAAAAATCTATCAAAGAATAATAGTAAGCAACAAGCTATGGTCTCATGGTTTTTCTTCATGTGAAAATCAACGTGATTTTATTCACAATTTTTGTTTGGAAATTTTGTTGTTTTAAATTACATTCAAGTTTATGGTGGTTTTGTTGTTTATATGATGATATGCGATAATATAATCCTAATTCATGCTTCTAGGTTGCATAGATATATATTTTATTTTTACATGTTTTTTCTACCAATGAACCCAAAACGAACTAAACCCCCCTCCAAATTTTTTTGGCAAAACCAGCGAACCAAACCCCTGAACCTGAACCTCAAAACCTATTCTAACACTCTTCATTTTTCCTACACAAAATTAATTTACCACCAAACTATGTTTCCCCTTGACTTTACCCATGTTTACTCCCTCAAACCTCTCTTTTTCATTCAAAACCCCTATTTTCCCAACCAAGGAATGCCATTCCATAACATACTTTTGACCTCCCCTGTCCTTGCAGACCTTTTGAACACATCAAACTCCACAGTCTCACCCTATTTGCCACCTATTCTAACTTATTTTCAAGAAATTTCTTCTTTTCACCTCTTCTAGCCTTGCTTTTAAGAGGCCTCCATTTTGAATTTTCAACAAAGGCAACATTAGTAATCTCTAACAATGCCCTTACTAATGCTATTTTATTATTCCTACTCCCTATCCTACTTACATCAAGCCCATATCACGAAGACACAACTTGAACAATAGGTGGAATGGGCTATTTCAACATACTACACTCATACCCTTAAGGGATCGATCTGGTTGAACGTAGCTCAAAGTGATTTTGCGTGTTTGGGTGAGAGAGGACCATGCCTAGTGTGAAAATTCTTATTTAGAAGCATTGGAACAATCCACTTGGTCACATGAGTTGCAGAACAAAAGTTGAACCACTTTGCAACTTTTCACTACTTCCATTTGACACTTTTTCCATCAACTGAAATATGGACACCACGGGAAAAACCTATGAGATAAAAAAACCGAAAAAGGTTATTATAGAGGGACCCAATGAGATCCCAAGGGATTATATGAGAATTTTCTAAGTGTCACAGTGTCCGAGTAACCTCATGCTAAAGTTTGCAGCCATTTTTCCCTTTGGACCCTTAAGGGATCGATCCGGTTGAACATAGCTCAGAGCGATTCCAGGTGTTTGGGTGAAAAAGAGGACCATTCCTAGCATAAAAATTCCTACTTGGATGCATTGGAATAGTCCATTTGGTCACATGAGTTACATAATAAAAGTTGCACCACTTTGCAACTTTCCACTACTTCCATTTTACACTTTTTTCATCAACTGAAAACTGGACACCATGGGAAAACCACTCTGAGATAATGAAACCAAGAGAGGTTATTGTAGAGGGGCCCAACATGATCCCATTGGATCATATGAGAAGTTTTTAAGCCTCACGGTGTATGAGTAAGCTCATGTTGAAGTTTGCAACCATTTTTCCCTTTGGACCCTTAAGGGATCGATCCGGTTGAACATAGCTCAGAGCAATTCTGTGTGTTTGGGTGTGAAATATTACCATGCTTAGCGTAAAAATGCCTATTCAGATGTGTTGGAACAGTCTGTTTGGTCACACGAGTTGTAGGATGAAAGTTGCACCACTTTACAACTTTCCACTACTTCCATTTGACACTTTTTCCATCAACTAAAAATTGGACACCATGGGAAAACCACTATGAGATAAAGAAAACTGAGAGAGGATATTGTAGAGGGGCCCAACATAATCCCATTGGATTAGACAAGAATTTTCTAATCATCAAGGAGTCTGAGTAACCTCATGCTGAAGTTTGCAACTATTTTTCCCTTTAGACCCTTGAGGGATCGATCCGGTTGAACATAGCTCAGAGTGATTCTGCATGTTTCGGTGCGAAAGAGGACCATTCCTAGTGTAAAAATTACTATTCAAACATTTTCGAATAGTCTGTTTGGTCACACGAGTTGCAGAATGAAAGTTGAACCACTTTGCAACTTTCCACTACTTCCATTTGGCACTTTTTTTATCAACTAAAAACTAGACACCACGAGAAAACCACTCCAAGATAATGAAAACCAAGATAGGTTATTGTAGAGGGGTCTAAGATGATCCCATCAGACTAGATGAGAAGTTTCTAATCATCATGGTGTCTGAGTAATCTCATGTTGAAGTTTACAGCCATTTTTTCCTTTGGACCCTTAAGGGATCGATTCAGTTAAACGTAGCTCAGAGCGATTCCGCGTATTTAGGTGTGAAAGAGGACCATGCCTAGTATAAAGAAAGAGGACCATGCCTAGCATAAATATTCCTATTTAGATGAATTGGAACAATCTTTTTGGTCACATGAGTTGTAGAACGAAAGTTGCACCACCTTGCAACTTTCAACTGCTTCCGTTTGACACTTTTTCCATCAACTAAAAATTGGACACCACGTTAAAACCACTCTGCAATAATGAAAACTGAGAGAGGTTATTGTATAGGGGCCCAACATGATCTAATGGGATTAAACGAGAAGTTTCTAAGCATCATGGTGTCCGAGTAACCTCATGCTGAAGTTTGCAACCATTTTTCCCTTTGGACCCTTCAGGGATCAATTCGGTTGAACGTAGCTCAGAGCGATTCTGTGTGTTTGGGTGTAAAAGAGGACCATTCCTAGTGTAAAAATTCCTATTCAAATGTGTTGGAATAGTTCATTTGGTCACACAAGTTGTAGAACAAAAGTTGCACCACCTTGCAACTTTTCACTTCTTCCATTTGACACTTTTTCCATCAACTGAAAACTGGACACCACGGGAAAACCACTCTGAGATAACAAAAACTGGGAGAGGTTATTGTATAGGGGAAAAACTTGATCCCTTAGGATTAGACAATAATTTTCTAAGCATCACGGTGTCCAAGTAATCTCATGCTGAAGTTTGCAGCCATTTTTCCCTTTGGACCCTTGAGGGATCGACCCGGTTGAACAAAAGGTCTATACTCTAAACTTATCCAAACCTTACAAACTCGTGGGGAAGCAATTCTAAAGTGTCAAAAATTCAAAATCCACAATCAGATCTCAATTATACCACTGTACAATGGGTAAACCAAAAAACCCTCTATTGTAGCCTAAACCCTAGGGGTTTATTGAAAATGATACTTCCAAAGCAAACCAAAACATAGAAATTACTCAAACAAGTTTGTGATACCCTAGAAAAGATCAAACAATCACAAAATAATTATTCCCTACACAAAAACACAATTTGACTCTTCAAAACCACCATTTTTGTTAAAGAAAACTCACTTTTACACACATGGGTTTCACACCCATCTCACTTTTAGACCTTCGAAGCACTAACACATCATTGCCACACCTTAATAATTTTAGTGCAGACCCATTTCTCAAGTTGCAGAGGCTACAGAAAGAGGAATGGGTCAAAAATCCATTTTTATTGACTCAAAACCTTCAAATGTACAAGTTCAGGCCAGTTTTAGTAAATTGATGATATTCTACTCCTTATTTGTCTTGATGAAAAAAACCTATTGAATGGTGCTCCTGCACCAATCATACATTGACCTTCTTGTCCCTCCTAAATTTTGGACCACATCCATTACCTCCACATAAAACTCGACATCCTTGGTCTTCTTCGTTCCCATGCCTTGATATGGTTATGCAAATGAAAATGAAGCAAAGTAAACATCTCCTTCTCCACTGGCTGGAAGAATGCATGCTTAATGTTTTGATACATGATATCAGCTCTCTCATCTACTCTCATAGTTGAATACCAAAATCTAGTATGGTGGGCCTCTAGAGTTCCAGTCATCTTTCTTCCTCTTCCACCCCAATCCACACATTTTCCAGCCTAATTGACTTTCTTTTTGAAAGCTGAAGTTTCTCCTGAGTCACCAGTGTTGCTCTGTCTTCCTTTTCAGACTCTTCATTGCTATAGATCATCTTTTGTATTTAATCATTTGTACCACATGTAGTTGATGTGCTTTGAATCCTAGCATCTAAAGTAAATTTCCTCAATATAAATACTCTCTCAAGGTTAACAATCATACATTGAACTTCTTACCCCTCTTAAAGTTTGGACCACATCCACTACCTCCACATAAAACTTGACATCCTTCATCTTCTTGGTTCCCATGCCTTGATATGGTTATGCAAATGAAAATGAAGCAAAGTAATCACCTCCTTCTCCGTTGGCTGGAAGAAAGCATGCTTAATGTTTTGATACATGATATCAAATCTCTCTTCTTCTCTCATGCTTGAATATCATCAGTAATAGTCTTCAAAATTGGCTACTAGTACAAGTTCATTATGCTTTCATAATACTTTATAACCATGGAGTTTAGCCATTCCTTGATGCCATCAAGTGAATATTGAGGAATGGCGTCAATTCATAGTACAACTCGCTTGAAGTATTTGAAAGCAATAGCCATATCAAATTCCTTTTGCCCAAGTCCTACTCTCTCAAGGTTAACAATCTCAATCTCACTAATAGTGATTACTAAGAAAGGTAATTCCACCAACTCTACCAAACAGTTTACCATAAGAATAATAAAAATAGAGGCTTTGAAAGGAACTCCATGAAAACCAAGCTCTCTAAATAATACATATCAAATTATAGTTCAAAATCATTTAGATGAGGCTGCTCCCATAGCCCTCTTACTCACTTGACAAATCCTTGAAAGTCTATTGATTTTATTTTTCATGTCCCTCTCTTGTTGTTCTTCCTCAATTTCATCAAGATCATACATTCACCTTCTTGACCCTCCTAAATTTTTGACCACATCCATTACCTCCACATAAAACTAGACATCCTTGGTATTCTTGGTTTCCATGCCTTGATATGCTTATGCAAGTGAAAATGAAGCAAAGTAATCATCCCCTTCTCTGTTGGTTGGAAGAATGCATGCTTAATGTTTTGATTCATGATATCAACTCTCTCTTCTACTCTCATGGTTCAATACCAAAATCTAGTATGGTGGGCCTCTAGAGTTCCAGTCATCTTTCTTCCTCTTCCACCAAATGCTAGCCTAATCCAGATGTTTTCCATCCTAATTAACTTTGTTTTTGAAAGCTGAATTAGTAGGTTAGGGTGGATAAATGTGCAAACTCACTCTTAAATTAAATAATTGTTGATATTTCCATAAAGGAAAATTATGTAAAAATTAGGTGGGATTATAGAGAAAGAGTCTAAAATACATTTTATATGGGTGTCTAAGTGGTCTGAGGCCTTTAGAATAATAAATTTGCATCATAAAGCTTATTAAGCAAAACCGTTGTTAAATACTAGTATTTGTAGGCTTAATAAGGGTTTGGTGGTTCAAAGGTAGTTATGGGAATTTAATGGAGATTATTATCATTTTAAATGTATTAAAACATCATTCAATCTTGAATTGGGGTTCAATCAAAGTTTTTTTGAAGATTGGTGCTCTTCACAATGCCTAAAACTGTGGAATTTCAACATTTTTCTAAGTTTTTAAGTTTCTTTTCTCTGTGTATGGCCTAGTACAGGAATCTTATGAATAGAAATTCATGAAAAATTGTGGTGGAAGGTCTTAACCTATATTTCAATCTATTTTGATACAACTTTGGTTTTTTTAGTGAAAGGAAAATCCATTTTTCTTTATTCAGCCTGGACAAACCAGTAGGGTTTGAGTTTACTTTAATTTTTGTGATGGAGCCCTTCCTCCTACTATCATGAATTGTGACTGAGAGGAAAGGTTTAAAATGTGTTTTTCTCAAGTTTCCTTAACTCTTTTAATAATGACAAGGCGTTTATAGGGCTAGTGATGTTGTTTTAGGTTGAGAATGTGAGATTTTGGCTTGAAATGGAGGAACCAAAGTGATGTTTTTGAGATCTACTGAGTCTAAAGGCTAGGTGAAGGTTTATTATGTGTGTGAAGACCCTAAATTTTTTTTTTGATGCTTTGGTGAGGTTTGGAAGGCCTCAGAGTTAGGTATGTGCAGGATCATCATGGAAAAAATAGGCCCTTAAGTGGCAAAAAAATCAAAAAAATCAGAGTTAGGCAACTTGACTTAAAAACTTGAATAAGTTATCTATATTATTTCAAAAATATGTAAGAATAGATTTTATAGAAAATTGAATGTAGTTTCTAAACTAATAGGTTTTAAAAAAAAAAAATTATTTGGTGAAAATTTGAAATTTCAATGCAATAGTACTTAAATTTTAGGGAAAAATAAGAAGTAAGTGTCCTGTCTAACTACCCTAACCACAATAAAATGATAATATTTTTTTATAATATTTTAGATATAATTAGATGACTCATGTCCGGATGTGATATATATTTTTTTTGTAATTTTTTTCCAAGTAAATAATTAATTATGAATTTTTTATTACAACTTTTAAAAAATATAAAAAACTCATATGTGTGACCACCTTAACTTGGTCAAAACTTCATGAATTTTTTTTTATTTTTTTTATCCTATAGTACATGAAGAATAGAATGTGATGTGTGTTTTGGATTCAAGAAATGTGATAATGTTTGAAAGATATAGATGTTTTTCAATCAGTCTATTGATCAGGACTTTAGTCATAATTTGAATAGAAAATGAATCATAATTAAGTATTAAATTCAAAGTAAAGCATAATTTATATTGGTGGAAAGTTGAGAATCTCCTTTAAAAACCATTTTTTCATTTCATCAATTTTGGGTAAAAAAAAGGTCATTAGCCACATACCCATCATATTGCCAATTTTTGGCCCATCATGATCCTGCACATACCCGGTTGTGAGATGATAAAAACCCTAGGTATTTGTTAGGAAATTGAGGGTCTTAAGAAATTATGGCTTAGAGGTTGAGTGCTTTTCTAAAACCTGTCGAATTGGGAGTTTTGTGACCTATTTGATGACTGTACAAGATCTTTTGGGGTTAGAAGAACTTTAGAGATAAGTTTTTTGTAAAACATGGCTAATTTTGTAGCCTTTTTGCAGGGTAGTTTGAAGGATCTCCAAGAAATTGCAAAGGAACCTTGTATGTCTAGCTTAGGAATGGTGTTGGGGGTTTGAGTAGATGCTATATTGATGATGAGATGGTCCTTGAGAGGCATTCTCTAAAATTTAAGCCAAATTGTTGACTTTGGAAGCCTTTTTGTTGGTAGTTGTTCTAAGATGGCCAAATGAAATAACAAAGGTTGTTGATTTATTGAAATCTGATTTGTTTGAGTCTTCTCCCCCTTGACTCTGCATCACTAAAGTTTCTCCTGAGTCACCAGTGTAGCTCTCTCTTCCTTTTTAGACTCTTTCATTGCTACAAATTATCTCTGGGATTTAATCATTTGTACCACATGGTTGATGTGCTTTGAATCCCTGCATCTAAAGGAAATGTCATCAACATAAATACTGCTACTCTCTGAAGGTTAACAATCTCAATCTCACTAATAGTACATTTATAACCATATTCAAAGATTTTCCTTCAAAAGGCTACAAATTCAGATATTGACTTAAATAGCCTTCAAGAGGCTTTAAATAGCCTTTACAAATGATTCTACATCTTTCCAATCATGCCTAACTATTCTTTTTGTAACTAACATTACTTATCACATTATAAATTAATTGTGGATGTGTTATGACCTTATTCAATTGACAAAACTCAAAACAAAAAACTAACTTAAAATATTTCTATGAACCAAATTTGCTCAATAACCTTGGTGCCCCTACACCAAATTTCATTATTTCAGTAAATTCCATTACATGTAAATCTCATTACAATGCCTTAGGTACTTTTTCTCATAGATATTTTACAATGTCACTCATACATTCAAGATTCTCTTATAATGTCTACATCATAGGTTATCATTTAGAGGTTAACTTTAAATGAGAAACTTGAGATTCCCTCACAAAGCTTCACACACTCTTTTATAATGGCTTGAAATCAAAATTGAGATTTATCAAGATCATCAAAATAAGGATGTTGCATTGATTTTTTGACTGAGATTCTCTTCGATGCCTCCAAAATCAACATTTTCTGCAAGGAGAGACCAATCAATTTTTACTAGTTTAGTTACAAATAGGAAAAGTAAAAGAATAAACAGAAACAACTAATGTCCAAAATGGAGATGAAATGAAAATATATGGAAGGCACTTATAGATAGGTATGGCAGTCTCTCAACTTAGTCAATCTTGCTCATACATCTTCACTGTGAGTTCCAAGATACCTATTGCACACAACACCTCTCATGAATCTAGAATAGCTTGAAATTCGAGATGCTCCTCTAATGTCTACATCATAGGTGCTGATGATAAGGTTAAATTCAAATGAATAACTTGAAATTCCCTCACCAAGCTTCGCACACACTTTTGTAATGGCTGAAAATCATAATTGAGATTTGTGAATATCATCAAAATAGGGATGTTGCATTGCTTTTATGCCTGAGATGCTCTTGGATGGGTCATAAATCTTCATTTTCTGCAAGGGGACACCATTCAATGTTTACCAGGTTACTTACAGATATGCAAAGTAAAATAAGACATGATAGCATTGGCATCAAACAAATTAACGTGGACACAAGTATAAATTAATAAAAACCATTGTGCATATACTTAAAAATTAATACAATGAACCATCCAGATCTTCTCTACTCTTTATTGTGTCAAGTATTACCTCATGGTCAGACTAACGGACCTTCCACAAGGTCTTTTTCAAAGGTCTACCCCCATATTTTCTCAAACGAACATTGGATGCCACAACAAAGTTTGAGTAATGAAGAATCTTACCATGTGTGCCAAAGTCCTCAAACAACCAATGTTTAACACTCTTATGTGGGTACCTTCTAAGCCACGTCCTAGTAACAAAAAATAAGCATGTAGGGTATTTGATGTTTTCTCCATCTATAACTGAGGCTTCCAATTTCTTTTTGGCCTCAACACAACGACACAAGTAATAGTTCGTTCCCTCTTCATTTTATTCATTTGCAATAACTACATAAACATGCCCTACATTGATATGTGCATAAAATCACTTGATATTAATCAACATTACGAATATAGTATAAAGTAAGATAACAATATGGAATGTCAAAAACTAAGCAAGTAGATATATTACCTAGTTGAACTAGATCTGATACATGGTCAAAGTTGACCGATGATTCCATCTATGTTAGTTCTAATGTTTTTGGAGGGAAATATGTGTGAAGTGGGCTAAGATAACTTGTAAACCATTTTTCAACCCACTCCCCTGACTCACAATCATTCTAGGCTTGCATTGTACATGAAGAACAAAAGCATGCCATCTTACGTGTATCGATACTCCACGAACCTACATTTGAGCTAAGGAAAGAGAATAGCTCACTCGATCTTGTTAGTGTACAACAATACTCATATGGTGCAATATTAGTATCATCCATCAACCAAAAAAATCTACGAACTAAAGACGTACCTTCATTACTTGGACCCATCAAAGCATTACACCACTCAATGATTGAACTTGCATCTGTCAACTTTGCACTATCTTTATACTTTAACTTTTCTTGTGCTAATGCTCTTTTCATGCATGCTCCTACACCATCATGCTCCCCTTTTCCATGTCCGACCTCACAAAATTTCCACATATGTTGAACACCTATAGTGAGATGCATCCTGCACAACCAGTAGAACATGCATGCATTCTTGAAGTATGTTGCACAATTATATGACCATATTATATGTCGACTGTATGTTATGCCCCTTCAAGCCAAATCACTATAGAACATCTAGAAGTAACCTTGCATGAACTCTAGAAAATGTGTGCAATAATCACTAACATAAAAGTGATACTCCCTCAATACCTTCCTTTGGTCCTTTGTACTATCAGCTACATGAATGAATGCGATGTGCACAAATATCAAAACCTCTGTGGAGTTGTAATACTGTGACTGCACCTCACATTGTGGTTGTATAGTGTAGTTCTCTACAAAGTTAACCAATAATACTATTCTACCAACTGGAAAGGTGTCCTTGCATAGCTTGAATTGTGTGTCCAACCATCAGGCTCTATGGGTATGCCTTGCATACTCATACACTAGATTCTCACAAAACATGGACATAAACTGATACATTGGAATCTTCTTAATAACAAAATCACATCATTTTTCTTGAGACCCATCTTTTGTAGTGTATGCCATTGTTTTATACTTCCTGAAATCTAATAGTTTATGTTCCACCTCATTTGTGCTTTCCATATGTTGACATACTGGCATTCGTTGCAAGCCACTGCAACGCTCGCATGAACCATCCAAGCATGTTGTCTTGTAGAATATTTGGCCATCCTCTATTTAACATAATTTTTTTGATAAGAACTCTCTTGAATATTTTGGTGGGGCTTATATGCCACAGTACTACAAAACATCGTTAGTATGCAAATCTAAACATATAGAACGATAAACATCATAATGGTTAGCGAATTCAATATGTAGTCTACAACAACAAGTAGTGCAAGTGTGATTTATATTGACATAAAAATGTTTAAGCATTTCAAAAAATCTTTGAGAAATAGTAATTTTAGGATAAGCATTTTGAAATTTATGAAAAAATTGGGTTTGAGTCATCCAAAAAATGTTTTGGATGTGGCTCGCAGTTCTGACAACCGATTCTCCTTCTTACGACATCCCTTTGATTTGGAGATGGCCTTGTATTATTCTTCCAATAATCTTCAATTAGTGTTCTCAATGCTTCAACAACTTTTTTATCTTTATGTGGCAGTCTTCCCGAGAATGCCCATAATCCATTTCAATTGGTGCCCTCAATTCTTTGCAGCCTTTGAACAACTTTTGATAAATTTTTTCTATTAATTCCCATTTGTTCACTTGTCTTTTTAATGAGACGAGATCTATTTTTTTGATAGCTTACCAAAGTTGATGTAATGACACATCGGGTGACATTACTATCCTTTGAGTGTGAGGTCTTACCCACACTCTCATAAGCATCCATTAGATTCTTCACAATAGTATTTTCACTTGATGCATTCAATGTTCTCAAACCAAGAGTCTTCATGATGTTTTTGTACTTTAAACCGCACATCATTTGAACAAATAGTTGACATCTTCTGGTCTCATTTATCCTTTCAAAGAACATTTTCCAAATCTTATCAGCATATCTTCTACAAGTGCATTCTAGAATCTTACCTTCCATGTGCTACAAAATATCCTCATCAATATTAATCAAAAACTTTGGCTTTCTATGCAAAATTCTAGGTGGTGTTCTCTTAGGTACATACATCTCAACATTAGCAATTTCATCAATATTTAATTGAGGTGGGCTAGATTGCATACCTTCGACTAAGGGTGGAATAGAATACATACCTTGAGGTTCACATGGGGATGATGGCATATCTTGTTCATCAAATCCAAGTGATGATGTACTCTCAACTTCAAATGTGGTGGATGGTGTCCAACCGTATTCACTTGTGGTAGATGGTGTCCCTCCATATTTGCTTGTGCTTAATGATGTCCCTTCGTATTCACTTGCAGTAGAGGGTGTGTCTCCAACTATGGTATCTAAAACTCCCCTAGCACGACTCTTTCGCATCCATGCCCTTTGTGCTACCAATTTCTTTTCTCTTTTTGACGGTTGAGGTTCCTGTTCAACTGGCTTGTTTTCATCAATCATTCCCAATTTCTACTTTTCACGATATTCCCTAATTCATTTTTTCTCTTTATCTCTGAAGGCTTGGAGCTGATCATCTATTAGTTTTTTCCTTTTAATAGTTCATTTCCTTGAAATGACGAATAATTTTACCTATGAAAAAAGTGCTAAGTCAAGTCAAATTAACTAATAGTGAAGGGTTATAAAAGTCTATTAAAGAGGGAGACCAACAGTCACCTCTTTCAAATGTTAGTTTTCCTTAACAAAATTGAGCTTTTGGTGACTGAAATTGAGTTTTTGAGTTGGGCAGCATTATTTTATGTTAGATTGAGCATGAGCAGGGTATATTAGGCTTGTTTCAACATTTTTCAAGTTTTGGAGTGTTTGGCAAGTGCTACTTTCAATAAAAACATACGGTTTCTAAGAATAAGGAGAGGGTTTTATAGTTTGGGTGGTAAATGATTGAATCTCTACAATCTAATGCTATAATTTGAAGTTTTGATAGATATAAAGTGCTGCCCCAAGGTTTGAGGAGATTTGGACAAGTTTTGAAGGTGCTCCCTTTCTAAAAGTGGGCTAATTTGGGCCCTTAAAAGCATAGAAAATTTGATAATTTGTGCAGTTTGGTACAAAAAAAGTATTGGTGATTGTTGGATATGTTGAAAGGCTCTATAATGGCTAAAATAGAGGTGTCTAAATGGTCCTAGGTTTGTAGAACAACAAATTTGCATAATGAAGCTTATTAAGTAAACCATTACTAATACAAGTACTTTTAGGCTTAATGAAGGTTTGGTGGTTCAAGGATGGTTATGGGCATTGAAGGAAGTTGGGACTCCTGATTTGAAAATGTATAAGAAAATCATACAAGCTTGAATAAAGGGTTCAATGAATTGCTTTTGAGGATTTTCTGCTCTACTCAACACACTGTGGAGTTTCAAGTATTTTTTCTATGTTTTCAGTTTCTTTTTCCTGTGTACGGACCAGTATAGGCTTCTCATGATTAGAAATTCGTAAATCACTATGGTGGCAAGTCTTAACTTGGACCTAAATCTATTTTGAGACTCCTTAGGCCATTTCAGTGAACGAAAAACTCCATTCTTCATGATTAGCCTGTACAGACCAGCAGGGTATGAGTTTTACTTTAATTTAAAGATGGAGCCTTTCCTCCTACTGTGGTGACCTGTGATTCAGAGGAAAGGCCTGTAATATGTTGTTTTCAAGTTTCATGTTACATTTAATAGTGGTAAGGAATCTATAGGGCTGGTGATGTTATCTTATGCTGAGAATGTGAACTTTTAGCATGAAAAGGAGGAACCAAAGTGGTGTTTTTGAGATCTAATGAGGCTAAAGGCCTAGTGAAGGTTTATTTTGTTTGATGCTTTCGTGAGGCTTGGAAGGCCTTGGTGTTGTGAAATATAGAAAACCCAAGATATTTATGAGAAAATTGAGGGTGTTTGTACTGGAAACCTATTTGAGCATGCAAGGTCCTAAAACCTGTAAAAGTTTTTTTTTGAGACCTAAGTAAAGACTTTTTTGGATTTGGGGGTCTGCTGAGAAGTGAGAAGGTTGCGTGAGGAATTATATCTGATTGAGTGACTTTGATATTTTACAACCTAAACAATGTGAATTTTTTGAAAGAAGAGGTCCTAATGAAATTGTAAATTGTAAATTTGTTTGTAGACTGGAGTTGTGTGTTTGTATGTTGTAGGCCTCCCCCTACTACATTAGGATTATATTCCAATTTTTAAGAGACATGTATGGAAAATTTGGTAGCATAGACAAGGCAATCAACTATTTTGTATAACTATTTGACAAAATACCTCAATGAAAGCTTTGGAAGAATACACAAAGAAAGTCAATTGTTAAATTTAACAAAATGCCTCAAAGAGATGTGGTTTAAAAATGTAATATGAAAGTGTATAGAATTGTGTAATTTAAAATTTCCATTGAAAACCTAAGGTTGTAACATGACAAACAAACAATTTGATCAACATGGAATAAGAAAAACAACAAAAAAGAAAGCAAGACATAATAGAATGAAAGAAAATGTACAAAGAATTCACATACCTAAAAAACCAAAGTTTCAAATGGAGGAGTTCTACCCAATTATGTAGCCTTTGCTTCTTCTTTCCTCAAACTCCTCAAAAATTTGACTTTTTCAAAAGATTGTTCCCCTCCAAACATCAATTGTATATCAGTTATCACTATAATTCAAACTTGAATTCATATTATATTCCTTTCAACATGAAAATTCTGCTATTTCATGCAAAGGTGGTGGAATCTAAAAATCATGCATGCACACTTCACTCAATCACCAAAAAGCTACTTTTTTGTCAAAGCACACGCAAAACCAGGAGAATATGCAGAATGTGGGCCGACATCATGGGTATATTATGTTTTTTAACCATTTTTTAGTGCAATAAAAAACACGCCCGCGTTATAACACGCTCGCATTATAACATGATCACATTATTTTGTGCTAAATGACCATGTCTCTACTTACTCATAACACGATCGCATTATAATAAAGTTGGGTTTTTTTAAGATTTATAGGGTAGACGATTAAGGGTAGAGGGTCAAGAGATAAAGGGAGTGAGTGAGAGAGAGAGAGAGATACCTAAGCAAGAGAGAGGAAGGGAGTGGGAGAGAGATAGAGGGGGAAGGGCCAAGGGTAGAGGGTAGAGGATTTAAGGATTAAGAGTTTAAGGTTTACGATTAAAGGTAGAGGGGAGAGAGAAAGTGGGAGAAACTGAGAGAGAGAGAGACCTAAGAGAGGGAGAGGGGGTAGGAGGGAGAGGGTTGAGACAGAGAGGGAGGGAGTGGGAGACAGATAAAGGGAGAGAGGGTTAAGGGTAGAGGGGAGAGATATATGAGGGAGTTATTGAGTGAGAGAGACCTGAACCCACCCTCTCCCATGCTCTCTGACTCTCTCCTACCCTCTCTCCCACCCTCTCTCCCACTCTCCCAGTCTCTCCAACTCTCTCCCACCCTCTTCCATGGTCATTGAATCTCTCTGACTCTCTCCCACACTATCCCACCCTCTCCCACCCTCTCCCACGCTATCCCACGCTATCCCAACATCTCCTAACCTCTCCCACCCTCTCCCACCCTCTGCCACTCTCTCCCACCATCTCCCACCCTCTCTCCCACTCTCCCACTCTCTCCAACCCTCTCTCCCACTCTCCTCCAAACTCTCCCACCCTCTCTCCCAGTATCCCACCTTCTCCCTCTCTCTCCCACACTCCCCAACCCACTCCCAACATCTCCCACTGTCTCCCATTGTCACCCACCTTCTCCCACACTCTTCAACTCTCTTCCACTCTCTCCCACTCTTTCTCACCCTCTCCCACCCTCTCCCACCCTCTCTCCCACCCTTTCCCACCCTCTCCCACCCTCTCCCACCCTCTCCCACTCTCAAATAACTCTATTCCACCCTCTTCCACTCTCTCACACCCTCTTCCACCCTCCCACTCTCTTCCACCCTCTCCCACCCTCTCTCCCTCTCTCCAACTCTCTCCCACCCTCCCCAACATAATCCCACCCTCTCCCACCCTATCTCCCACCCTATCTCCCATTCATCCACCCTCTCCCACTCTCTCCAACTATCTCCCACCCTCTCCCACACTCTCTAACTCTCTCT
>VDFB02379711.1:253386467-253595261 GCA_007258455.2 Sequoia sempervirens | reverse complement strand
TTGTATGTCTATTTTTTTGTCAAAAAGCAATCTTTGGTGTTTTTTTCGTTTTAAATTAACTATTCACCGAAATTTCAAATAAATTACATTTTTAGAAACTAGACACCATTCTACAAATTTTAAAATATAAAAATTAAAAAAATCTATTACTTTCCAAAATTTGTAGGGGGAGCACAGCCAAAATTCTACTTTTTAGAAAGTGCCCACTTAGAAAATTAGTAAAAAATCAAATATTCATTAAAATTATCAAAACGTGCATCAACTAGATACTATTAACTTCTGACAATAGTGATTTTTAAAAATACTACACAAAAATTTCACCATGCTAGAGTCATACGAGTTAACTATATTATATTTTCTAACAAAAGCTCATACTTGTTTTTGTAAATCTTTGAACGTCCCTTCATCTCATTTCAAAATAGTATTAGTTTTGAGAGACTCGATTAGGTTGGTCTTTTTTTTGCTCTATCTCAAAATTCTAAGTGTAGCTATCCTCAATTTCACGTCCAAGGTCAGTATTTCCTTATTTCAGAAAAAAAAAAGTGGCCACTTAAGCCTCTTTTTGGGAACCATCTTGGTGCACTTACCCAGTAGTAAGATATAACAACCCACCAATCATAAATTTGTATTTTCTCTGATCAATTTTAGCAGATTCATCATCTTTACTCAGCATACATTTGGCCACCATAGGAGTAGTAACCGGTTTGGAATCATACATTCCAAACTTCTCCAACAACTCTTTCTTGTACTTATATTGTGAAATGAATATCCCTTTATTAGTTTGATTTAGTTGAAGACCAAGAAAGAAATTCAACTCACCAATCATTGAAATTTCAAATTCTTTTTCCATTTCTTCTACAAATCTTTTACGCATGCCTTCATCTCCACAAAAGATGATTTTATCAACATATACTACGACTATTACCATTTTGTTCCCTTACACTTTGAGGTAAAGATTGTTTTCTGTAGAGCCTTTGTTGAATCCTTGCTTTTTCAGGTATCTATCCAATCTTGCATACCAAGATCTGGGAGCTTTCTTTAGTCCATACAATGCCTTATTCAACTTACAAACCATATCTGGCTTCTCATATAGCTGAAATAGTTTAGGTTGTTCCATGTATACTTCTTCCAATTCACCATTCAGAAATGTTGACTTGAAATTCATCTGATACAGTTTGAAATACTTGTTGGAAGAAAATGCCAAAAAAATTCTAATATCTTCCATTCTAGCCATAGGGGAAAATGTATCTTCAAAGTCTATGACTTCAACTAGTGAGTATCCTTTACACACAAGTCTTTCCTTATTTCTTATAACTTCACCATTTTCATTCAACTTATTCCAAAACACCCATTTTGAGCCAATTACATTATTATTCATAGGTCTAGGAACTAATTCCCATGTCTGATTCTTTTTTATTTGATACAACTCTTCTTTCATAGCTTTCATCCAATTCTCATCATCACATGCTTCACTCACATACTTAGGTTCAATTTTAGAGAGAAAACATAGATTTACCTCACCTGCTATTTTACTTCTTGTCTTCACACCTTCAATCTTATCTCTAGTTATCTATTCCTTCAAATGATTCTTCTGCACATACTTAGGCGTCTTAGAAACTAGTTCTAGTTCATTTTCTTCTACTTCTTCTTCCTCTTCTTCATTCTTCTCCTTATTCTCCTTAGGTACTTGTCAACAAATATGATCATTAGGTTCAACTTCACTTATCTCAATATGTTTGTGCATGTTTTGATCAACTTTTACATTAACACTTTCAACAATTTTCCTTAATATTTTATTTAAGCATCTATATGCTTTGCTGGTAGTAGAGTGCCTAAGAAAAATTCCTTCATCACATCTAGCTCAAACTTCCCAAGAGTTTCATCATCTCTTTTAATGTAACATTTGATATTGAATACCTTGAAGTAATTCATAGTAGGAGTCTTACCGGTCCATAACTCAAAAGGATTCTTTGTGCTATTTCCTCTAATCTAAACTCTATTAAGAACATAAACAACAATGTGTATTGCATCTCTCTAGTATACATCTAGTATGTTTGATTCTTTCATCATGGTTCTTGCAGCTTCTTGTATCGTCCAGTTTTTCCTCTCAACTACCCCATTCTACTGAGGGTCTCAGAGTAGAAAACTATCTTTTTATGCCATGATGTTCAAAAAATGTATTAAACTCACAAGAAGTGAATTATCCATCTCTATCAGATCTCAAACATTTTATTTTAAAAATCACTTCATTTTCCACTCTTTCTTTGTACACTTTAAACCTATCCAGAGCTTGATTCTTCTCTCTAAGAAAAGCAACCCATGTCATTCAAGAACAATCATCAATAAGGAGCATGAAATACCTATCACCATTTAGGCTTCATGTTCTAGTTGAACCATAGAGGTCAATATGAATTAATTCCAACATTTTGGTAGTAGATTTCTCTTTTCCCTTAAAGTTGCATCTTGTTTGTTTCCCTAACTAGAAACTTTTGCAAATAGTATTAGTAGGCTTTTTGATTCTAGGTAGACCTCAGACAACATCTCTTGAACTGATTCTGACTAGATTATCAAAGTTTACATGCCCTATTCTTCGTTACCATAACCAACTTTCATTGATTTGAGATACAAGGCATTGACCATCAACTCCCTTAAGCTGATAGATGTTTGCATGAGTCCTTCCAGTAGCAACCATATCTTTGGATTCTTTTTTGATTTCACAAGTATTATTCTGAAACACAAGTTTAAAACCATTGCTACACATCTGTCCAACACTCAAAAGGTTATGCCTCAAACACTTTACATAATATACATCATCAGTGTTATGTATTCCATCAAAACTAATTGTACCTTTCCTAGAAATCTTAGCTCCTGAATCATCACCAAACTTGACAAAACCACCATCATACTTTTTGAGTTTAGTAAACACTCTTATCACTGGTCATGTGATTAGAACATCCACTATCAATCACCTAGTAATCTTCATCCTGCTTAGCATGAAAGCTGATGAGAATAGTACCTTCCATCCCATTCTTCTTATTTTCTAAAACATTCTTCCTTGCACATTTTCTAAGGTTAGCAGACACAAATTTGTTCTCTAAAGCTAAAAATAAGCATTAACTATCATCATAAGAAATTTTGGTTTCTTCTTTAACATAATACAACTTCTTATATTTCTTATCCTTTTTATCCTTATCTTTATAATCCCTGTTCTTCTTATGTACAACTCTATTCAGACATCTTAAAGCATAATGACCAATATTACCACAACTAAAGCATTTACAGGGAAACATACCTTTATACTTTCCAATACCTTTCTTTAACTTTCTAGTGAAAATCGCTTCCAACTCATCGGAACCATCACTATCCAGATCATCTTCAATATTCATTTCCTTAAATGTAGTTTTTTTCTTTTCTTCTTTCCTGAAACTTCTCAGCTAAAATGTTGTCAACATGCTGAATAATTGTTCTTTGGTATACTTCTTAAGATCATAGATTTCTTCAATAATTGAGATCTTATCACTATAGCAATCTATTAGGGTGATCAGGATCTTCTTAATTATATCTTCATCGGCCAGGTTTCCCCCTTGATTCCTAACTTCATTTGTTGTCATCTTAACCCTATGGAAATAGTTTGCGAATTCTTCACCTTCTTCCATTTTTTAGATTCTCATATCTATGCTTGTCCGCTAGCTTCTTTTCTAATTTTACTCTTTCATTTTATTCATATAGTTCTTCTAACTTCTTCCAGACTTCATGTGCAATTCCCAAAGATAGAACCTTAGTTCGCTCAATTTTAGATAGAGTGTTGTAAATAGAATACCTCTCTTTCTCATTCTCCTCATAAGCTGAAACCTCATATGTAGTAGTAGGACCACTTGCTAGAGCAGCATACCTTGTCTCAACAACCTTCTAGGTTTTGTAAACAAGAAAAACAATGTATCCTCTCATCTATACTTTCCAATTTCTTTAATCAAATCCATCGAAGATAGGCATAACCAAATTTTACACCATCTGATCTTCCTTAAGCAGTTAAGTTCTACAACAAAGAACCAAAGCTCTGATACCAATTGTTAAAAGATGCAAGACAAATGAGAGGGGGAGGTGAATAAGTTGTCACCAAATAGAAATTTAAAACTTTAAATACTTATCAATTCCATAGCCACACTATTCTATTATTAAGTATGAACATGAAACACAAATAACAAAAAGTAAAATCAACACAATGGACACCATATTTTTACGTGGAAAGCCTAATAAAGGAAAAACCATGGTGAGGATTAACTCACAATATAAGGAGATAGCAAAAATGATTACAAAGGTTCACTAACATAGGCTCACTGCCCAGAAGAGGACTCAATGTCCAGATACAAAGGCTCATTACCAACTGATACAAAAGAAAACAAAAGATGCACCATAGTAATTAACACACATTCACAACCTTGATTAGAGGATTACAAAAACCTTTAGCTCACCGCCTTCAGGAATCTAACACAATGAGGTACTCCTACCTCAAATCACTTCCAAACACTTCTATTCTTTTGGTTTGTGGCTTACTTCCTCACTTTGAATCATCATCCAATTCTTCCCAATTCAAGTTACATTTATACCATATTCATCCTTAGAAACTTTCTCTAAGGTCAGCCACATATGCCTTATTTCATAAATTCAAATTAGGTTGGTGTGACATAGAAAATTGGACCCTCTTGAGAAAAGAGACAATTTGACGGATATTTAGACTTACTTTTGAGTACCCATGCATCATTTAACCTTCAAAACAAAATTTATAGGCCCCTACGATCCATTATTTTTTATCTAGAGGCCTATTTCACTTGAAAAATCACTTAAATCTTGACAAACAACATTCAATTCATCCATATCCTGAAAAACCACATTCAAAAACCACTAGTGGGACCCATTCTCCACCTTGGGCCAATGAGTCCCCTCTATTGGGACCCATTCACCAAGGGTGGTGAATGAGTCCCTTTTGAGAGAAATTTCAATTTTTGAGCATGAATTCAATTAATTCAACTTATTTTTTTGGTGAATGTCAGCCTCGTAGGTCTAAATAAAGGTAAAATTAGGTGTTTTTGCTTATAAATACTCATTTTAAGTCATTTTACACATCTTTTAGTCATTTTACAAAACAAAATTCTAAAGTCAAGTCTTCTACAACAAGTTTCATTTGCAAAGATGAAGTTTTAGGGCAGTAAACTAGGGTTTTTGCAGGTCTTCAAGCTCACTTTTTTATCAAGATTCAACATTGCAAAGGGTTGATAATGGATTCCTATGGTGAATCATGGATAAATCTAGGTTGAGGAGATGCAAATAGCCATCAAATCACACTTAAAGACATGTTTTCAAAGTGATTCCATCTTCTATTTTCTCTCTATCTTCATATTAAGGTTTGCATTTCATTTACATTCCATTTTCATATCATCTTATCTCCATTTTTGTTATGTTGTGAGATTTCTAGGGTTGAGGGCTTGCATCACATAAACTACATTTACATTTCTTATTCTAGCACAATAGAATAGGGTTTTTGACATACTTCAAACTTTCATAGTCTTTAACACACCTAAGGCTAGGGTTTTATGCAGATTTTTCTCTATTTAAGGTTTGATTACCTATATAGGGGTTTGACCAAGGAAAAACCCCCATTACACAAACAATTTTAAGTTGTTTTGTAGGAATTTTTTGAGATCCTGATTCAAATTTCCATCAGAAAGTGTTGTACAGGTGTCAAGTTGCAAAACAAAAATGGAAATTACAAAAATTTGAAAGTGAACCAATTCTCCATGCATGGTGAATGAGTCCATCTTGAGGTTCCATTTTGAGTTAGATGTAGATCCAGACACCCAGTTGGTAGAAAATAGTTTATGTGAAGAAAAACCCTAACCTGGGACTAATTTGCCCAGGGTGGCAAATGAGTCCCAGTCAACTCAAAATCAAATTTGTCAGATTTTTAGATTTCTTTCCAGTCCTTTATAGCTTCTCAAGTGCACACATTCTAGGATTTAGGTTTCTTTTTAGTGTAATTTTCATTTGCATTCATCATTTTAAGCTTCTTGCAAACATCACTGTGTTTTAAAACATTCCAAACATTTTAGGTTTTGCATTCATAATCAATCAATTTCAGAGCTTAGTTGCATTTAGATCATCTCATTTATCCTTAATTACATCATAAATTTCCTAATTTGAGTGAACCACATTAATTTTTTGTGAGGTTTATCTCTCTCCTTTTAGGTGAAATACCCTAAGAATGCAAGAGTAGCCTATAAGCCTCATGCCCAAAAATATATGGTTCATTTTGGAAAACCTACATCTTGAACATCATATCATTCCAATTTGCATTTATATTTTCATCCTAGGACTTAATTGCATTATCTTTTGCATTGTTTTTGCATTGTAGGGCTTCTCAAACTTGCATTAGTGAAAGTATCATTTAGAGTTTGTTATTTCATCTTATTTTATTACTTCATTTCAAAATTCTACACTTTCAATCTTCATCTGCATTATACAAACCTGAACACATTCATAAAAGTAAAAAAAATAAAGAAAAATACCTAAAAATGCCTTCCCTGGGACTCATTCGCCACCTTGGACAAATCATTCCTAGTGTGATTTTTGAATCAAAATTTCTAGAATTGAGTTTATTGCTTTGCACACTTCTATTTCCTATAGTTTATTTTCTATCATAGTTCAGTTATCTTCTATTTCATTAGCATAAGAATCATTTTCTATCATGGCATTTATGGATAGTCTTACATTTTTGTAAATTTCCTTTTCAGTATTTGTTCCTAGTTCTTTTAGATCAGATTCATCGATACATAAAAACACAAAAATAGAAACATAAAAACAACCTCTCATCCAAGCCCCTTATTAGTGATGACGTCGAAAAGTTAGATGAAGTTATTTAGGACTTCCTCTCACTCACTTCATCCTCTAACACTTGCAATGAGAAAGCTAAACCACTTAATGATAATGTATCTCTCAAACCTTTTGGTTATGATGAATTTTACTTGTTACATGAAGCCCTTCATGACTTCATCTCGCATAAGTCATCCATTAAGGTTTGTTGTGACAAACCCACAATAACAAATGTTAACACCTTTGATGTTGAACAACTTAAACCAATTGACAATAACTTACCCCTCAAACCTTTTAGTAGTGATGATTTTGATTTGTTAAATGAATTCCTTCATGATTTCATCTCACTCAAGTCATCCACTAAGGTTTTTTGTGAGAAATCTAAAACTACGAAGGTTAATGTGATTCAACCTCAACTAATTCTTTACTCACCCTCACATAAACTTTATCCTTCCAATAAACCTAAGTACACTCTTTACCCACCTAAAACCAATGTGTTACAACAATCAAGTAATGTTATTGTTTCTCATACATTTAATACCCAAAATAATCCACAACCAATCCCACCCTCTTTACCTTTACCCAATCCACCTAGTGCTCCTCGTTTCCTCCCACACACAAAGGAGTATGTTCTTGTTGAACAATTAAAGAATACTCTTGCAAATATTTCCCTTTGGGATTTACTTCAAAACTCACCAAATTACCACACTATTCTTCAAATAGCCTTACAAAAAATTGTAGTTCCTCTTGGTACAACTCTGAATGTTGTGGTAGCTATAATCCATGGAATGAACCAAGTTAAGCTAGATATTACTTTCCATCAATATGAGCTCCCTCCTTTAGATTTGCGAAAAAAAAAATGAAGCCTTTATGATAATTGCTCAATTCAATTGCATAGGTATCAAAAGAACCCTTCTCAATAATGGTTATGTCCTGAATGTGTGTAGTGTGAATATCCTTGATAGATTGTGTGTTGATAAGTCACAAATAATACCTGATTCCATATCCATTCGAGGATTTTAAAATACAACAAAGCAACCACTCGGTATAATCACTTTTCCTATTATGGTTCAGGTGGATACTTTGCAAACTCCTATTCATGTCATGCCTTATGATATTTCATATAATATTCTTTTATGCAGATCGTGGATTCATAAGATGAATGCAGTGCCTTCAACCTTTCATCGTATCATGAAATATGTCTACAACAATCACATTTTTGAAGTTGAAATTGACCTTGAGCCTGAAAGTTGCTTGCAGCTTAAAAAAGGAGCTACAAGTCCTCTGAAAACATTAATTCCAACATCCAATATAGACCCTTTTGAAATTGAACACAACAATGAGGAATCAATGTCTAAATTATTTGGTGATGATTGGGATCCTTAGAATTCACACCTTCATTCATGGGTGAATACATAATCACAAAAAATATAGATGAGAAACAAGAACAACTATCATGTCAACTCAAAATTCCAAAAAATCTTCTCAAACATCTATCTCTTCTACTTTAGATGAAAATGGAACATACACAACAAATTTTGATGAGATAGATTATCAATCCCTGCCTACTCTGATAGAAATGGAAAGACTTTATGGAAAAGGCTATGAACTTGTGAAACAATTAGGATATACTAGAAAAGGGTGTGAAAAACATGAACAAGGTATTGATGTTCCTATTGAACCTAATATGCAAGAGGCAAAAACTAGATTGGGTTATTATTTTCCTAAGATGACAAAAGCAACTCAATGACAATCTTTGAATGTGAACACTATTACATGTCAACCAAAATACAAACTCACAATCAAACATCCTGAATTGCTTGATCTAAACTTACCACAATCATGGCAGTATTTTGATAGTGATGAAACTTTGAAACAAATGTTAGGAGTTTATGATAATAAATTCTCTACTACTCCCATGAAATGAGTTACTTGTGCTACAATTGTTACCAAGTAAAATGATAGTGATATCACTTAAGAACTGTATGAGTCTGAAGTTCCTAAATCTAATGAACTCCCTTTAGGAGATACAATTGATGTGCCAATGGGAATTGATGATAAAGACAAAGTTATTAAGATTGGGAAGTTCCTTGACGATGAAGAACAAGAGGAAACTACAACTTTACTTCATGATTTTCCTAAAAATTTTGCTCGAATATATTATGATATGCCAGGAATTGACCCAAAAATTGTGACACACAACATCGTTCTTGCTGAAAATGCTAAACCTGTTCATCAAAAGCTAAGAAAAATGCACCCAGAACATACCCTTGCATGTTAAAGAAGAGCTTGAAAAACTCCTCGATGTGGGATTCATTCTACCTATTGATTATTCTCCTTGGATCCCAAAGATTGTCACATTTGCTAAACCCAGTAATCGTATAGGGATATGTATGGATTTTTGTGATTTGAATAAAGCTTCTTTAAAAGATGACTTTCCACTTCCCAATATCCTATAGCTATAGCACAAGGGAATTTGACAGGCCTAGTACATGTAATATTCTCAAGGTACCACACCTGTAGAAGCATATAGTGCACCATACTATCAATCTCTCAAAACACAAATATGCCAAGATCATAATATAAGTGTGCTAGAATGTAGAGGCCCCAAGCATAGATTGTCCTATCCTCGTACATCCCTAGAATCAAATGTACCAATCCTCCATCTAAGTGTACCACTTATCCATTAGGATGGAGAACAAGCACCACTGTATGCATCATAATCCATCTAACAATAGGAAGCTTGATCCATGCTCTAACACGCTCATCATGAACAGGTCCACCCAGGTAATACTGCATATCCACCTTCTTTTCATGGAATGACCAATCCCCCTAGAAATATACCCACTCTCTCCAATTGGGAACTCAAATAATGTGGTGTACATCCTTGAGAGTGATAGTCATCTCCCCAATAGGAAGATGAAAGGTACACGTATCTGTGTCCCAACACTCGCATAGGTCAATAACCATGGTGTCATGGTATCTCATAGGTGGCATAAGATATACCCAATAGATACCTATTGTATGTAAATGCTTTGTCTCTACTGTTGATAGTGCTAGAGCATGATCTCTCAAAAAAGTAAGTTGTCTCCCCCCTAGCCACTATCACGACTGAGCGGGGACCTATCCAAATCATCACAAAATGCTCAAAAAATCCATCTAATATCTTCAATTTTTACATATTTCATCATGCAAATGTGCTAAAGTGGATTTAATGTGCTTTTGTAACGGCCCTAGAAACTTTAGAACCATTTTAGGGAATTTCTCCAAGAAACATGACACTTCACAAAGAATTGGGATGCTTTGCAAATAAACAACACTTTGCAAACATAAGGGACACTTTGCAAACAAATGGGACACTTTGCGAAAAAAGGGGACACTTTGCAATTTTTTTTCCAATATCCTAAATTAACCTATCCATGCATTGAAAAGCATTAAATCATTCCAAAATTACAAGGTGAAAGTTGTAGAAATGACTCACCTCATAATACAAAACATCACGTGCCACCTGCTCTCGAGGCATATCCAATCGTGAAAGCATGTAATCCCATCTGCTTGGCATTTTCTTCTCTGACTCATCACTCTCAAGCTACAAGAAGGTAAATTGCAATAGTAAGTGAAAAATTACTTTCGTCTACTTCTTTTAACCTATTTTCATCATCTTTACTCTTATGCATTAACTTAGGGTTATTTTATCTTAAGAGTTCATAAAGTATCTTTTCTACAAAACAAAATAACGAGATCTAGGGAAATTTGTTTTCAATGTTGTTTGATGCATTGGAATCATGATTCTACACCCAAAATCATCAGTCATCTATCGATATGTAGCATGGTACATGGAAATCCCCTACGATATGATGTTCCTTATTTGACGTGGCTAGATTTCTACCTTGATTCCACCTACGTAAAGCAAGAGAAATCAAGGGGGGGCATACATCTACCCCTGAATTGGATTCCTAGGAGTTAGATAAAAGGATCTTTGGACAATTAACAAATGTGTGTTGTAGGATGTGGTTCCTAATGTTGTGGTTTTGTAGATAACTACACTGGGGGCTTCATTCTCCTACCTTTTTGAGTGAGTATTCTTTTAGAGTCCTTTAGCTTATATATGCATGTAGAGTCATATGGGTGCTAAAGTGGGAGCTAAATGTGACATATAAAATTGGACCCTCTTGAGAAAAGAGACAATTTCATGCCTCTTTAGACCTAATTTTGAGTACCCATGCATCATTTATCCTTCAAAACAACATTTATAGGCCCCTAAGACCCATTATTTTTTATCTAGGAGCCCGTTTCACTTGAAAAATCACTTAAATCTTGACAAACAACATTTAATTCATCCATATCCTGAAAAACCACCTTCAAAAACCATTGGTGGGACCCATTCTCCACCTTGGGTGAATGAGTCCCCTTTGGTGGGACCCATTCGCCAAGGGTGGCGAATGAGTCCCTTTTGAGGGAAATTTGAATTTTTGAGTGGAAATTGAATTAATTCAACTTAATTTTTTAATGAATGTCAGCCTCTTAGGTCTAGATAATGGGAAAATTAGGTGTTGTTTATAAATACTCATTTTAAGTCATTTTACACATCTTTTAGTCATTTTACAAAAGAAAATTCTAAACTCAAGTCTTCTACAATAAGTTTCATTAGCAAAGCTAAAGTTTTAGGGCAGCAAACTAGGGTTTTTGTAGGTCTTGAAGCTCAATTTTTGATCAAGATTCAACATTTCAAAGGGTTTATAATGGATTCCTATGTTGAATCATCGAGAAAACTAGGTTGAGGAGATGCAACTAGCCATCAAATCACACCTAAAGATGTGTTTTCAAAGTGATTCCATCTTCCATTTTCTCTCTATCTTCAAATTAAGGTTTGCATTTCATTTACATTCCATTTACATGTCATTTTATCTCCAGTTTTGTTGTATTGTGAGATTTCTAGGATTGAGGTCTTGCATCACATAAACCACATTTACATTTCTTATTCTAAAATAATAGAATAGGGTTTTTGACATACTTCAAACTTTCCTAGTCTTTAACACACCTAAGGCAAGGGTTTTATGCAGATTTGTCTCTATTTAAGGTTTGATTACCCAACTAGGGGTTTGACCAAGGAAAATACCCCATTAGAAAAAAAAAGTTAAGCTGTTTTGCAACAATTTTTTGAGATCTCGATTCAGATTTCATTAAGAAAGTGTTGTATAGTGTCAAGCTATATAATAGAAACTTGAAATTACATAAATTTGAAAGTGGATTGATTCACCATGCATGGTGAATGAGTTGCTCCTGAGGTTCCATTTTGAGTTAGATGTAGATCCAGACACCTAGTTGGTAGAAAATAGTTTTTGTGAAGAAAAACCCTAACCTGGGACTGTTTCACCCAGGGTGGCGAATGAGTCCCAGTTAGCTCACAATCAGATTTTTTAGATTTCCAAATTGCTTTCCAGTCCTCTTCAACTTCTCAGGTGCACACATTTTTATATTTAGCTTTCTGTTTAGTTTAGTTTTCATTTTCATTCATCATTTTAAGCTTTTTGCAAACATAATTATGTTTTCAAACATTCCAAAAATCTTAGGTTTTCCATTCATAATCAATCGATTCCATAGATTAGTTGCATTTAGATAATACCATATATCATTAATTACATCATACATTTCCTAATTTGAGTGAACCATATAGATTTTTAAGTGGGGTTTATCTCTCTCTTTTTAGGTGAAACATCGTAAGAGTTCAAGAGTAGCCTATAAATCCCATACCCAAAAATCTATCGTTCAGTTGGAAACTCAACATTACCATAGTGGAAAAGAATGGTAGTGGACCAATAAAAAAATTATCCAAGACCAAAAGATAATGTCTCAGATCAAAGACACTTTCTTAATTAAATTTAATTCTTCAAATGAAGTGTAAACACCAGGTTAGCTAAACCTAATGAAAACACAAATGAACATTGATGTACATGCTTCCCTACAAGAAGATAGCACATGGATGATGTAAAAAACTTCATTATGCATGAGAACACATCTCAAGTTCCTTCAGATACATCCACAACATGTGTACCAATCTTCTAACAACGAACTTCTTCTATTAGTCCATCCGAACTGTGTAAACACATACAACAACTCAAAAATTTGACTTTTGGATCATGAAACTACACACATCTTTGTCAAAACCAAGAGAACACCATTATAAGAGACATTATAGATACACAAGATCTTAAATGGAATAGTAGAGGATTGTGGAGCAGAAACATTTTTCCCATTCACTAAAAGTTAACTCTGCTGGAATGGTTCACACATTGGTAAACAAAAATTTAACACTTCATCAAAAACAACCTTTTAGATCTGCACAAGCATAGGATCCACATAGGAGAAACACGAAGCATGTACCAGAGCAAATTCTGAACACATTCATAACTCTGACTTCTCTCTCTATTAATTTTCTCAAAAGCACTTGGAAACTCATCAATTCAACACATTTGCAACATCATAAGGATAGATCCATGTACCCACATATCAATAGTATCTCAACTATACATGCACAATTTGCAATATACTAAACTATGTTGACATCAATGATAACATTAATGACAACACCACCAATTATGCTCATACTTGCAACAAACAGTTATTCCATGACTTTAGAAACATATACATTTCCTTATCAAGATGAAAATGAACCTCAGGATGAAGCTAATGAAATTCATTATTTTTAACAATATTAGAAAGGACATAGTTATAACCTAAGAAGTCACACAATCGATGGAAAAAAATTCAACCAGCCTTTGACCACATCAATTCTACCTAACAACTTTAATACTCCACTAGATGATAAATCTTGCAATACTCTAGGGTTTCCTAAGGTAACCTCTCATAATAATTCATCAGATTTTTCATGAAGTGAAAAGGTAGATCTCGCTGATCAAAACAACTTGACTAATTATTTAGTGGAAGAAATTAAAAAGGTAAAAATCAGTCTTTCTTTATCAGAATTGCTCAAAACACCTTTCATCAGGGAAGCTTTCTTAAATACTTTAGAAGATCTTCCAAAAGAGAGGAAATTTAAGGAATACTAGGTGAAAGATAATTCCATTATGGAAAAATACAAGAACGTTGTTCCTATGGAGGATGCGCAAGTAGCCTTTTACAAAGGAAAACTAGAATCCCCACCATTTTTACTCATGCTGAGAATGTTTGGTAAAAATCTCCATAATTGTTTAGTAGACTCTGGAGCATCTACTAATGTGATGCCTTTATCCACATGTCAAATACTAGGGTTAACTCTAGAAATTTCTTTAAAGAAAGTTACTCAACTTAACAAAAATGAAGTAAATTTAGTTAGGGAATTAACTAGTATTTATATGTAGTTAGCGTTAGATCCAAAAATTTAGTATTATATAGACATTTAGGTTGTCGAGATACCTGATACTTATGCCATGTTATTGAGCATGGATTCTTCAAAGACTTTGAATGGATATATGGCCATAGATTTCTCACATATGTGGTTACCATGGAAAGGAGTTCCTAATCAAATCATAATTGAAAGAGAACCACAAATGAAATACATGATCATTGATTACGATCAGAAAATTGAAGTTCTATAGATTGATGTAGAACCAGGAGTTTATAAGATCCAAAGCTTAAGAGTAAAAATAAAGAAGTATTTATATGCAATGCTGAAAAGCATAATCAGATAACTCCTAGATTTTTTTTTTAATTGAATTGGATTGTGATTCTCCTGATGAAGAAAATAGTCATTATGATAAATTTTGGAAAAATATTGTTACAAAAGCTCGAAAGAGCTGTGATAAAATTGAAATAAATTTACTAAAAGTTTTTTTATTGTAGGATTGGTGCAGGTTACACAATTATGCACATTTAGAAGATAGTTGCATGATGTACTTGCAAATAATTCATAAAATAAAAAACTATTACTATCTAGAACATGACAAGATCAAAAGGTATGAACTAGGAATGCATGGAGACAAAGTCCAAGTTGCACAAACTAAAAAGGATAATTTGGAAACTCTTAAGAATGGTAAGTTTCAAGTTATCAATGATTAAGCCTAGATTCTTATGTTTGATGGATCCAAATTGAAACAAGGAATTGGAATTGGAGTTGAACTCATCAGCCCACGAGGTAAATATTTTCTTGTTGCTTATCAATTACAATTTCAACGTACTAACAACTTGGTAGAATATGAAGCCCTTATTCATGGTTTGATGCTTGCAATCAAGAAGAAATTCAAAATTATTAAGATGTTTGGTGATTCCAAATTGGTAGTTAAACGAGTTCAAAAGCAATAAATTTGTCACTATAAGCAATTGTCCAATTACTGACACAAAGTATGGGATCTAACATAATATTTTGATGCTTTTAACATCACTCACACTCCAAGAAGATTTAATTAGAGAGCTGATGGTTTGGATACTACTGCCAGTAATCTAGAACCATTAGATGTCTCAGACCTGAGGAGATTTATAGTTGAATTGGTACAGTTACCCTCGGTTCTTTATAATGTTATAAATTTGTAAGTGTTTGAAGATGATCGACACATATTGGAATTCATTACTAATTTGTGTATCTTCGAAGCACAAATAATTGAAGAAATAAATCACCCCAATGGAAAAATTCAAGACAAAAAATTAGCTCAAGCTAAGGATAATAATATTCAGAAAGGGATCATTGAGTTGGAATGACTATTTGACATTGATCAGATAGTTCAACAAAAATATTTTCCCCAAAGTGATGGAGGACAATCTAAGTTATACAATTTGCATACTAAAGAAGATCCTAAGAACGTGTTTATAGGAAAGGTTTGTACTAAAGAAGAGAATAGAATTATCACTCAAGCACTTAAAGATTATTAGAAGGTTATAGAATGGACATATGAAGAATTGAAAACTTATGATACTCCCATCATCACACATACAATACTAATGCAAAGCCTTTCCAATAGAAACAATGGCTATTAAATGCGCTCTTAGAGCCATTAATCCAAAAGGAAGTTCAAAAACTTCAATCAGCTTGAATAATATTCCCTATCAGACATTTTACTTGGGTGGAAAATTTGGTATCCATAGGAAAGAAGAATGGAGATATAAGGTTGTGCATAGATTTCTGGAATCTTGAAGAAGCATCTGAGAAAGATAATTATCCACTACCTTCATTGGAAGAAGTGTTACAAATAGTCAATGGTTCATGAATGATGTCCTTAGTGGATGGATTCTCTGGATATAATCAAGTAATGGTAGCGAAGGAAGATTGGATGAAGATAGCATTCACCACGAAGTGGGGGAGTTTTGCTTACAAAAGGATGCCATTTGAATTGATAAATGCCAGAGCTACATTTTAGAGAGCTATGGATTATAATTTTTGAGATTTGATAGGAAAATGTATTATCATCTACATGGATGACCTCATAGTATTTTCAAAAAATAGAGAAGGTCATGTCCAAGATCTCAGAGAAATATTGCAAAAGTCTAAAACTTACAGAGTTTAACTAAATCCTAAGAAATGTATTTTTGGGGTGACTGAAGGTAAACTGTTGAGGAATATTATTTTCTAAAGAGGTATCTCAATAGACCCAGATAGAGTGAGCACATTGCTCAAGTTACAACCCCTGGGAAGTAAAAAAGAGTTGAACTTGTATTTTTGTATGATTAATTTCATCTGGAAATTTATAACCGAATTTACCGAGATAGTAAAACCACTCAATGATATGTTGAAGAAAGATGCAAAAATAGAGTGGAAAAATTAGGCTAAGCTCACCTTTGAAAATATAAAAGATACAATTGTGGAAGCACATTTTTTTATTTACTCTTTTGCTTCTGGTCATACTTGTGCAACAGTATTTTTAAGTCTTGATTATGTTAAACCTTTTTATATTTACTCTTCTGCTTCTTGTCATACTTATACAATAGTACTAAGACAAAAGGGAGAGAGAAAAGGGGAAAATTTGATTGATTTTATGAGTTCTCTATTTAAAGAAGTGGAACTCAGCAACACAGATGTTGAGAAACATGTTTTTGCTTTGGTCAAAGCAGTAGGAAAATTCAAACATTACATCCTCAGGATTATAGTCAATGTTATTGTTCCAGAAGCTACAGTCAAAATGTTGTTAACATAGAGTGAGCTCAAAGAAAGAAGATATAAATGGGTTATGATTTTTCAAGAATTTGATTTAGAAATTATACCCATGAAATTAGTTTGGGGACAAGCTTTGATCAAATCAATTACAGAAATAGATCCGCAAACCTCTAGCCAACAATATACTTTGAATATAATAGAACAAGAAGATTGGTATTTAGATATGTGGCATTATTTAGTCAGCCATACTTTCCCTAATCATATTCAAAGAAATCAAAGAATAACTTTGAAGATAAAATCACAAAGTTACATAATCAAAGGAGGAGCTTTATTCAAAATAAATCATGAAGGAATCTATCTGATTTGTTTGAATAGAACAAAAGGGAATGAAGTGTTGTAGGAATTGCATGATAAGTTTGGAATAGTTCATGGAGCACCTTTAGCTACTACACATCTCATTTTGAGAGTTGGTTATTACTGGACAATGATTTTCAAAGACACATATGAACATGTGAAACACTTCTATACATGTCAAACTAAGGTAGATAAAGGAAGATTCAATGCTCAGCCATTACAGTCAGTGATGGAGATGCACCCTTTCTCATAATGGGGACTATATTTTATTGGTACTATCAATCCTCCATCATTTGCAGGTCACAAGTTTATATTAACTACTATCGATTATTGAACTAGATAGACTAAAGCATCTCCTAGAAAACAATGCACCATAAAGGTGGTAATCAAATATTTGGAGGAAAATCTTATTACCAGGTTTGCAGTACCGTATGCACTAGTATGTGATAATGACCCTGCTTTTTCTTTATTAAAGTTTTCCATTTGGGCATTTGAATATGGTATAGAATTAAAATTCTCATCTAACTATTATCTGTAATGAAATGGATTAACAGAGTCATCAAATAAAAATTTGTTGGTTATAATTAAAAATTTGGTTGAAAAAAATCATAGAGAATGAAATTGTTTATTGAAATTCACCCTTTGGGTAGATTTCACTAGGATGAAATCCACATTGGTAAATTCTCCTTAGCACCTAGTTTATGGGGTAGACCATATATTGCCAATAAATTTGAAAATCCCTACCTGGAAATTTACTCAAGAATATATTAGACTAGATGATAAAATTGAAGCTTGGTTGTTGCAATTAATGTACTTGGATGAGAAGTGTAGCCAAGATATAGATCATTTTTCTAGGCATCACTCTATGCTAAAATGATTATTTCGTTATAGGGATAGATTAAAAACTTTTAGAATATCTGACTTAGTCTTGTATTGGAAAAAATTCCATGAATGTAAAAGTGAGCATGGTAAGTTTGACAAGTTATGGACATGTACTTATCAAGTTTCTGAAATCCTAGGTGATAGCACCTATAGGCTGAAAAATTTAATAGGTGAAGATTTCCCATTGCCTGTCAATGGGAATTTTTTGAAGCATTATTTCCAGTCTTAGTTTTATCCTGGTTTTTTTCAAATAGCTTTTTTTTCTTTTCTCTAAATAGTTTATTGTAATTATTTTTGTTTCTTTTTTTAAATAGTTTTTGTAGATAGTTTTTCCATTTCTTTGTAAATAATCATTTGTTTCTTTATTTTATTTTCCTTTTTTGGGTGTTGTGTCATTTGGCTATACAATGGTTGACAACCTTCTGAAGGTGAACAAGGTAATAAAATGTCAATTGTGGGAATTTGATCTATGTTTTGACCAAAAATAGTCCTTTACTTATAGATAATTTGAGAATTGTTCAGTTCTTTTACTCTAGTTAGCATAAATCATTCAGTTGATGTTGAGCTACAAATGCACATATTTTAAATAATTCTACTGAAATTTGGGATAACAGTTATTACCATTGAGTGAAAAATAAAAAGACTACCTTTGCTACTATTGGTGATTTTTCTAGTAGAACCGAAAAATCCTCTAAGAAGTAACTAATTCCCATGATGAAGAACTGTTAGGTTAGTGGCCAACACAACGAGCATAGGATTGTAAAGTCTGTACTCCTTCACTTCAGGCTCTGTGAAACCTAGGAGGGTAATCCTAATTGTATTTTCATGCAATATAATCAATTAGTAACATATTTATACGTAGATTAATTCCTTTTTGTGGCAAATGAAATCACTTTTATTGGAAATTTGGTAGATTTTCAGATGAAGGACTAGCTATCTGCTAGGAATTAAGGTTAATTCCTTTTCTACTACCCTTGCAGATATTTTCTATTTTGAGTATTGTTCTTCTCATAAGTCTAGAGCCAAGAACACTATTTGTTCATCTTATGCAAGATTTTCTTATAGAACACTAGTGCCTAATCAATTAGAGCAATGAAGTCAAGCACACAAGAGGATCAGTAATTTAAAAATTACTCTTTTAAGGGATAAATGGACTATTTTCATATTGCTTTGCATTATGAAAACTTACTGTGCAAGAAACATTCACTTCTTAGTAATCCTAAGCCATTCCTTACAAAGTTTATAACCATATTCAAGCATTTTAATTAATTCCTTGAATTAAAGCTAAAAATAGAGTAATACATTCAAATGAAATATTTGAAGAAAAATGATAACACCATTGGTATTTCTCATTCATAACTCCATAATGAACATACATACAAGAGTATAACTTTATTGATTGATATTTGTTTCGATATTAGTAATTTCTATAAAACTCATTTAAGATTGTTACATACATGACTTCTTCTCCAAAACAAAACTACTTGCCTACTTCAAAATTCTATTCTAAGTACCCCTTTCTGAACTTATCTTTTTACCTAGAACTTTATTAAGACTTTAGAATCCGACCGCTGTAATAAGCCCTAAAATCCCTTTTATAGGATAAGGGAGAAACAAGCATCAAGCTGAAGTACATTTACATTTGATTTCATTTGTACCAGATTTTGAGATATTCCTAGTTTGTTACATGCAATCATTTGAGGAAAATGGAAGAGTAAAAGACTGCACTCCACATTCCTTGAATGAAGATACACCAGCTCCTTGAAAGGAAGAGTTTGTTGGAACCATGTTGAATCCTCATCCTTGTTGACCAAAGAATATTCTCAGATATCAGCTCTAGTACAAACTTGTATATTGTCCAAATACAATATACGTGCCACTGAGGTTAGCTAGTCTGGAACTTCTCCTACATACTAGCCCAAAAACATTCCACCTCAGCACATGAAACAAGAAATCACATGAGGGTTGAATAGGAAAATCCTAATAGAAAGGGCATAGTGTCATCAAAAACAAAAATAGGGCACAATATCACTCTAAGTCATGAACCTCAGGGGATATTCTCCCATGTTTTTCTTGTGGTGGGACTAGAGAAACTATCACCACCTCTTCGTTAGGATTCCTTGATAGTACCAAGGAGAGTGCATAATAATCACCCTCTGATTCAGTGTCACCCTCACTGTCTGAAGGGTTATTAGAAACCTCACATGGAGAATTGCATTCCTTCGGATAGGCCTTACAATGCTCACTCTCTATCCATGCCTTCTTTTTATATTTCCCCATCCTCTTTTCTAATTCTTTTGAAACTATCTGCTCCCCTGGATGGTAATTTTCCTTGGTACTATACTCCTTGAATTTTCCAAATCCTAATCTTCCTTTTGGATTATCAAGAGCTCCATGTATTCCACTTTTATTCTCAGGACCCTCCTTAGGATAAAAAAAACACAACCCCTCAGAGTTTTGAATCATTATGACAGACGTACTTTCCTAGAAAGCCTACACACTTCTCAGGAGAATTCAACTCCCACACACGTTTTTATCATCCTTCAACCCTCATTCATTAAAAAATGAATAATGACATGGAAAATCACTCAAGTAATTTGCATTAAATAGGAAATTTGAATCATGCAAGATTTATGACTTGAAATATCCTTATATGAGCAAGTTGATAAATTATAGCTCAAGATTGAATCTAAGTCATTCCTTTTAAAGCACTTAAAACTTTATCCATGGGAAACAAAAATTCCAACTCAAGTTTTGTGATCTATCAATCAACATGTATCACCAACCTAATATGTGCTTTAATTAATATCAACGAAGTACACAAGACAAGTTTTTCTTAGAGGGAAAATTTCTTTATACACTTCATCACTTCATCGTTGCTCCCAAATTTTAGTGAAAGCATTTATGTGGTGATTCTTAGTCCATTGAATTATCCTACTTTAAAACTTTATCAATAGTTCCTTAATCTTTTCACTTCTTTCCTTTTTATTTATGCTAAACCTTTAGAATTTTACCACGTAGCCCATTCCATGCAGTTACCATCACTTGTTGCTAATCTATTTTTTCTTTGTCCCACTCTATTGGTGACATAGATATCCTAACAATGATCGTCAGCCCTTGGTTCTATGGAATGACTATTGGTCACACTTATCCTCCTATCACGTATTGCTAATTTGAACCTTGTACTGATGCTTCTATCTGCGACAAGAAATGTTGTGATGTCACCAAATTTGGACATGTTCAACCTGCATAAACCAAACATCATAAAAGACATCACATATAGGATCATATCATTTTAGTGAGAAAAATCCTTTTAGAGAACATCCATCGCTTATCACCAATTTAGAACTCAAGTTCTAAAACAAATCAGTGATGAGCGATGAATTTATAACATAAGGTCTTTGTTCATTGCTAATTCTCCTCATATATTTTGCAAGAAATTAGCGATGAGAATATTTACAAATTTTTATGTCCATCACGTATCGCTGATGTGAGATTTTACATTCAAACGTATCCACGATCAAGCAATCACATCGCTCATCACTTTTCCAAGTTTATCTTTTTGATGACCATTAGCGATGAGCGATAAGAACATAAAGATAGAAGTATTCCTTAAAAGCTAGTAGTGATAAGCGATATTAAGAGGAAAACATCAACTCATCACTTATCGCTATTACAATTTGTGAATTAATGAAAAATTAGCGATGAGCGATATAGCATTGAATGCCATCAGGTCATAAGTGGGAACCTTTTAACCATGTGCTCATTAGTTTTTTCTTATGAAGGGGACTCCCTAGGACAATAATTAACTTGAAAACTTCTAAGTTATAAAATACCAAGAGCATAAGGGCTCAAAGATCCTTACCCAATTTTATAAAATAGAAAGGTCTGAACCTAGGCTAGAAAGGGCTAGTTACCAGGTGACAATGAATGACTAAAGATACATTAAAATAACTGGAAATAGAAAATAGGTACTCAATGGACCAATAGAATATTCTAAGCTTTTGTAGATGGAAATCCTATATCCAAATGCAATAAGGGTATTAATATGGAACAAGGAAAAAAAATTGAGGGTTCCATCAACTACCACTACAATTACCAACCTAATAGAGGGCTTCATTTCTTGCAAGTTGAAATGAGCTATCATTGAAATATCAAAAAAAAAACATGAAATGAGCTATAAAATAAATATATAAAAAAAGAAATCAACTCTTTAGGTTGTCCAAATATCTATACCGGGGATATAAATGCTTGACTAGAAGTAGAGATATATTTGGGGGAATTATAGAGATAACCTTGTCAAGGATATATATTTCTGACTAGCAATAAGGCTCTATCCATGGTTGGCTAAAAAGGTAATTGCCAAATTATGTAGGACAATGCAAATAATTGCTATGCTGAGAAAGTTTGTTGTAGTGGAAATAATCAATTACACACATGTGAAATTAATAATACTTAATCTTGTATGCTAGATGAAGTGGAATTGGAATGTTAGAATGAAGATCTGACTATTTATTTAATTAGAAGATTAAAAAAAGTTAAAACATTGTTATTAGATCCAGAATTGAATTTCTATGTTTTGTTTTATTTTTCTAGTTGCTAGTTGTTGTGTGGTTTCACAACATGCCCCATTTTTCTCCTTGGAAAAATGTGGATCCCCTTTTTTTCTTTCCATTCCTTTCTTTCGCTTGTTTTGGAATTGTTTTGGGGGTTGGTAAAATTGTAGGTTTCATTTTCAATTTACTTGGTCTTTGATTTAGTCCTTGTTCTCTTCTGGATTCGGTGTCTTGATCTTTTCATAAGGTCCTATCATTTTACTAGAAATCAAAAAAATGGAGTCATTGTAGTTTCATCAAAGATGTACCTTTGATTGGTCTTAGTCCTTCTTGGTAAGTCATCACCCAGAGGTCATCAATCTCGGTGGTTGCATTTTCCTATATCGGAGCCTGATAGTTGCATTTCATTTTCTTTACTCAAAGGTCAGAATCTAGAGGTTCAGTTATGTAATGTTTGAATCACTTTTGATTTCTCTCTTGAACCTAGTTCCTAGTTCCACTCTTTACTCCTAGTTTTCTTTAAAGCTTGGAGGTAACTATCCTGATTCCCAATAATCATTCCAAGGTTTGGTACCAAAGGTTGTTAATCCCACTGATCACAAATTATCATGTATCTTAAAGGCTTTTGCTTCACAAAAAACAAAGTTACAAAAGAGGGCCACGTAGGTTTTTCATGTCATCTTTTCCTCTATTAGTGAGCCCATGCAAAAACCTAGATCTTCATAATTCGAACCCTAATTCACCATGATTACACCTTTATTCAAGAAATTAATGCATTGTAATAGGTAATTAATGAAGGTGGAAAACTACTCATGTACTTGACATCACCTCAAGCAAGTCATTGCTTTTACAAAACTCTACTTCGCTTCATACTGTAAATTTCAAAAGGACATTGACCAAATGGAAATAATACTGTGGAGTACAAGAAAAGGTAAATTTTAAGAAAATAAGAACATAGTTTCCAAGGGTTTCAAGGTTGCATTCTTAAAACATTGTCATCATCAGCAAAACCAGGTATGTCTCAAATAACAAAAAATATGCCAATCATTTTTATGCATGAAAATCTTGAGAAGATGGTATTTCCCTTTTGAAAACTAAAATGTTGATTATTGTGATTTGAATTTAACCAAATGGTGAATTGAAAGTTTTATAAATTGTTTAAAAAATGGTTAAATTTAACCCTAACTCGCACACAAAGCACCTATTTGAAAATACATAACATGTCGAAAAAATGAACACCTCTGAAGTAAAAATAAAAGATGAATTCAAATATTGTGGTTCACAAGCTATACAAATCGGTGGGATAGCTACTAATACTCATATGGGATGGTCTTCTGATGTCAAATTTTTGACATGGGAATGGCAAGAAAATGCTTCTCAGTGTACATGGAATGTTATAGCAAGTGGGTTACTTTTAGCAGGAGGGTTTTCGCCAATATTGAAGGCCCTTGAATTAGTTATGGAATTTATAAACTACTACAACCAAAATAAAAGAGTCATTGAGGAGGGAAGAACTTATGCATATCTCTCTCAGAAAGGAATTATAGATACATTTGGGCTTCCTACATTTACTCAGATGTATCATATTTATATAAAGGCTAAAACCAAAACCTATTTGAGTGTTGAAGAACACAACAAAAAAACTATGAGTGTAAAATGGTGTGAGAAGAGGATTAAAAATTAGACAAAACCAATTCTAATGTATATGTTGAACCAAGATGTTCAAGATATCATATCAATGCTAAGCAAGATAGCTAGATTGCATGATGCCAGTAAATTCGAATCAAGTATGTTTTTAGTCATATCCAAATTAATGGAAAACCTTGTTCCCATGCATTGGGGGAGATTTATTATTGAAAAAATACATGATCAGATAAAGTCATTCCCTAAGGACAATTTTTTTATATGTGTTGTCCTATGTGATTTATTCTTGCACCTTAAGGGAAAATAAGCAAGGGTTGAAAAGGATTGGTACTATAGGTAGAGAAGTAGGAAACAATTTAATATATTCTCATCTACCTCAAATTACTATCCATGGATACAACGAGCATTACCAATGAGTTAATGATCTATTTTTCATGAACTAGGTCAAAAAAATGGAAGGAAACAAAGATAAAAGATTATCTTTGGAAGCACAAAGTGTCATTAAACTGATTGGAGGCTAGTCCATTTAGTTTCCCACTTTCAATTACAGTAGAGTGGAAGGGTTTCATGGAAAACCTTTCATGTTTCCTAGGTATCCAACAAATAAAATTCTGTTACTAGAATTGGTAAGAGAATTAAAGTCATCCCAAGCTCTTTATAGTACAACTCATAAAAAGGATTCTTTCAAATTTCCTATTGTGATAGGGAATTATAAATACAGTTCAATTAGAATAGCTAATTTGTGTTAAGAGGAGTTGAAAACATATAATTTGGGATATTTCCCACTCCAAAGAAAGTATTATGACCTAGAAGGGAACATTTCCAAGAATATAGCTAGATATCGTTCTCATGTCTAACATCTAGAAGATTGTTGGCTAAATTGTGAAGATGAGTATAAAATGGAGGAAGGTGATGGTGAAGTGTTGAATAAGAATTAGAATGAAAATTGATTCTATGATGAACCTATCTGAGACCTGAACTATACAAGCAAAGAAATAACATCATTTGAGGAATTCTCTACACCGGTTCTACGAGAGACTCAAATTGGATAAATGAATTTTTTAAAGTTTTAAGAGAGAAAGGAATAAAACCCACATACTCACAAGATAAAAGAAAGAAACAAAGAGAACAAGATGAGTCCAAGTGTGGCCCAAACCTCTAAGAAAAATAGGAAAGCTGGTAAAGAAGTTGATGGTATGAATATTGAAGAAAGAACCCCTGAGGCTCAAAGCCAAGGAGTTTCATGAAAATCAGCTGGTAAGCATTAAGACACCAAATAAAGAAAAGTTCAATCAAAAGTAAAACCAAAAGTTGCATCTTCTTCTACAAAAAAACAAGAACCAATCTTGCTACTGATGAAGAAGTAGGGATAAAATAAAATATTGGTACATAGACAGGGTCTGCATCTCACAGAGCTACAACATTATTCACTTCTCACCCTTCACTTAATATGGCTACTGTGAAATAGGTATTGGGAAAAACTCTTGTAGTTTTGGATGAAGTTTTTGAAGAAGATGAAGCTAAGATTAAGGAACAAATGGAAAAGTGGGGTGCCATGTGAGAATGAGTAAAAGAAAAGAAGTCCAAAGATAAACCCATGTTACAGCTAGTGATGGAAGAAATTCCATACACAGTGTCAATTCCTATGAATGTTAAAGAAGAATTCATAAGAGGAACACTCACTTCAGATGTGGGGAACCCTAATGTTATTGAAATGGAAATAGGGGAGACTATAGGATAGAATCCTACCAATAATATTGTTATTGAAGATACCTTTTATTCCCATCCTTTGCTAGGGAATTATCATAATGATAATGAGCAGATGCAGGTCATTGAGAAACCAAAGGAGGACTAGGTTGAAATTGAAAATGATGAAATTCACAAGTTTTAGGTGAAAAGGTCATAGATGAAGAAAATCCTGCTGTAATAAGATATGAAGAAAGTGATTTCCTAGGAACGAATGTTGAACACTAGGCTAGAAAGGAAAATACAAGTCTTGAAACTGAAGAGATAGTGTTGAATCCCAACAATCTAGAATCTACGCTAGAGAATATTGAAGAGGTTTCTACTTTAGAGGATATAACATATAAAGTTGAAGATGTTAGAGAAGAAGTTCCTAAGTTTACTAAATACTAGGAATGGAGGCATGCTACAGAGGTAGAATGTGATGAAGATGCACCTGATTGGTTAATCAGAGAATTGACTTCCCCATTGGAAGTAGAGTTGGTACCTCTAGATTTGAAAAAAATTATGCAAGAAGTGGACTCCTAAGCCTAGGAAAAGAGATAAAATGAAGCATGTCATACAAAATAATGCGGATGGAGGAAAAACAATCGATATAGCTACCCCAATAGCAAACAAAAATATACATGATATAACTCCTAAGGAGTATAAGATAACAAGTATCAATGTTGGACATGTTGGAAAGAGACACTGCAAATGTTGGAAACCCTAGTTGGTTATTGGATCCGCATGTCATCATTTGCTCATACCAGTAGGCAAATCGAAGATAGTCAAGGAAGAACAGAGCATCTAATAGTTTTGTGTTCATCAATTCACTTGCAGATTTTTTGTTGTTATTTTGAGTTGTGGATCTCATGGGAGGTTTATCATCATATGACTTGTGGTATCCAAAAAATCTCAATGCCTCGTATCAAATTGTGTGTGATTTTGCAGAATTAGTTGGATATATTTCTATTCATTAGTGTTTTGTGGTCGACCCAAGTGTTATAATGAGTCATGGATATCCTAGGAGTGTTTATTCAAATGTTTTTGTGTTCGAGAATTTTGTTTTTGGTCTGAGCTAAGATGTGGCCAACCATTGTGGATGTGCATTGCATATAACTCATGATTTGAGCTGATAGTTGCAAATATTTTCAAGTTCTATTGAAGCCAACATGTCGTGATTAAATTGCTAGTCAAAAATATATATAAATGATGAGTTATATCATTTTGATATATGTGTAAGGTGTGTTGATGTGTGTTGAAAATATAATAAGGGTGATTAAATTATTTTATGCAAAGTTTCATTTGCACATAAAGATTTTGCAAAGCGAGTTAGAGTAGAGTAGAGCAGAAGTGCAGAATCAGTCAAAAGGATAGAAGATTGACTATTGAGCCTAAACAGAAGTGTAATAAAGCATTTGTAGATGCTACTCTCTCAGTTCATTCTCTTGGTCTAATCCAAATCCTCGTAAGGCAGTGTGCCTTTCTATTTTGAGCAGTGAGCTCTAGGCAGTGAGCCTAAATGCAAGTGCATTCCCATATTGTAAACTTCTTTTTGGGTATACTCAAATCATATTGTTGATTGGCCATCCACCACAGTTTTTCCCCTAATAGGGTATCCACTTAAAAATCCTTATGTTATGGTGTTGTGGTTATTTAATTTTTGTTTCTGCATATTTTTTTTGGTTGAATGTTTTAAGTGGATTAAAGATTAGAATAATAAAGTTAATTTTTGTAGAACAATGATTCACCCCCCCTCTCAATGTTGCTTGTTTTCAACAATTGGTATCAGAGCTAGTTCCTTGAAAGAATTCTAGTATCTTGGGGAGATGTTGGAAAGTGTTTTCAATGGATACAAGCAATCTTCAAGAACAAGTCTTAGTGGCCCTAGATGATCTTTACCAGACAAAATTTGAGAACTAGGAATTGCAAGAAAGTCTTGAGAATGCAAAGAAATTAATTTAGTCATTGAAAGAAAAAATCAATGAATCAAGGGAGAAAAGAGAGGAATTATGTGATTAGCTTAAGAAGAAGAAAAAAAGCATGGAAGATGAACAACTAAGTCATTCCTTGAAGGAGAAAACAAAAGAGTGTGAAAATTTCTCTAGAGAAAATGCTTCCTTCAAGAATGAGATGAAATCTATCATGATGAAAATGACCAAGAAAATTGAAGATAGAAAGAAGAATGAAGAAAATCTTGCTCAATCCTTGAAAGAAAAATCTCAAAAATGTAGTTTATTGGACAATGAGGGTATGTGTAGGATCATCATGGAAAAACAGGTCCTTAAGTGGAAAAAAGTTTAGAAAAATCAGAGTTAGGCAACTTGATGTAAAAATTTGAATAAGTTATCTATATTATTTCAAAAATATGTAAGAATAGAATCTGTAGTAAATTGAATGTAGTTTCTAAACTACTAGGTTTCCTTAAAAAAATAAAAGGTTTGTTTAAAAAAATAAATCTATTTGGTGAAAATTTGAAATTTCAATGCAGTGGTACTTAAATTTCATGGAAAAAATAAGTAGGTGTCTATCTGACTACCCTAACCATAATAAAATGATAATAATTTTTTATAATATTTTAGATATAAGTAGAGGACTCATGCTCCGATGTGATGCATATTTTTTTGTAATTGTTTTTCAAGTAATTAATTAATTATGAATTTTTTATTACAAATTTTTAAAAAATATAAAAACTCGTATGTCTGACCACCTTAACTTGGTCAAAACTTCATGAAATGAAAATTTTATTTTTTTAATCCTATAGTATGCAAAGCATAGAATGTGATGCATGTTTTGGATTCAAAAAATGTGATACCATTTGAAAGCTATAGATTTTTTTCAATCAACCTATCAATAAGGACTTTAGTCGTAATTTGAATAGAAAATGAATAATATTTACTTATTAAATTCAAAGTAAAGCATAATTTATATTAGTGGAAAGATGAGAATCTACTTTAAAAACCCTTTTTGTTTCATGAATTTTGGGTAAACAATAGTCATTAGCAACATACCCATCATATTGCCACTTTTGGCCCATCATGATCCTGCACATACCCATGTATTGGAACAATCTAAAAACAATGAGGAAGTTCTTGAAAAACAACTTGATGATCTCAGAGATGAACTTACTACTGCAAATGAGTACAAGGAAAAATTCAAAGCTAGCTTAGTCAAGTTTGATGAATTGACTAAAGTTCAGAGGACTGATGGTGATAACTTAGGTCTTGGCTACGAGGAAGGTGAAAGTTTCAGATCTGGACAAAGGCATTCTCGATAAGGAAGATTCAGGCAAGGAAATTAGATGAATGGAGCTAGAAGGAATCTGGTAAGACAACCAAATTCTCAGAGATTCAATGCTTATTGTTTCAGTTGTAGTAAATTTGGCCATCTAGCTTCTCAATGTAGAAGTAGGATGAATCCAAGTGGACCATCATTCTTAGGTCAATGCTTTAATTGCAATAAGTTTTGTCATAAGTCAAATGAATGCAGTAATAGGTGATGAACAACTTTCATACAGATATCAGATGCTATGCATGCAATAGACTTGGGAATATTTCTAACCAATGTAGATCAAGGAAAAATTAGTGGACCAATTGGTCTAAATAGAGAAATGTGGTGTGTTACAATTGTAACAAATTTGGCCATACTGCTAGATTCTATTGGAGCATAAGAGATTCGGTAAAATAGAATATGCAGTAGGATGTCAAGGGAAAAGGTAAAGTCACTACAAATGTGATCAAGAGGAAAATGAAAAAAAAAAGGGTGAAAAATAATCCCTCTATGGAAGAAAATGTGCCAGCACCAAAATCTGCTTCTGGTAATTCCTCTAGGAATTAATTTTAGGCCTTTGGCCTAGGGAGGCTATCAAGAAAATCTCTTAACCCCCTACCAGTAACTGACACTAGAATGTGGATAGGTCTAGTAAGTGCCTAGCTACTTTTCAAATGGTGTTCAACCAATTGGAGAACGTATTACATAGTATTGGAGATCCGTAGAAGAATTATTTATCTCAGTGCATGGAAATAGGGTAACTAGATGAATTAGGGTAAAAGAATTTATTGCGACAAAAGGGTTAGTTGTGTGAATAATAAAATGTCATTTTTATCTTTCATTTGTCACTTTCCATTTTCGAGAAAAGAAGTTCGGAGAGCTTTAGAGAAAACTTTGCTGAGTTGAGGCAAGAGTCAAGTGTGAAGAAGATTCATTGATCAAAAATTCATCTAAGGAAAAGGTATTTATTGGAAAACCCATGAATTTGCAAAAATGACCACTCCATTGGTAGTAGAAGTCAAGATAGACCTTGTCCCAAGTTCAAGTGGCATCCTTATAAGTCTGTTGAGATCGAGCCCCTTGGTGCATTATCATTTGTGTCGTATGTAGTCTTGCATACTAAAGACATTAGGGATTACATTCATGCTAACATTAAAGAGTTAGAAACCTCACAATTGATGATTTTTTATTCCAACCATATACTTGGAAAGGACTTCACTATTAAGCCAGAATACCAAACCCTAGAGGAGAAGAATTTCACACAGTTTGCAAAATTCACCATATTTGAGGAAAGGGAATGGATGCGATATATTTTGAGTCATGTTCATGCTAAGTTCATGTGGTTGAATATACCTTTTAATATTATGAAAGAGGCTATAAGCACTGTCATAGGTCTAAATTCCTTTGGTGGTCTACCAATATTGAAATCTATAAAGAATCAAACGGTTACAAATAAAATAGGTGTAATATTTGATAGAAGAGCATTGACAATTGAAGATATTGTTGAAGTGGATGTGAAATTTGCATCAAGGGTCACTGGATACAAGGTCTACCACTCCAGCTGAGATAATTTAGTATTTGGTATGACCAGTTATGCAGCCTATCAGATAGTAAAAGAAAATACAGATTATGACTTGTGTGAGCTACTTAGAAGTCAATTGATGGAAAATCTGAATAAGATTAAGAAATAAAAGAAGACCACTTTTAAATATGGTAATTTTTTGTTGTGTAGGTTCTTTTATTTCATGAATGATATTTCAGGTGTTGGGAAAGTTCATTGGAAAAGAAATCAGCCTATAGCTGTTCAAATAAGAGATATATTGTTTGGAAGTGGTGATAGACAGACCAAAAATACTGCCCACTAGGGGTACTTCAAAAAAATTTAGAATATGATGCATGCAAGAGAAAGAACCCCTACTTCAATTGTAGAGAAGTAAAAAGATGCAATCTATTTCATGGTGGATATTGATCAATTCCTAATGGAAGCTATTGATCCTAGAATGGTATGGATTATGCCTATGGGATATGAAGTCGAGGAGAAAATCTTGGAGATGTATGCAAAATATTTGTTGAGAAAACCTCTGAATCCAGCAAAAGAGAGGTTTGGAACTTATGTAGAAAAGAGCATGGAATTCCATGATAATTTTAGAAACCTAAGATAGTCAGTAGAGTAAGGAAAGAAGTGGAAGTCTTTGTAGAAAGTTTCAGTATATTTGCAAAAGAATTGAAAGAATCTAGAAGGAAGAGAGAAGAAGCATAATCTGAAAAAAGGGAAAGAACCTAAAACTAAAGTTGCTAGTCTGACAACACCCTCTACCTATACTAGATCAAAAAGGAGTTCTCCTCTAGCCAAGCCTAAGCAAAATCAAGAAAAGGCTTTTGGTAAGAGGAAGAAGAACAAGAGCATAAAAACCTATGAAGTTGTCTTAGAAGATGAGGAAACTGAGTTAGATGAAAGGGTGAAAGAAATGAAGGCTACTGACACTCAGGCTACAAAGGTAGCCAAGATGAAATCTTCCACTGAAGAAGAAAAGAAAAAGAAGAAAAAAATTGACAAACCAGATATGACAGTGAGGAAGTTGAGAATGTTTTTGTCAATGATGGAAACCTCAAGCCCCTTTACAAATGGTATGAAACTTTTGACAAATCAGGTCAAAGAATTCTTGAGGGAACAATAAAACATTTGAATATTTTCAATAAAGTTCTTGTTGAAATTATGTTTGGTTTACCCAAGAGTCTATATGATGTTTTGGAGGCAAGAAGAGTAACTGATAGAATACAAGAAGAGCATATGAGGAAGAGAATTATTGCAGACTTGTGACCAAAAATTTCTATTGAGGAGATGAATTCACTTCTGAACAAAGCTGAGAAGTAATTCAAAAGAAAAATAAGGGTAAAAAAAGTTATGAATGGTGAAACTGATGTTGTCGTTGAGGAAACTAAGAAAATCCTGGAAGCATTTGTATCAAGGAACAAGATCAATGTTGATGAAGTGAATGCTGAAGAAGTTGCATCTAATCTGGTAAATGAGGAGGTGAATGTATCTAATCCTCCAGAATTTGAGGATATTTAGATTCCTCCTGATGTGAATAATATAAAGGTTTCTTTGGAGATTGAAGCTCCTAAGGTTGTATTAGCTAAGGAAAAGGAAATGCCAGACACAAAAGTTGAAGCTCCTAAAGGCAATCAAGAAAGTCACTGAAGGACTAGAAGTTGAAGAAGAAAAGGTTCAAGTTAAGGATATTCTAGTAGAAGAAAGAGACACTACTAAGGAAGTGAAGAAATTTTTGGTGGATCAACATGAAGAATTTGATCCTGAATTGGTCTGACGCCCAATCGATCTATAAACCTTGTCCCCAATTAAGAAGATGAAAGTTGCATCTTTTTCCAAGAAAAAGCTAGAGAAGAATTGTTGAAATCCAACATTGAGGATAATGAAATTTTGTGTCTTGCATCTGGAGTACTAAAGAAAATCATGTCAACTCATGTGAAGGATCCACCTAGTTCATTCTCTAGTGAACTGAAGAAGCTCATAAATTCTATAAGTTCTCATTTCGAGTCTCTTGAAAAATCAGCCATGGATGAAGTATAGAAAGAGTTTAATGGAAAAAGATTTAGTTGGTTGAAGGAAGTGATTGTAAAAGATAAAACTCTATTAGCTACCTCTATGAAGAATATTCAAGGTTCTATATCTGAAGGTGGAAAGGCCTATAAGTCATGTTTGGTTTTGTCCAAATTTACTGAAGATAATGAGAAGAAGGTGAAGGATCTTGAAAATTAATTGGCTACCATTTATGATGCTTTTGATCTATTAGCTCGTGATGTCGCTAAGCAAGAAGGTCAAGTAATAGCTCTACTTGATAAAATAAGGTGCTTGAAGCATGAAAATGACAAGATTGTTGGGAGAGCATGTGAACTCAGAGGTCTAATTGGTCAAAAGATTGAATTAATGGTGAGTGCATTAAAGGAAGCCAAAGATGCTATAGTAGTTAGTGACCCAATGAAACTTGAATCTACAGAAGATCAATATTATTTAGTGTGTGGTCAGATAATAGTTCTAGAGAGTCTCAAAATTATTTTGGACACAAATTTAAGCTTGTTGAAGCAAGATTTTGTTTATGTTTTTAAATTTGGGTAAGTTACAAGTTCATTCCTATATAGTTTTCAAATTTTTCTTTGGCTTCCTGAGTTTTTTCCATTGATGTCAAAGGGGGAGAGTTGTATAGTGAAAATGTATATTCATATTAAGGGGAGTTTCTTTTCTCAACTGAGGTTGAAGATTCTTTTTGAAGTTTCGAAATGGAAGTGTAATTCATGTTGGTTTTGATCCAACAATTAGTCATTTTTCACTAAGTTTTTCCATCAATGCCAAAGGGGGAGTTTGTTGGCAACAAACACTGCAAATTTTTTTTGGTGTTGTCATTGATGGAAACTATATATGGTTATTGGATCAACATGTCATCATTTGCTCATATCGGCAGATAGATTGAAGACAGTCAAGGAAGAATAGAGCATCTGACAGTTTTTTGTTCATCGATTTACTTGTAGATTTTATGTTGTTATTTTGAGTTGTGGATGTCATGGGAAGTTTATAAGCATATTAATTGTGTTATCCAAGAATTTCAGTGCCTCATATCAATTTGTGTGTAAGTTTGGAGATCTGGTTGGATATCTTTCTGTTCATCAGTGTTTTGTGGCTGACCCAGGTGTTATAGCGAGTTGCAAATATCTTAGGATTGTTTATTCAAATGTTTCTGTGTTTGAGAATTTTGTTTCTGGTTCAAGATAAAAATGGCAACCATTATGGATGCTCATTGAATATAACTCACGATTTGAGCCGACAATTGTAAATATTTTCAAGTTCTATTGAAGCCGACATGTAGCGATTACATTGCTAGTCGTGGATATATATAAATGATCAGTTATATCATTCTGATATATGTGTAAGGTGTGTTGATGTGTGTTACAAATATCAGAAGGGTGATGTAACATAGATTTTTGGCACTGACTTGCTTGCTCTCCTAGGGTTTTTCACCTAGAAGGAGAAAGATGGGCCAAAAATGCTTATGTTACATTCAAAGCCAATGCAATATGGATGGAATATGAATGAAATATGCCTAAATGTAATGTTTTAATGCAAGAAACTATTAAAATTGATTGAATAATGAATAGAAACCAAAGGAAAATATGCTGTTTGAAAACACATTGTGTAATGCAACAATGAACTTGGAATGAATGCAAAACTTAACAAAAATAAATCAAACTGAAAGTGTGCACCTGTGATCTTGAAGGAGACTAGAAATTGCTTCTAAAACACTCTTGAGGATGAAATTTAGGCCTGGTGGGACTCATTCGCCATTCTGGGTGAATTAGTCCTAGTTTTGCAAAACTGAACTAGAGCCCATTTTAGACAAAAGGGTATCCAAAAATGTAGAAAACCAAAATTTGACACAGGAGTGGGAATCATTCGCCACCCATGGAAAATCAGTCCACTTTTGAATTTATAAATTTTCAAAGGTGGATTTTGAAGCTTCTGATATTTGATGCCCTATAGGTGTCTGCTTCCGAAATTGTCGTGTTCGGGCTTGAAAGTGACTTTTTTTTAATATTTTGACTTGATTGATGAAGACATGACTTGAATTACTTTGAAATATAATCTACAATGATTCTTAAGCCTCCAAGAGACCTAAATTTGCATACAAATAGGACAAGAAAGAGGAATTTTTTATTGTTAGGGCATGGGGGTATGCCTTGGTCAAACCCCTTTTAGGTAATTAATCCAAAATGATGAAATAATAGAATAAAACATGCAATAAAGGAATATATTACCTTGTCATGATGATTTTATCTTGAAATTCTGCAACATAACATGAATATTCAACCCTTGAATGCTTTAGTAAGCTAACTTGATGACTTCTAATGAAGAAACCCTAGCTTGCTTGACTTGGATGAGAAGATAGAAGATGAATTAATAGTGATAGATGTGAGAATGAGTTGTTAGTTGTAAAATGAGGATAAAAACACTTATTTATAGAAAATTGTACCCTACTACCCAATTATACCTCAACACAAGTTGAGATCAAGAAAAATTAAACTTAAAACCTAATTTTTCCCACTCAAACCTTGAAAATGACTCAAAAATAGACTCATTCACCACTAATGGTGAATGAGTGCCACCTAGATGGGACTATTTCGCCACTAATGGTGAATGGGTCCCACAAGGGTCATTTTTTCTTGTTGGAATGTTGAGAAGTAAGAAAATTAGGCTTATATGATGACTATGTCAGTTATTTGATCAAATTATGCCTTGGGATGCACAATATGGATTAATTAGGACCTATTAGTGATGATTTCAATGTTGGATAGGGATTGGGACACATAAATAAATGTGAAAGTGTGATTAAATACACTTTACAACACTAAAATTAGGTCCACATAGCCTAGAAGGGCACAAAAACCAATGTGATTGTGAAAGACACATTATAACACTAGCTTATCATTAAGTTTACATTAAGAACCTTCTATATTGATGTAATAATGCATTTGAATACATTTTATAATGTTGAATTAGGAAAAAATAGGTTAATTAATTATAGAAAAGCATGAAAGTCCTTTGCAAGACTCTACTACACCTTTACAAGACATTGATAAACACATTATATTTAGTGTAGAAGGGTCCAAGACCTAGTGTGGATGCATGAAATACCTCACAACAGTTGAATCAAGGCCTCATTAAGTCCAATTATCATGAAGTATTCCCATCTCAAGCAAAGGGTCCTTTTTTCTATGACACATTTAGCCACCACTTTAGTGAGAGGATGAACTTACTTCAAACTCACATTAAAGTAGACATTAAAGAGAGATCCTCATGCACATATGTAGACTACAAAGAATAAAAAAGACCAAAGGAGGTTGTGCAAGCTCCTAGGATCAAAGATCCTAAGTCAATCCCCCAAGATACAAAATCATGCAATGACAAGAATGAAGAGAAAGATAAGGTTGAAAAAGATGTACTCACTCTGGGCCAATGGGACTTCTTGGTTGTCCATTGGGTGAGAAATTCCAAACTATATACTCACTCTAGGGCCACAAAACTAGTTGTCTATAGGGTGAGAAATCCCAAAATGTAAGATACATACTTTAGTTGGTATGCACTCACAAACACAAAGGTGGATATGGGGAAAAGGCATGCTGCTAGTTGGGCTTCCCACTCAACCATGTTAAAGCTATACTACATGATAACTTTAACAAGGTACCACAAAGAAAAATTTCATAAACAAAAAGGAAAGGGTACCATAGTTGCATTATGCAAGGTGGCAAAAATAAAATGCAAAATGTAAAATTGCAAAGAAACATAAAGTGTAAAATGTGAAAAGATGTTCAAAGGAGTCTTGTTCAATTCATGCAAGGTCAGTCACTTAGGGAACATTGTGTCTATTGTCTCCAAGAGAGGGCCAATCATATAATAGTATATTTGCAACTTGGGATGTAGTGCATTGCATTAGGCCACCAAGAGGAATGTAATATTCTAAGAAAAATCACACTTATGAAGGAAATCACACCCAATGTCATCCACAAAGTGACAAACACATCATGTAAACGATAAGGCTTCACTAGGAACCAAGAATGAAAATGAATTATGGTATTGTATGCTCCCCACTTTAAAGGAATTGCTACACATCGTTCTATGAGAAATTACTTTAAAGTAGAAGAGAGGAAGGGAGATCATGAGAGCTTATTCAGAAATCCATATGACAAGTCATATGTTTTCGATAAGTTACATCATGAAGAAAGGTAGTATGTCACATGCAAGTAAATCTTAAGACATGTCATCCACATCTCAAGCTTTCTCTTTATATGTTCATGAAAGGTTAACGAGTAGTCAAAAGAGACAACGACAAGTGACATATGGGGATAAGGATTTCTAAATCTTTTCCCCCCATGTAGTGCGGGTCGAAGGTGAGCCTAAAATGGATGATGGTATGTTGCCCCTTGAGATGGATGCAAGGCATGCAATAGTGAGAATTTGATTATCCTACAACTATTACATGACAAGGAGCAGCAACTAAGGTTATTGATGTGAATAAGGGGGATCATGGAAAAATATTGTGTGATAGTATTGATGTTGAGTGAAGGAGAAAAATATTGTGTGATAGTATTGATGTTGTGTGATAGCTTTCTAACTCTTTTCCCCCTACGTAGTGCAGGTCAAAGGTGAGCCTAAAATGGATGATGGTATGCTGCCCCTTGCGATGGATGCAGGACATGCAATAGTGAGAATTTGATTATCCTACAACTATTACATGAAAAGAAGCAACAAATAAGGTTATTGATGCATGAATAAGGGGGAATCATGGAAAAGTATTGTGTGATAGTATTGATGTTGAGTGAAGGAGAATAACCAAGACTATGAGTTGTTTGTTGTGTGTTAGGTTCTATAGGGTTGTGGATACCTTTCTCTTGAGAACCACAACCTTTCCCATTATACCCTAATTTTTTCATAAAGTCATATCCTTTTCCATAAAGTTTTTGTAGTGTTTTGAAATCGGGTGGTTGTTCATTGTTGTGTTCATCAGGGGTGATTGTAGAATTTGTGGAATTGTCTAAAGTGGTTGAGGTCGATTCTTTTGAAAAGGTGTTCGAGTTTTGTATTGACATGATGGTTGATTGTTCTTGTGTCTCACCTTTTTTTGTGTGAATGTGTATTCACCCATAAATGAGGGTGTGAAGTCTAAGGACCCCCAATCGTCACCAAATAATTTAGATGAAAATTCCTCATTGTTATGGTCAATTTCAAGAGGATCTATGTTGGATGTTGGAATCAAGGTTGTGAGAAAACTTGTAACCCATTTTTCAAGGTTCAAGAAAATTTTAGGCTTGAGAACTTCTTCAACTTGATAAATGTTATTGTTATAGACATATTTCATTATACGGTGAAGGGTGGAAGGCACTGCATTCATCTCATGAATCCATGGTTTTCCTAAAACAAGATTGTATGAGAGATCATAAGGCATGACATGAATAGGAGTTTGCAAAGTAGCCACCCCACCTATAATAGGTAAATTGATTACACCGAGTGGTTGATTTGTTGAATTATCAAATCCTCTAATAGAGACAAAATTAGGTATGATGTGGGATCTATCAACTTCTAATCGATCAAGGAGACTCACTCCACACACATTAAGAGTAGAACCATTGTCGATAAGATTTCACTTTATGCCTATTCGTTTGTATTGAGCCATGATCATGAAAGCATCACTTTGTTTTCACAACTACAATGAAGGGAGCTCATGTTGATGAAAATTAATGTCAAGATTAGTTGGATTTGGTTTATAAGTTATAGCTGCCACATCATTCAGAGTTGTTTCATGAGGATCTTCAATTTGTTGTAGGGTTGTTTGAAGAATATTGTTGTAATGTGGTGAAGTCTAAAGTAAATCCAAAAGGGAGATTTTTGCAAGAGTATTATGTAATTGTTCAACAAGATCATACTCCTTTGTAGGTTGGTTATAACGAGGAGCACTAGGCAGATTGGGTAAAGGTAATGATGGTGGAATTGGTTGTGGTAGTTGTAGATTATGTTGTGTGTTATATGTATGAGCAATAGTATCAAAACTATATTGTTGCGATATAGTAGAGGGATGAAGGGGATGCGAAGGTTGGTAAAGGATAAGTTTAGGTTTATTGGAAGGGTGACATAGATGTGAAGGTGGGTAAAGGGTAAGTTTAGGTTTATTGGAAGGATGAAGCAGATGCAAAGGTGGGTAAAGGGTAAGTTTGGGTTTGGTTGATGGTTTATGTGAAGGAGGATAAAGGGTGAGTTGAGGTTGAATATTGTTAACATCCCTTATCAAGTGAGAGTCTTCATTGTCTTCAAAGGGAACATTATCTTTGTGTTGTGTCATAATATCCTCCTTAGAAGGAGATTTCATAGGAGAACAACAAACCACATGTTCACGACAAGTTAGGTTTGGGTCATCTAAAATAACTTCATCACCACTAAGGGAGGTATTAATGGTTGAATGTGTTGGATTAGGGAGAGTGGGGAGATTAGGGGAAGATTGTATGTGATTTTTGGTTGTTTCAAAGGTTACATTAATTCGTTCCATATTTTCTACCATACTAGGAGAGCGTGGAATATATTCATCTAAGGGTGAAATTTGTAAAGTAGCTTCATCACAAGTATGAGGAGGATTAAGGATTGAATTGATTTTTTTGATAAAATTTTCTGTAACTTATAGGAGACAACGAAGACTCTCATGACTCTCATTGATTAGGTTTTCAAAAAAATTATCTTCATCACAACTAGGAAAGATACTAGGAGAAAAAGAAATGTGATTATCATGATCATGTATGACTTCACTGCTTTGTTTCCTAATATCTTCCAAAATAGGAGATGTAGGGGAAGGATCATAAAGAGGGTTGTCCTAGACCTTAAAGATTTGATTATTTAAGACCAATCTATCATCCTCATCATTTATAATCTCATTCTCATGTGTTATAGTATCTTCCCAAAGGAGATGAGGAGAAGGACATACAAGATTTGCATGATACTCAATGATTGTATCCTCTTTCTCCAAGATACCTTCATCACTAAAAGGAGAGGTATTGGGAGAAGAATAAATATGATAATCATGGTTATCTATGATTGTATACACTTCTATCACATCATCCACACAAAGAGGAAAGATAGGAGAGGGTATGAGGTTAAGGTTAACATTGTCATTTTCCCTCTCTTGCGTTAAGAGACTTTCATAACTAGGACATGAATTGAATGAATGACAATCATTCTTATTAAGGAACTTTTTATTTGCAAACATTTTGAAATACCAAACTATGCTAACCCTAAATGCAATTTTTAGATAATAATGGACTGATTATGTTATGGGAATGCAAACTTGAAATTTAAACCATGAATGAAATGAGCTAAATGAAGCTAGATTAGATGAAATAGATGCTATAGAAATGAAACTAACTGATATATATAGGTTAAGGAGCCAAACAGAAGCCTAAAAACAAGGTTGTGAAATCTATAAAATGTTGTTTCAGGGGTCAGAAGGGACTGACTCGCCCAAGATGGCGAATGAGTCCTAGTATGGACTTTGTTTTTTTTTTAAATAGAAATTTCAAATTGATTTTTAGGAATTCTAAGAACCAATACAAAAACCTAAATGAAAAGTGCATAATTTCAATAAATCTAAATGAATTTAGATGCAACAAAAGCAACCTAAATGCACTTTTTATGAATGCAACTTTTAAAACCTGGCATACAAACTAATGCAAATATAAATTCAAAATGAATGTAAGAGTAGATCAATGATAAATGACTCCAAAATGAGATCAGAAAGTATTCTAAAAGGAAAGTTCACCAAAATGTGATAGATTTTTGGCACCCACTTGCTTTCTAGCTCTCCTAGGGTTTTTCACCTAGAATGAGAAAGATGGGCCAAAAATGCTTATGTTACATTCAAAGTCAATGCAATATGGATGGAATATGAATGGAATATGCCTAAATGTAATGTTATAATGTAAGAAACTAATAAAATTTATTGAATAATCAATATAAACTAAAGGAAAATAGCTTGTTTGAAAACACATTGTGTAATGCAACAATGAACTAGGAATGAATGCAAAACTTAACAGAAATGAATCAAACTGGAAGTGTGCACCTGGGATCTTGAAGGAGACTAGAAATTTCTTCTAAAACACTACTGATGCTAAAATTTAGGCCTAGTGAGACTCATTCACCATTTTGGGTGAATCAGTCCCAATTCTGCAAAACTGAAGTAGAGCCCACTTTGGACAAAAGGGTATCCAAAAATGCAAAAAAAAAATTTTGACCCTGGAGTGGGACTCATTCGCCACCCATGGTGAATCAGTCCACTTTTGAATTTTTGAATTTTCAAAGGTGGATTTCAAAGCTTCCGATTTGCACTTTCCTGCCCTATATGTGTTCGCTTCCAAAACTATCATATTCGGGCCTAAAAGTGACTTTTTGTTGATATTTTGAGTTGAATGATGAAGAGATGACTTGAATGAATTTGAAATATAATCTTCAAAGATTCTTAAGCCTCCAAGAGTCCTAAATCTGCATACAAATAAGACAAGAAAGAGAAATTGTTGATTTTTAGGGCATGGAGGTTTGCCCTAGTCAAACCCCTTTTAGGTAATTAAACCAAAATGATGAAACAATAGAATGAAACTTGAAATAAAGAAATAGATTACTTTTTCATGATGATTTGATCTTGATAGTCTGCAATATAACATGAAGATTCAACCCTTGAATTCTTTAGGAAGCTAACTTGATGACTTCTAATGAAGAAACCCTAGCTTGCTTGACTTGGATGAGAAGATAAAATATGAATTAATGGTGATAGATGTAAGAATTAGTTAGTTGTAAAATTAGGATAAAACACTTATTTATAGACAATTGTTCCTTAGTACCCAATTATACCTCATCACATGCCGACATCAAGAAAAAATGAACTTAAAACCTATTTTTTTCTCGCTCAAACCCCAAAAATGACTCAAAATGGGACTCATTTGCCACTAATGGTGAATGGGTCCCACAAGGGTCAGTTTTTCTTGTTGGAATACTGAGAAGTAAGAAAATTAGGCTTATATGATGACTATGTCTGTTATTTGGTCAAATTATGCCTCAGGATGCACAATATGGGTCAATTAGGACCTATTAGTGATGATTTCATTGTTGGATAGGTCTTGAGATACATAAATCAATGTGAAAGTGTGATTAAATACACTTTACAACACTAAAATTAGGTCCACATAGCCTAGAAGGGCACAAAAACCAATGTGAATGTGAAAGACACATTACAACACTAGCTTATCATTAAGTTTACATTAAGAACCTTCTAGATTGATGTAATAATCTATTTGAATACTTTTTTTATAATGTTGAATTAGGAAGAAATAGGTTAATTAAGTTTAGAAAAGAGTTAAATTCCTTTGCAAGACTCTACAACACCTTTACAAGATGTTGATAAACACATTCTATTTAGTGTAGAAGGGTCCAAGACCTAGTGTGGATGCAAGAAATGCCTCACAACAGTTGAATCAAGTCCTCATTAAGTCCAATTATCATGAATTATTCCCATGTCAAGAAAAGGGTCTTTTTTTCTATGGCACAGGTGATTAAATTATTTTATGCATAGTTTCACTTGAACATAATAATTTTGTGAAGCGAGTTAGAGTAAAGGAGAGAAAAAGTGTAGAATCGGTCAGAAGGATAGAAGATCGACTAGTAAGCCTAACCAGAACTATAATCAACCATTCGTAGATGGTACTCTCAGTTCATTCTCTTGGATCTAATTCAAATCCTTGTAAGGAAGTGTGCTTCTCTATTTTGAGTAGTGAGTTCTAGGGAGTTAGCCTAAATGCAAGTGCATTCCCATATTGTAAACTTCTTTTTGGGTATACTCAGATCATATTATGGATTGGCCATCCACGGTAGTTTTTCTCCTAATAGGGTTTCCATGTAAAAATACTTTTTTTATGGTGTTGTGGTTATTTTATTTCTATTTTTGAATATTTGTTTTGCTTGAAAGTTTTAAGTAGGTTAATGATCAGAATAATAAAGATAATTTTTTGAAAACACTGATTCATGCTCCCCCTCTCAGTGTTGCTTGTTTCCAACAAGACAGTCATCATAGACACAAGAACTAGAAGAAATTAAGATGACTTTGGATGCAACTCTTTCTAGGGTACGAAAGAATAAACAGAAGAAAAAAGAGTTGAAAGAATGGGTTGCTAGCCTAGAGAATTTTATAAATTCATTAACCCAATTTGACCAAGCATAAGCTGAATTGCCTGAATTGCCTTAGAATCTAGTACTTATTTCATAAGTATAGGTGGATATCATTGCATCTATTTTCCATAGGATGAATGTATTTAAATAATGGATTTAGTATTGGGTTAGGAAAGGAGAAAAATTCATTGCAAATGAAATTGGGAAATACAAGGAAGCACACTGTTGGTTTTAAAAGCTAAAATATTGGAAGGAGAATGTAGATTTCTCTAGGAACACATTGATATTGAAAGGAGAAATGTAGAAACTCTCATGCAAATAGATGTCCAATAATTGATGAGAAAATATAGTTTAAGAGCAAGAAGTTCCATTATGTGAAAAGTGGAAAAAATAGTTAAGTTGGGAAGATGGCACTTTAATACAATGTAAAAAAGGATTTGAAAAGGTCGTTGAGAAATGTAGTAAGTTGATTGATAAAGATTAGAACTTTATTCAAGTGTTAGCATATCAATATTGTGATCCCCAGACACTAGGATAAGAGGGTAAAGAAGCAAAATCTTTCAAGGAATGGATTGAGAGAATAAATAAAGACCCAATTTAGTTGTTAAACTAGGAAGTTATTGAATAGATCATACATTGAAAAAATACTATAGTTAGTTATGAAGTAGAGAAAGTGCAAAGGAATGGAAACATACTCTAGATATCAAAAGATTACAATAGGCTAAAGTTTAGTGGGTATGTGCAGGATCATGATGGGCCAAAAAGTGGTGATATGATGGGTATGTGTAGGGTATGTGGCTGACAACTTTTTTTTTACCCAAAATTGATGAAACGAAAAGGTTTTTAAAGGAGATTCTCAAATTTCAACCAATATAAATTATGCTTTACTTTGAATTTAATAAATAATTATGATGCATTTTCTATTTGAATTACGACTAAAGTCGATTGATAGGATGATTGAAAAACATCTATAGCTTTTAAATGGTATCACATTTTTGAATCCAAAACATGTGTCACATTCTACTTTGCATACTATAGGATTTAAAAAATAAAAATTGAATTTCATGAAGTTTTGACCAAGTTAAGGTGGTCAGACATACGAGTTTTTATATTTTATTAAAGTTTTAATAAAAAATTCATAATTAATTATTTACTTGAAAAAATTACAAAAAATATGCATCACATCCGGACATGAGTACTCTACTTATATATAAAATCTTATAAAAAATATTATCATTTTATTGTGGTTAGGGTGGTCAGACAAACACCTACTTATTTTTTCCTTGAAATTTAAGTACTACTGCATTGAAATTTCAAATTTTCACCAAATAGATTTTAAAAAAATAAAAATAAACCTAGTAGTTTAGAAACTAAATTCAATTTTGTATAGATTCTAGATTCTTACATATTTTTGAAATAATATAGATAACTTATTCAAACTTTTACGTCAAGTTTCCTTCCTCTTATATTTTTTATTTTTTTGCAACTTAAGGGCCTAATTTTTCCATGATGATCCTGCACATACCCTAGTGGGAAGGTAGTAGAGGGAATTTCAAAGAGCGCATGCATTAGATATTGAATTATTTTTTAGAGTATCAGTTGAAGAAAAATGAAGAAAGGTTCCCAAAATCTAGGCTCTAAGCAATATAAGGAAGTATTAGATATCAAATACCAGAAGTATCATAAAGACATTTTGTTGAATTTGATTTTGTAGGTTGCTCATGATCCCAGTAGGAGTTTCTTGTCTGATATTCTAAAGAATATTGATAACCTTATTTTATATGGAGTGTTGAGCATTGGAGTTTGATATTGAAATTCATTGCTACTAAAGAAGTCAAAGATTTTACTTCCTAGAAGATTCTAATGACAACTGGCATATGCCATGTGCTACATTTTGATTTTCTATTTCTGATTTGGTTAATACGAATTTAAGTTTGAAATTTTGAGGCCTTGTTCCTAGAAAAGGACATTTATTGCTTTAATTTTATTATAAGTTCAAAAATTTTGGATGCTGAAAGAGCCAAAGGTTCTCTACGTTCAGTTCTTTTTTACTATTTTCTAAATCATTTTAGACTTAAAACTTGTATGTACATAGAACTTAATCAATATCAAAGCCAATTTGATAGCTACCTATCTTGTGTATCTTTTGTAGCTATTTATTTTAGTTCAACGGAACAAGACTGTATGCTGGGTCATTTAAGGGTGCATATAGAACCTACTCAGTGTCCAAACTAAAACCCCTCTCTTTAAAATCTCACACTATTTTATGCCTAGCTATGAAGCAATTTGGTGAAGTATAAAGTTGTTTTGCTTTGACTTGATTAAATATTGGGGCATGCATGGAGAATAACCAGAAGAAATTTTATTTTTCAATACTTTTTATGATATATTTTAGATTACACATTTAGATTTCTAACAACGTTCCAAAAAATAGATGAATGAATGGATATTGAAAATATTTTGTTTTCTATGAAATTGTTGAATGCTTAAAGCTAAATATACTTAAGTGATAGTAATTTTTTTTGATGTTCATAAAATATTATTTTCAATCTTTTTATTTCATGAGATTATTTTATGATTGAATTGGAAATCTTGTATCTGATGCTAATTATTCTTAATGAAACCGAAACTAACCATAGATCCCTTGAGATTAACAACAATATCAAATTATACCTTGAAGTAAACCTAGTATGGTCAAGACCTAACTACCAGAGACTTGGGATTGAGCTAAGTCAACCTTTTCCTATAACACAAACACCTAGAGGTTTCCATGGCTAAGTTTTTCAAGAAGATAGATTCTTCACAGTCTTCCAATGGGGACTTTATCTACACTATTGTTGTGAGTGACATCGTCGTGAACAATTATCAACTGGTTTTTGTTGTTGTTAATGTCATTGTTGCAAGTTAAATGTTGTATATGTAGAGGATATTGAGAAAATTGTAATGAAGATAGGTTTCTAGTATTCCATGGTTGCTTTAGGATTTTCTCCTATGTTGGTATGGTTTTATATGTTGATCATGGTTGTTGGAAGTTTCTATATCTAGATCCTTGGATTCTAGGCCTTTGTAGAATGTAAGTTATGTTCACCAGTTGTGAACTATGTTTTTCAATATCTCTGGCTAAGATCTAAGAGAAATGTAGTTGCTCCATATTTATTCTTGTTCAAGTCTTATGGCTCAAGTGGTTCTAAAGCTAAGCTAATATGATCATGTTGAAGATAATTTTGTTATCTAGAAGTATTTGATCATGCTAAGGATGTGTGTACTGAATTGTTCTTTGTGTTTTACACTGGTTTGTCTAACCTTGTGTTTAGAACTACTTTGGAAGCTTATGGAAGTGTGTTGAAGTGTGTGTTTGGGTCACCCTCATTCTAATTCCACCTCAGAATGTTTTAGCATTGACCTAATTTGAATTTGTAAATTTAAATGGTGTGTGTGGTTGACTTTGGATACGTTTCAAAGTTGAAGATGGTATAAATACTAGATGAGATATTGTTGAAAAGATATGAACATGTAAAGGAATAGATGTGAGTTTGATGTGAGATAGATGTAAAGTAAAGTGTGTGGTTGAGAAGATTTGTGTGAAGTCTAATTGTGATTTTTTTGGAAGAAAATATTTGAAGGTGTACTCTATCATTCAAGCATTTCTGCAAATGTGTGAGTGAATTATGGTGGAAATATCTATTGCATTGGGATTGTCTTCTCTCTATAATGAATATTTTCTATCTTCTTTGTATCTTTTTGGAAGTGAGCCCTCCATGTGGTTAACCCTTATTGGACAGTGAGTCCTGTGTAGGCAATGCACCTTCTTTGGTAGTGAGCCTTTGTATTCGGTTTTGATATTCTCTATATTGTGAGCTAATCTGCACTATGGTTTTCCCCTCATTGGTTTTTCTACATAAATCTGGCGTTGTTGTGTTTATATTGTTTTTTACGTCTTTTATCTTTTATATTTGAACTTAATGATTAATCATATTAGAAAAATAATAATTAAGAATGGTAATTGTATTAATCACTTGTGACTATTGTAAAGGAAAAATTTTCTACAATTGATTCACCCCCCCTAAAATTTTCTTGCTCAAAAATTGGTATCAAAGCTAAGTTCCTTGAAGAAGAGGTTAATAGCTTAAAGAAGGTCTGAGATGGTGAGAAAGCTTACTATTGAGTGTCCTAGGTTCAATGCGACTAATTATGGCATCTAGAGAATAAAGATGGAAGGATATCTAGAATACTATGGATATGATGTTGAGAAAGCTTACAAGACTACATATATTGCTCATGTTAATTTTCCAAGTTGAGCAGATGAAATCAAGGCACATGAGGTGAATAATAAGGAAAAGTATATTTTGATTAATAGTCTTTCACAGTCTGAATTAATTAAAGTTTCAAATCTAAACCACTAAAGAAGTTTGAGATGCATTAAAAAAAACTCATGTATAGAGAGTGGATGAGCTAGTGGGTGAAATACAAGGACTTGGTGCAAAAATGGATTAACCTTGGATGGTGAAGAAGATTCTTAGAACTCTTCTCGATGCATACAATGAAAGGGTATATGCTATTGAATAATATGTGGATTACAAGACTTATACCAATCTCAGTTGTTGGGTACTCTAACATCATATGAAACGAGAAAACTAAAATTGAGAAATGGATCCAAATCAAAATATACTTTTTAAGCAAAAACTAGTGAAGATTTGGATGAAGAAAATATTTATGAAGTAGAAGCTAACTTTGTGAGAAGGATGAAGAAGGGCTCTAGTACGTATGAAGGTAAGTTAACTTTTAAATGCTTTACTTATGGAAAAATTGGTAATTTTTCTTCAAGATGTCAAGAAATAGCTAAGAGAAACAAAAAAAAAAAGATAAACAAAGAAAACAAAGGTAAGAAGATCAACAAAGTATACTATGTGAATGATAATGCTAGTATTTTATATGAAGAATCTGATTATAGAGATTTTGGTGACAATGAATGCTTGTTCTTGGATATAAAAGATGAATCTACTTCTGCTAATATTAAAAGAAAGGCAAAAGAAAATACTCCAAAAAAGAGTGAAGGAGTGGTGATTTCTTCTCTTCATGGTAAACAAGAAAAGAACTATTGGGTTGTTGAAAATGGTTTTCCACATCATATGACTGGCGATAGGAGTAAGTTTTCTAAGCTTGTAAATTATGATGGTGGATTATTTTAATTTGGAGATGATATTGGTTCTAAGATTTATGGAATATGTTTGGTTAGTTTTGATGGCTAACATAATACTGATGATTCCTACTATGTTAAGGGTTTAAGGCATAATCTCTTAAGTGTTGGAAAATTATGTAGTAAAGGATATAATCTTTTTTTGAGGATGAGAGATGTGAAATCATAAAAGGATCTGAAACAGTGATTGTTGCTAGAAAGAAGTCTGAAGGAAACATCTATCAAGTTAAGGGTGCTGGTGGACATTACTTTATGACTTAGATTATTGATAGTTGGTTGTGGAACCAGAGGATGTTTCATATGAATTTTGATAAGTTGGCAAGAATCAATGGTGTCCAAGCTGTAAGAGATCTACCGAGGACTACAAAACCTATTAATGCTATTTGCAAGAATTGTTAGTTTGGAAAGAAAAATAAGAACAACTTCAAATCAAAGGAATAATATACTACCAAAAAGTATATTTGATTCACATCAATATGTGTGGTCCTACGAGAGTGAGAAGTATGCAAGGTGAAATTTATTTTATTATTTTAATTGATGATTACTCTAGATACACATGGGTTACATTTCTTAGAGATAAATATGATACATTAAAGAAAGATTCAAGGAATTTAAGATTATGGTTGAAAATGAATAAAATTTGAGAATAAAATGTTTAAGGCCTAATAGAGGTGGTAATTTTACTTCAAATGAGTTTAATATGTTTTGTGAAGTTCATGGAATAAAGAGGAAATTATCTACTCCTAGAACTCCCCAGTAGAATGGAGTTGTTGAAAGGAAAAACAAAATGATTTAGGAAGCATTTAGATCAATGCTTATTGAGGCTGGTTTATCAGAAGTTTATTGACAAGAAGTTAATCATACTATTACTTATCTGTTCAATTGAGTTCAAGTAAAGGCTAATAGTACTAATACCCCCTATGAGCTATTGTGTGGAAGAATTCCTATGGTCAATTATTTTAGGGTATTTGGACGAAAATGTTGTATCAGATGGGATGAAGAAAATTTAGGGAACTTTGATGCTAGATGTGATGAAGGTATCTTACTTGGATACTCCATTAGAAGCAAAGCTTACAAACATTTCAATAAAAGGATGAGAAATATTGTAGAAAGCACAAATTTCAAGGTTGATGAAGTGATGAAGAATTCAATTGAGGTTGATGGATATGTATTTAATGAACTCAATTGCATAGAAATTGAAAAAGTTGTTGAACAATAGGAAAAGAAGAATGAAGAAAATTTTGAAGAAGAAGAAGCTCTGGTGGTGTCCCCAAAGACACCTAAATATGTGCAAAATAATCATTCAAAAGATCAGATCACTAGACACAAAAGGAAAGGAGTATTCACAAGAAGTAGAGATGTTGCTGCTAATGAGATAAATTTGAGTCTACTTTCTGAAGTGGAACCAAAGACAGTGAGTGAAGCATGTAATAATGAAAATTGGATGAAAGCTATGAAAGAGGAACTTATGTAGATTGAGAAGAATCAAACATGGGAATTGGTCCCTAAACCAATAGATTAAAAAATAATTGGATCAAAATGGGTGTTCAAAAACACGTTGAATGAAAATGGAGAAGTGATTAGAAATAAAGCAAGGCTTGTGTGTAATGGCTACTCACAAGTAGAAGGTATAGATTTTTGGGAAAATTTTGCGCTGGCAACAAGGATGGAAGCTAGTAGAATGTTCTGAGCATTTTTTTCTCATAAATATTTCAAATTTTATCAGATAGATATTAAGTCTACATTCTTGAATGGTGAGTTAGAACAAGAAGTGTACATGGAACAACCAAAAGGATTTTAGTTCTCTGATCAACTAAATATGGTTTGTAGATTGAAGAAGGATTTATATGGATTGAACCAAGCTCCCAACACTCACTATACATGGCTGGAAAAATATTTGATTCAACAAGGATTCAAAAAAGGTATGGTAAATAGTAATCTTTATTTTAAAATTGAAAATGATAAGATCTTGATAGTAGTTGTATATGTTGATGACATTATCTTTGGAGGAAATGAAACAATGTGCAAGATGTTTGCTAAATAAATGTAATTTTTTTTTTATATTTCTAAGTTTGGAGAGATGAATATCTTTCTTGGGTTGCAAATTAATCAAATGGAGAAATAGATTTTTATTTCATAGTCAAAATATGTAAGAGAGATGTTGAAGAAGTTTGGAATGGATGGCTCCAAACCAATATGCACTCCTATAGTGACTAGTTGCAAGTTGAGTAAAGATGATGATTTTCCTAAGGGTGATCAAAGCAAGTACAAATCTATTATTGGCGGATTGTTGTATTTAACTGCTAGTAGATCAGATATCATGCATGTAGTTTTTTGTGGCTGGATTTCAAGAAGATCCTAGATAAACACATGTTGTTAAGAGGATATTCAAATACTTAAATGACACTCTAGATTATGGATTTGGGTATCCTAGGGATACTGGGATTACACTAAGTGATTATACAGATGCAGATTGGGTAGGTTGTGTAGATGAAAGGAAAATTACAAGTGGTGGAGCATTCTTTCTTGCTTGCAGATTGGTGTTATGGTTGAGTAAAAAGAAAGATTTAGTTTCTTTATCTACTGCTGAAGCTGAGTATATTGTCATAACTAATTACACAAGTTTTATGGATGAAAAAAATATTGAAAGATATCAAAGTAATGTATGATGATCCCATTTCTATCTTCTACAATAATAAAAGTGCAATTAACATTTCAATGAATCCAATGATGCACTCAAGAACAAAGCATATATCTATCAAGTATCACTTTTGAGAGAGAATCTTGTGGAGAATGAAGTAAATATTGAGCATGTACCTATGAAGGATACAGTGGTCGATATATTTATGGAGGCTCTTCCGAAAGATACTTTTGAGTATCTCCGAGAGAAGTTAGGGGATATTGCTCCTCCATTTTTGAATTAAGATACATATGGAGATGCATTAATTTAGTGGGTCTATAGATCTATCTTTCTTTTGGACTAATGTTTGGTGGCTACCTCTTAGGAGGAGTAAATAGTGTTTGGTGTTTTCATTGAATAGATTGCTTGGTGTACTTGTAATGGGTACCATTCAGTACTGGTAATAATGTTTTTAATTTCAAAGGGGATGTCAATGAAAACATATTTTTACTTTTTCATTGATGTCAAAGGGGGAGATGAGGAAGATGTGAAAAGGGAATATGAGCATCATGTGAAAAAGTTTATGATCTAAGGGGGAAAAATTAAAATCATGAGGAAATGTGTTCAGAGTTGTTGTGTTGTCTTTGATGATTTTTCACATCCTGTGTTGCCATTAATGACAAATGAGGATATTTTTGAAAGTATGAAAGTGTTGTATTTGATGTCAACTAGCCAACTAGTTATCAACTGGTTGTTTTTGTCATTAATGTCATGGATGTAGGTTATTGGTTGTATATGTCAAGGATATTAAGAAAATTGTAATGAAGATAGGTTGTAGGGATTCATTGGTTGCTTCAATTTTTTCTCTTATGTTGGTATGGTTCGATATGGTGATTATGGTTGTTGGAAGTTGCTATATCCAAATTCCTGGACTTTGGATCATTGTACCATGCTATTTATGTTCACCAGTTGTGAACTGTGCTTTTTAGTGTCTTTTGCTAAGGGACGAGAGAAATCTAGTTGCTTTGGATTTCTTCTTATTCAATTCTTATGACTTGTGGTTTCAAAGTTAAACTTATATGATTGTGTTGAAGATAATTTTTTTGTCTAGAAGGATTGGATCATGCTAAGCATGTGTACACTTAATTGCTCTATGTGTTTTACACTATTTTTTCTAACCTTATGTTTAGCACTAATTTCAATGCTTATGGAAGCATGTTGAAGTGTATTTTTTGGTCACCCTCATTCTAATTCCACCTTAGAATATTTTGGCGCTGACCTCATTTGAATTTGTAAATACAAATGGTGTGTGTGTGCCTGATTTTGAATATGTTTCAAATTTGAAGATCGTATAAATAAAGGATCAGATATTGTTGAAAATATATGCACATGCAAAGGAATAGATGCGAGATTGATGCAAAATAGAAGCAAAGTAAAGTGTGTAATTGAGTAGATCAGTGCAATGTCTAATTGTGAATTTTCTGGAAGTAGTGAGTTGAAGGTGTTCTCTATCATTCAAGCATGTTTGCAAGTGTGTGAGTGAATTATGGTGGAAATATCTATTGCATTGATATTTTCTTCTCTTTGTAGAAAATCTATTATATCTTCTTTGTATCTATGTGGCAGTAAGCACTCTAGGTGGTTAGCTCTTGTTCGATAGTGAGTCCTAATCCACAATGTGAGTGTTGTGTTGGTAGTGAGCCTATTGTGGTAGTGAACCTTTGTATTCAATTTTGATATTGAGCTAATCCTCATCATGGTTTTTACCTCATTGGGTTTTTCACATAAATATAGTGTTGTTGTATGTATAAGTTTTTTACTTATTTTAGCTTCTACAATTGCACTTAATGATTAATCATATAAGAGGAATAAAATTATTTTGAATGGTAATTGTATTAATCATTGGTGGCTATTGTAAAGGAATTTTTTTAAAAAAACTAATTCACCACCCCTTTTAGTTGTCTTGCTCAATAGTATCCCTCAAGGATTATTCCTTTTTCACACCACCCTTTGTGAGAAAAAGGGTTACACCTGAAGGTTCATCTCTATTAAATTCCATCATGTTTTACTTAATTTATGGAAAGCATTCAAATGAGAATTCATTCACACATAGAAGAAATTTTACATAAGATTTGAGCACAAACTTTGATAAACATATAACTTTTATTTATTCATAAGGATATCAATATCCATTTTATTTACATTGAACAACTATTCAAATATTCGAGAGCAGAGTATCCATTGGATTCACTCTCAGATACATAACTCAACAAGGTGTACCCCTCATATTTTATTTCATATCATATTTACTCATCGCTATTCCAAAAGGGGTAGTAAACTTTAGATATTTCTTTTGACACATTGTTACATGGAACATATCCCCCTTATTCATTGCTTGAGGAAATTACAATCACTCTCGTTAAAGGAAGGACTCAAGGGTCCCTAAATATCAATGCATTCTAATGGAATATCCCTAGAAAGTTACATTCAAACTTTGTTGGTGAGGCAGGAGGTAAACAGTAGAAGTTGGTTTCCTCCTTAATCCTTCTCTTCTCTTAACTAATTCAAGAAATGTCATGACTAATTGTCTTAGTATCACATAACTAGACAAATTTTTTGTAGTTGTTTCCCTCTATCGTATGAACAATGGCCTACTTTTCCTTCTTTTCCCTCAAGTAGCACTCATTCCTGATTACTAACTTTCTTGTAGTTAACTTAGGACACACCATCCTAGCCCATAAGAAGTTCCAAACACCAATCTTATTCAATGTTGGATGAAAAATTTGGTGAGCACATAGGCTCCAAAACTAAACTTGATAGATCTGATACCATGTATAACAAGCCAATTGTTTTATAGAATTAAATTCTATATGTTTTAACCTCAAGTAAATAAACTATGCTCAAATCTCATAGCAATAAAAAAAAATATTTCTAAAAGATAATAAAGAGCATATTTTCCATAACAATATTCCATGTATTGATTTCATTCTCAATATTAAAAATCTACATTTTACAATTTTCAAAAGATGGAATACAATGATACATACATAGCTCAATTGAGCTTCATAAACAATAGATATGGATGTTCTAGGTAGTCCCCCTCAAATCTCAGCTTCCAACTAAAGAGGAGAAGCATCACTCAAGCACTTTTCTACCAACCATGGACTTAATGCTGTTCCCCACATAAATACCACATATGGCAAGATGGCCCTACCCTTCGATGAAGAGATTGGTTGTATAACCCCATGACAATAGCCTTCTTTAGCTTAGTGTTGTTTCCTACAAACTTATAATTCAAAATAATGGCTACAACCTATCTGTATGATAATTCTTGGCCTATTTTTCTATATTGGAACACACTGAAATGATAGTTTAAATAGTGGCTACTTACACTACTTTAATGGAAAAAGTTTCTTATATAAAAGTGTCATCTCTTCACCCACTACCCTTAGCTTGATTTGGTTTTTTACAATTAATATACTTGCATAGGAAATTCCCTCCTTTGGGTAATCTTTAACCCTAGGAACAACCTATTCCCTTTATATGACTATAACATTCCTACCAAGTAATTGCTACACATAAGCTATTTCCTCTATTAGATAATCTAATCCCAAGGGCAGCCTATAAACTCTCTATATAGTTTGGATTGCACAAATAACTTGAAAAAATACATCATAAGCTACTTTAAGCTTCTTATTTCCCTAGTATATAATACTAATGAATGCATTCACTCCTTAATATGGAGTATGTAAAAACACTCAAATAAGGTTCATAAGAATTAAGTGTAATAAGATTCTTGTAATTTTGTAGAAGTAAATATAACCTTTCCCTATTATAGAAAATCAATGCATTTTACCACACATGTCAAACATCAACACTCATTCTTTTCCAAGCATATAAAGCATAAGATATTATTATTAATCATGCCTATTAAATGCTAATGTGAATTGAAACAAACTGACTTTCAAGCTCAATCCCCTCCAAGATCCATTTGATGACTCTTCAACAATTATTCAATCTCACTCACAAAAATTCTCACAATAATTCTCTCAAATTTCCTCACAAACAAACTCTTAGCTCAAAACAATAATATCTCAAATAAAAGGCAGCAAAATGCAAGTGAATTGTGCTTCCAAATGAGGAAATTCTCTCCCTTATTTATACAAAAATATGAGACTTTGTTGCCTACAAAAAAGCTATGCTAAATGACACTTCTCAACTCTGAAGATCAACTTAGCAAATAATCTTAGTGGGTGGCAGCATTAAAACTTAATACTCAACATACCAGAATAGCAGGTCACTTTATTCAAGATAGCAAGCATACATTTCAACTATGCAAGGTGAATGATCAAATAGTTCGACTCTTGAATGCTAGCTTCTACTTGACTTATTCTCCATTTTACTTTGGTTTCCATCACTAGACAAAGCTCACAAAAAAAATTTCTAATGCACTGCAGTTATTGATAATTTGGTGCCACATAAACCTCTTACATACTTTTTGGTGTTTGCAGATTTATGACCAAGTCAAATATTTTAAATTCACTTCAAATACCTTTCAATACTCTTGAGTTAGTCTTATATTCTTCCCACATACCTTCTAATTTATATTACATTCTATTTCCAAGCATGGAAATTTAGAATAAATGACTTTAGTGTTGCCTTAGTGCATGCTTCATTGATCTGCCAACACTATATCAAATGTGTACTATACCTTATATAGTATGCGCTTGGCATTTAAAAAATCAACTCTTTTTTTAAATCAATGCTTTATTCAAACATTATTCTTTATCAATAATATATATATATGTACTATAGGAAAAGTTAACTTGCTTGATTTGGGAATAGTTGATGAAAAATTGGACTTAAGGAGGCCCTGATTTAGTGTTGCGAGGTGTTTTACACATCCACAATAGGTCTTGGACCCTTGCAAATTGAATAACATATGTTTATCGATGTTTAATAAACGTGTTGTAAAAGACTTTCATGCTTTTCTAGACTTAATAAACCCATTTTCCTTTAATTCAACACTATAAAATATATTTAATTGCATATTCACATCAATTTAGAAGGCTTGTAAACTAAACTTAATTTTAATATAATGTTGTAATGTGTGTTACACATTCACCTTGGATGATGTGCCTTTCTAGGCTAAGTGGACCTCATTTTAGTGTTGTAAAGTGTATTTAATCACACTTTCACATTGAATTCTATGTCCCAAGCCCTAATTGACCTTCACATCATCATTAATAGGCCCCTATTACCTCATATTGTGCATCTCGAGGCAATATTTCATGAAATACCTAACAAAGTCACTATAAAAACCTAATTTTCTTATCTTCCAACAACCCAACTAGAAAATGGGCCCCTTTGGAACTAATTCTACATCTGTGGTGAATGAGCCCCTACTAGGTGGGACTAATTTTCACAAGGTGGCGTATGAGTCCCATTTGGGCCATTTTTGACTTTTGAGCATGAAATTTTGGAATTTAAGTTTTATTTTTCTTCATGTCAGCCTTGGGGATCCAATTTATGTGTAAATTAGGAAAATTTCCTATAAAATCAAGTCTCTAAACCCTAATTTGCATCTCTTAACTCATTCACAACTCATTCATGATTTGTCTTCCATTCCAAGTAAAGAAAGTTAGGGTTTTTACATTCTAAGTTATCAAGATAGTTTCCAAAGACATTCAAGGGTTGAATCTTCCTCTTTTGTTGCATAAATTCAAGATCAATCATCATGGCAAGGTACTAACTTTATTGTTTCATACTTCACTACATTCTTTCATCATTTTGGTTTAATTACCTAAAAGGGGTTTGACCAAGGCAAACCCCCATGCCCTAACATTCAACATTTCTCCTTCTTTCCTTGTGTGTTTGCAAATTTAGGCATCTTGGAAGCTTGGAAATTATTAAGAATTAAGTTGCAATTTTTTTCAAGTCTTCTCTTCATTGTATAAGGAAAAATATCAACAAAAAGTCACTTTCAGGTTCAGAAATCAGACTTTCAGAGGCAGACACCTATCAAGAACTAAAGGGCAGAGTAGAGACTTCAATTTCCACCATTGAATCTTCAGAAATTCAAAACTTGATTTTGGTTTTATGTAGTTTTGGATACCCATTTATCTAAAACGGGTTCCGAAATAGTTTCCAATAACTAGGACTAATTTTCCCAGAATGGCGAATGAGTCCCACCAGGTCTTAAAGTTAGGATCATTAGCATCTCAAAATTCATTTCAAGTCTCCAATAAGTTTATAGGTGCACTTCTTCAATTTCATTCATTTATGTTGTAGTTTACTTTGATTTCTAGGTGTTTATGCATTATAGAATGTGTTTTTCGACAAGTTGCATTTCAATAATTTTCAATTAATAATCAATAGCTTTTACTATTTTACTGCATCTAGATCATTGCATTTAGGCATGATTTCATTTTACTTCCATTAGTTTGAGTGAACCACCTAGGTTTTTGGCCTATCTCTCTCTTTTTAGGTGAAAAACCCTAAGAGTGCAAGAGAAGTACATAGCCCCCAAAAACCTATTGTTTATTTTGGTGAACCTACTTTTTGAATACTTTTTCTGATTTGGAGTCCTTCATCATAGATCTAGCCCTGCATTGATCTTGCATTAGGGTTTGCGTGGATTCATTTTCATGCTAGGTTTCAATTTTTGCATTCACGAAAAGTGCACTTAGCTTGCATTTTTGGCATTTAAATTCATTTCAATTTTTTGAAATTCTACATTGTTAACTTAGGTCTACATCATAGAACTCATAAAACATAAGAATCACTATGAAATTTTTTAAAATTTTGAAAAAAATCCCCACTAGGACTCATTTGCCACCTTGGGCGAATTAGTCCCTTTTCACCCCTAAAACTTCCTTTTACAGAATTGGAATCCCTATTTTCAAGCTTTTGTTTGGCACCATTACCTACCTCTCTCAGTTGCCTAAGTTTTTGTAACATCCATTTCATTAGATCTAGATTAAATTAGCTCATTTCATGCATTGTTCAGTTTCACATTTTCATTGTTGCATAACATAATCAACAAATTACTTTTTTTTACATCTTAAAATATCATTGCATTTTTTTTTCTTTTGTATAGCATGTTCTTTTTCAAAAGACATGCCTTTGATTTCGTTAAACATGGATTTCATAAGCACAATATCCACTCTTATGAGCTCAATTTTGATTACAACAATGAGGAACATGTTAGTCATAGATTTGACCAAACTATTACATTGCCAATTGGTACGAATGGAGGCATAGACAATCATAACAAGCATACTTGTTCTTCTCTCGATACCTCTCCTATTAGTGATGAAGGTATCTTGATGAAGGAAGGTACAAGAGTTGAGGGTCTTTATTTTCCATATCCTCATTCCTCTTTGGAAGATGTTAGACAACAACAACATGAGATCATAGAAACATTTCTAAATATCACCTTACCTAGTCTCCATAACCATGACCATTAGCATTGTCCTTCTCCTAATATCCCTCCTCGATGTAAAGAGGGTAGGTTGGTGTTAGAAGACATCCCTATTAAGAATCATGAAACCCATGATCCTCCCTTCCCTAATGCTCCTACCATTTGGGATAATCTGTTTGAAAACCATAGCGGTTCTTCTCTTGATGCTTCCCCCACTTGTGATGAAGCTGCTTTACAAACTTTAACCTTGGATGAACATATTGCAAGCACTCCTAGTAGGGTAGATAATATGAAACATGAGAATGAGACCTTATGAAAATATTGAAAAAAATAGAGTCTTCCCCTCATTTCTCCACTCTCGATATACATGATAATACTGTTGGGAAAACAAGGACAAAAAACTGAGAGGGGGGGTGAATCAGCTGTCACAAAATATTTAAAATTTTCAAAATTTACATAACTTAATCTTAGATCTGATGAATGAATAATAAACCATGAACAATCAACAAATTAGAAGCAAAAATAACACCAATATTTTTTCATGCAAACCTTGTTAGGGGAAAATCCACGGTGGATGTTAGTCCACAATATTATACCTTGTTAAAAGTATAATGAAAAATAATGGGAATGCACATGCATTCAGGCACACTGCCTAGAGCTCACTACTCAAATACAAAAGGGATCATTTCCCAACAATACAAAGCAATAAAGATTAGATCCGTAGGGTATGAACTAATAAATTAGCTTCTACACAAGCCTGATTATAGTTCTAGTTAAGCACAATAAACCTTCTCCACACTTTATTCAAAATTCTTCTCACTTTGCTCTGTAATCAAATGAATAGATCAATATTTTTAGACTTTCTCTTCTCTGTCATTTCTTCACTTCATACACTAACTTCACTTAAACAATCACTCTTATATATCCACAACATGGAATTAGATTAACAACCTTGTCGGCCAAAAATATAAAACATATTTACAATTTCAGCCCAAATTTACAAATAAATTTTCAATGTGGATCAAATAAAATCAGCCAATATTATGATGTGACCCAAAATAATATCCTTGAGCATGCCAAACATTCAAATTTAAATCTTCAAGGATCTGCAATACGTTACAACCATCATGTCAGCCAAGAACATGAAAACCCAAACACACATGAGAAAAATCTTTGACCATGAGCACACCAATCAACACGGATGAACAACAAGGATAAAGAATGATCTAGAAGCATCTAAAAGCAACAAGAACTAATAGAGAAGCATCCACAACAATAGAAATTACTAGAATCACATAAACTTCTATCAGGAACACTGACAAAGACCACAGAAACACTGTCAAAACACAACTATCTATAACATGATCAAATCTTCATGTGGACCTCTGAAACTTATGGTAGATGGACTAGATACTCTAAAAAATAAACCATTTAGTCCAAAAAAATTGATCTTCAATGTACATAACAAAACACCTTCTTGACCTTCATTGTTCCACTAGCAAGCTGCAACATTTTATTTAACAATTTTCTCAATATCCTCAACATATACAACCTTCAATACAACAATGCTAATAGTGTTGACATCAATGGCAACCACATATCAACAACACAAGCACAACATCCAAAAATCTCCTCCTTTGGTATTGATGGAAACACGTGACATGAAAAATACCATCAACACAACTCTCAATCAACACTTACTCCTCCTTAGATTCTACTCTTCTTCATTATGATCTTCTCCCCACAAGACTCTTATCCCAAGATAAGAAATAGTTTTCCACATGACTCTTCTCCCCCTTTGACATCAATGGAAAATATAAGCATTATCTTCCCACATACAAGATTTGAACCACATATCTGTACATCTGACTACTCCCCCTAAGTAGCAGTGAGAGAAACATCAATCTGGATCAGGAATATCTATGGAGCACACAAATTGATGCAAGTAAATGCATCTTTTAGTTCATATCAAGTGGGGTAATCACCCCTAGCATCCCTCTGAAATACTCAAAAGTGTACTTTAGCAACAACTTGGTGAAAATGTCTACAACCTACTCTTTTGTAGGCACATAATCGAGTTTGACTTCTTTCTCATTCATTTTCTCCATCAAGAAGTGAAACTTGATTGATATGTGCTTGGTCTTAGAGTGTAGCACTAGATTCTTTGATATGTTAATTGCAATTGAGTTGTCACAGTATATGGCAATAGGTTCATCATATACTAACCTGATATCTTTCAACATTTGTTTCATCCACATCACTTGAGTATAGTTATTTGCAGCAGCAATATACTTTGCCTCAACAGTAGATAGAGAAATGGAATTATGCTTTTTGTTCAACCAAGACACCAGCTTCTTCCCTAGGAAGAAGACACCACCACTAGTACTCTTCTTGTCATCTACATCTCCTTCCCAATCCGCATCAATATATGCATTCAAAGTAAGATCATCATCCTTAGGATACCAAAGCCCAAAGTCAATTATTCCTTTCAGATATCTGAAGATTCTTTTACAACAGTCACATGAGATTCTTTTTTATCATCTTGAAATATAGCAACCATACATACAACATTCATAATGTCTGGTCTGGTCTGAGTTAAATAGAGCAATCCACCAATCATTGACCTGTATCTTGTTTGATTTTCCATAGGAGAATCATCATTCTATGTTAACTTGCATCCGGTTACCATGGGAGTACCAACATGATTTGAATCATCCATGCCAAACTTCTTTACCAACTCTCTCACTTATTTGGACTAAGATATGAAAATACCCTTGTCTAATTGAGTAACTTGCAATCCTAGAAATAAATTCATCTCTCCAGTCATGCTCATTTCAAATTCACTCTTCATTTCATTAGCAAACTTCATACATAGATTATTATCTCCTTGAAAAATAATGTCATCAATGAAGACCTCAATAATTAACTCTTTGTCATGATCCAATTTGAAATATAAGTTGCTTTCAATAGTACCTTTATTAATCCAAGCTTTAGTAAGTATTTATCTAGTCTAGCATACTAGGCTCTAGGGGCTTACTTGAGTCCATATAGAGCTTTCTCCAACCGAAAAACCATGTCCTTATTAGTCAATTGAAATCCATTTGGATGTTCAATATATACTTCTTCTAGCTCACCATTCAAAAAAGATAACTTCACATCCATTTGATATACTTTATAGTTCTTATATGGAGCATAAGCAACAAATAACCTTACAACTTCAATTTTGGTAATAGGGGCAAAGGTTTCTTCAAAATCAATATCTTCCATTTGTGAATACCCTTTACATACCAATCTTGCTTTATTCTGGACCACTTCACCTTGTTCATTTAGCTTATTCTGAAAGACACATTTAGTACCAATCACATTTTTTTCTTTAGGTATGGGAACAAATATCCATGTATCATTTTTTTCAATCTGCATTAGTTCTTCCTTCATAGCTTCCATCCATTGTTCATCATTGTAGGCTTCATTGACATCTTTAGGATCAATCTTGGAAATCAGACAATACTCTTTTGCAATCTTGATTCTAGTTTTTACACCTTTATTATTATCTCCTATAATTTTATTTTCAAAATGACTTAGCTTCACATACCTTGGGACTTTGGGACTCTCTCAAACTTCTAGTTCTTCTTTACTTTCTTCTGCACTTGCACTTGTCTCTGCTTCCTGACTACCTTGATTTATGGGAACATATGGAAAAATTTGAAGTTGATTTTGTGTCTGAGCATTTTTCTCTTTGTTTGTGTTGTCTTCCTAGTCATCTGAATCATATCCACAACATTTGGATGATCTAGTAGAGTCCTCATCAACTCTTACATTTGCACTCTCAACCATTTTTCTTAATCTTCTGTTATAGCACTGATAAGCCTTGCTTTTAGTAGAGTAACCTAGAAAGATTACTTCATCACTTCTTGAATCAAGCTTTCCTATGTCCTCATGTCTCTTAATATAACACTTGCTTCCAAAGATCTTGAAATATTTAACAGTAGGCTTATAAGAAAACCATAGTTCAAAAGGATCCTTACTAGAAATAACATTGGCATTTGTAACACATTTAAAGTGTACACAACAGTGCTTACAACTTCACTCCAATAGATGTGAGGAAAATTTCCTTCTATCGTCATTGCTCCAGCAGCATCCAGTATTGTTTTGTTCTTCGTCTCTACAACTCAATTCTATTGATGGATTCGGGGAGCAGATAACTATCTTTTGATTCCATGCTCTTCACAAAAGGAATTGAACTCTCTAGAGGTGAACTCACTACTTTTTGTGACCTTAAGCATTTGATTTTTAGACCTTTCTCGTTCACTATCATAGCTTTGAAACTTTTGAACTTCGCTAATGCTTCACATTTTTCTCTTAAGAAAGCAACCCATATCATTCTAGAGTAATCATCAATAAACAACAAAAAATTCCTTTCTCCATGAAGACTTCTGACTCTTGAGGGACTGCATAGATTAGTGTGTACTGGCTCCAATAATCCATTAGAATGATTATGTTTGCTCTGGAAAGAAACTCTAGTATGTTTTCCCATCTGACACTCCTTGCAAATTGTGTTAGCAGGCTTCACTAGCTTAGGTAGATCTCTTACTGCTTGAGTGTAACTTACTTTGACAATGTTATCAAAATTCACATGACACAACATCCTATTCCATAACCAACTTTCATCTACTTGATCAATTAAACAACTTTCACTAGTAGCATTTAGGTGAAAAATATTACCTTTTGTCTTTTTACTTGAAGTAATTACATTTCCAAAACTTCCAAGTATCTTGCATCTTCCACCTTTGAACTGAAGATCATAACCCTTGTCCACCATCTATCCAACACTCAGCAGATTAAGCTTCAAGCACTAGTACACAAACAACAATATATGACTAAATAAGCTACTAAAAATTACATATAAATGACTAACTTTAGTCACGTGATTAATAGTGGTTTATTTGTAGTCATTTATAACACCACTAAACATATGACTAAACAATTTTAGTCATTTATTTAGTCATTGATTTTAGTCATTAATTTGGTCATTGATTTTGGTCATTGATTTAGTCATTTATTTAGTCATATATTTAGTCATTAATTTTAGTCATGTGACTATTTTAGTGGTTTATTTGTAGTCATTTATAACACCACCAAATTTATGACTAAACTATTTTAGTCATTGATTTAGTCATTGATTTGGTCATTGATTTGGTCATGATTTAGTTGTTAATTTAGTCATTTATTTATTCATGGTAGTGATTTATTTAGTCATATATTTAGTCATTGATTGTTGTTAACTAGTCATTTATTTAGTCATGGTAGTCATTTATTTAGTCATATATTTAGTCATTAATTTGGTCATATATTTAGTCATTAATTTAGTTATGTATTTAGTCATTAATGTAGTCATTACTTTAGTCATGTATTTTAGTCATTACAAATGAAATATAACTTAATTAACCCTCACAAATTAATGCATATAAACTTCAAGTATCATAGATATTCAAATGTTGAAGAAGCACCATGAAATGAAGACTGAAATGCTTGAACAAATATGATTGATCAGACACAAACACAAACAGATTACAAATCAAGAGGAGTGACAACACAATATTTATGAGTGGTGAAAAAACCACTGAAAATTTACTTTATTAAGCCTCATTTGAAAATAAAAATCGCATTGGTTACATTCAATGTCTTAGTGACACTGTACAACTTACAAACACTATATAAACAAAATACTCCTAGTTTCATATACTTATATTGTTTTCCCCTTCCTTAACTGTAGTCCTTTTGGAAGGCAAGGGACCTCCTATAGGGGCTCAACCCATTTAATCCCCTTGCAAATCCACAACTTTCCCACCGCTATTGGTTTTGGCTCCTCCAAACTCTTCCTCACTGGTATTCACCTTTCACGTCTCCAATTTGGAGCTACAACTTGAAAATAAGGTTTTGAAATTTGGACATCAAAAACATAGAAAAGTCAAATAATAAAGAGGATAAAATTAAAAGATTTTCTTTTCCTTTTTCAACTATGGCACCCTAAACTTAGGTGCTAGATATAATGTTTCCTAGTTATCTCTTACAAATTTTTAAAAAGATGAATTCATGTAAGACAAAAAAGAAATAGACAATATTCTATTAGTTATTTACAATTGTCTTACTCATGACCAGTTGATCAATAGCTTGATTATTGATTGCAAATTTGTAATTGATACACTTGAAAGTGTCCTTTCCTATGTGTGAATTGGAGCTTTGGATGAGGATATGAACATCCATCAAAAGAATATTGGAAGTATATTTTTATCAGATAACAAAATTCTCACATGAACTATAAAAATGCATCATTATATATTCTCGGATCATTTGAGTTTGGTCCATTGATAAAAATAAAAGACTCAAATAGAGTACTCCAATCCTAGAACATACTGCATTATGATACAAATTAAATACCTAGCTGATTTGGATCAGCATAAGGGAGTGAATGAACTCGCTTTCCCCTATACTACCATTTGGAGCCACATGCTCAGAAGACACATCTGTAAATTCTCTAGAGACCTGCACGAAGTTATTTTCATTCCTATCTCCTCTATACAAAAGGATAATGGATAGAAGTTAAAACTATGCTAGACCTATTACAACTTTATCCCACAATTTTCAAATGCATTCCCCAACTCTAGGAAAACACCATACAACCAGCTAAAAATTAACACATGCAGACATAATAAACATGAAATTTGTAGAGTATGATATACTAAACAAGCTTCTGGTAAAAATAAAATTTAATATCATTGAAAATATAGATCACTGTCAGTGATCCATCATGAGGATTAAAGAAAATTATCCTAATGATGGATCATGGAGTGTGATCTAGAACGTTGATGAAATTAAATGTACATTTTTTTTTACCAGAATCATGTTACAAATGCAAACAACACATATTTAGCCCATTTGGTCATATCTAGGAAGGGAATACATTACAAAATAACCTATATATACTATATAGATGCATTTATTAATTTTACTATTCTTTTAACAAATTTGTACTAATGGTAAGCTCCAATGACAATTTTAGAAAATATGGATGACAACAAAGTTACATGCCAGTGTTGCAACTTGTAGTAGTTCAGAAACATTATGGTTAATGTTTTCCATTGAATTCTCAATGCCTACAACAAAACTTCTTAGCCAAGCTCCAATTAGGTCTATAAACCATAAACATGCAATAACCCATCATGTACCTAGGAATGAAGTCATATTTTAATTCACGCATTGCAAAACATGAAATAACAATTAAAAACACAAGATAATGGAGTTTGGTCCCTTCATTACAAATAGGTCATGAGTATAACCTCTACAGTATGAGATTTCAGTGAGTCTATGTTCAACATCATCTTGTTGAATCTACCCTATCTTAGGAACACTTTCTTTAACCTTCACTGCATCTATAAATTTAGGCTTTTCACATCCTGAAAGATCCAGCTGCTTGTACTTCTTTTGCATGCTACCATCTATTGGATTTGACAGGTTTTCAAGGGCCTTTGCAACCATACAAGAAGAGGTACATTGAGGGGATCCTACATTTCTGAGAAGCATAGGGGACTTCAAAAGGCCTGTGTACTTCCAAGAACCATTTCCTCCAGATTTCTTCCATTCATGGTAAGAATTCAAAGCCAAAATATAGCCTACCATTTTTGTTGTAGAATTTGGTTGCAAGTTGCCTTGAAGAAACAACAGTATTAGACAAAAGTATAGAAAAATAATTATTTAGAATCTAATAATATTGGAATGAGCATGCTCACTTGTTCTAAATCAGAAGCTTCAAATGTTGGAAACTTCAACTCCTCAATAGCTACAAGAAATTTTTTGACATTCTCAAAATATTGATAAGCAGATAAAGGCTTTCCTTGAAGACAAAATGATGGAATATTTTCAACCACCTCCTTTCCAATTATGTAGACATTATTATCATGATTTTCAATATAATAAAGAATAAAAGAAAGAAGTCAACTAGAAAATTATGAAATGTTGATAAATGAAATTAACTAGCTAATGTCAAAAACATACTCCCACCTTTAGCACTACTCCTAGCTAAACCTTATTGATTAATCTACATAAAACAAGTTCATTTCTTAGACACAGATAAAAATCCTCCTCAAAGGATCTGCATGGCATCTCTGAAGGCTCTGCCATGCTCATAATCAATGTTGTAGCTAGAAACCTTATGCTTGCTGTGAAATGGTATACAAAAAAAGAACTCATTATAACTTTGAATCCCAAGAGGAACACATTTCCTTTGCTATAAACATCCATAGCAATGTACAGATATTGTGATGTGAAAAGAATCAATAATATAACTGTGAAAAGTTTTGATGGACTAAGCAAGAAAAAAAATTTAAACTATAGCACACCATTCTCATCAAAATATAACACTGCACCAAAAATGGCAGAACTAATCAATAATCTGGAAATAAACTAAAGATGCAAAGTAATGTATTATTTAATACAAATGGCTAATGTATCCATAAATTGATGATGACTGTTACAACTGCTAGAGAATAGATCAGGCTTCCTATCTCCTAGCTCAATAAAAGTTGCACATTAATGAAAACAAACGTAGAATTTTAGTTGAGTACAATAAGTAGTTTGATCAAGAATAAATGACACAAAATAATTTGTGTATCATTCTTACTAAGTAACGTAGTAGCATCGGTCGGTAACCTAGAAATTAACCAAAGAATTTATTTGATGTATTTTTAAACACAATACAAAAAATTAACAAGTTAATTTATATGAACTACATCTCCCCCCCCCCCCATTCAAACCTACTTTGCAATGCTAGCATCTTCAGCATATGCATCTTGAATTTTTTCAGCAAGCCTATGAAGAAAGATATTTGAAACTCCTCCTACAACCACAATAAATGGACCAGTAGCTAGAGTTACAAGGGAAACTTTCCAACTGTTTATGAATCCTACATCAAGACCTCCAAAAAATGTTGCCATGTTATGGACATGATTTCCCACTTGGTTTATGAACTGAGTTATGTGCATCCCCGAGGAAATTTGTGAATTGTTGAGTACACAAATCAGTGGGGACAAGCTTAGTTTGATATATCACTAGGCAATGGGGATAGGATCAATATAACAAGCAATGGGATAAGCTTAGTGTGATACATAATTGTAATGGGGACAAACTCTACATGAAGGTTGTGATTGCAATAGTTAGGAATTGTTGAGAAGATACTTGGAGATGAGTCTTGGTTTTATTTAAGTATTTTAAGCACTTTGGAATTTTATAAAATTTTAACCAATGTCTTTCATCTTTAAAACTTTAATGAATCCATTTAACCTATAACTCTTTTCAAAACCATTTTCATGGTAAATGAATTTAGCTATATTTTAATATAGGATTATACCCATCAAGTTATAGACAAAGAAAAAATGCTAGCCATTTAGCCAAAAAGATAACCATACTGGACAGAGTCACAACATCTATGGTCAACAATAATCCTATATTAGACATACTATCAAGACAAAACATATAATATCAAGATAAAAAACCTAATATCAAAATGGGGATCTAAAGTTGATCACAAATTCTATCTCAATTGAGTTAGTAGCATATATAAATAAATTGAAATTTCTACCTTATTGTTGCATTTATACAAGTTAAAAGGAAAATGAAATAGAGTACCTTGAGATCTCTCCCAGAAAGTAGTAGGAATCTTATGTTGCAAAGTACGAAATATGCAAACTGAAAAGCCCACTTTCTGCCATGAATCTGAAAACCATCACAACAGGAAAAAAAGATTGAAATTTCATCATTGTAAAACAAAAAATATAAACAATAGCTATGATAATAGTTATCTACTCATATAACTATCTACTATCACTTGCACCAAAAGGGGTGCAAGGGTTACACTGATAGAAAAATATGTGAATGTCAATAAACATCTGATATGGAAAGAGCATATTTTTCAAATTTCTTGTAAATGGTATAGTTGGGATATGACATTAATAACAATAAAGAATATGCTTGAAGTGATATTTTATTTAACAAATTACATGGACAATTGAAATTAGGTTAATTCTCCATAGGTTGATATAGTGAATAAACTAAAAATATATTTGCAACATAGGTTATGGTGAGTAAGATAAATTATATGAAATTTGATGTCAAGCTAAATTCATATAAAGCCTCTAATGGTGAAATATTTAAGGTGTAGTAAAAATGGTAAAGATAATAAGTTTGAATTAAATTTCTACAACTTTGAATTTTTTTACTAATAATTTACTATTCAAACATTTTGAAAACATGAGAAATGAAACAAAGCCTCATCAAGAATACCATGATCTACAGTAAATGAAATGATAAAATTGCAAATACCTTCTATACCATGATCTGCAGTAAACGAAATGAACCAAAGCCTCATCAAGAAAACCATTTTGTTCATACATTGCAATCCATTCAATGGAACCCCATTGGATGATTCATTTTTTCAAACAGTTCTTGTGTGTTCTCTATACTACCATATATTTACATACATGTTTATCAGCATAACCACAACAACATCATTAACAAAAAAAATGACTTGCAATCACATTATGATGGATATACATGCCCAGTTTCAAAGCTCCCATTTTGGTACAAGCTAAGAGAACACTAACAAATATTGATGAGTTTAGTTTATAACTATCAATTGTATGGACATCCCACAATCATCATATTCAATGATAACAATTTGTTGAGGCATTTTCTCAAACAGTTTCTCTACCTTCATATGTCTCCACATTTTGCAGCTACCAACATACAGGTATAAAATAACAAAATTTTAATTTTCCTGGTTCACTTGCTCTATGTGTTGATAACTCTAATAATTTGCAGCTAGAATATGGTTCATATGTTGAATCCAATCTTCCTACCAGTCTCTTATTTACAATGCAGTTGATAATGTTTTTAATATGGCTTGTGCTCTTGCTGATATTTTTGGTCTAGTGCCTTATCATGGACCTATTATTTGACATGTTTCTCAGATTTATCATTCTACCAAAAGATCTGATCATATATCTGACAATCTCCATGCTTCTGTTGATGGTCTTCCTCTAGTTCCTCCATGGACCTATCTGTTTGATATGTTCTTGAGATTTCTCACTTCACCCCTATAGTTCATGAGTATGTTATCTTAATGAGAGAAAAAAATATTGTTGTCTTTTATGAAGCAGATGCTACTTCATTTGTAGATAATGATCTCAAAGACAACAATTTGTTTCTTTGGTTCCTTGCATGAACCTAAAATATCTTTGGGATTTTAGTACACTTTTGTTAACTAATAGGTAATTATTTATTTCCTTTATTCTAGAGCAGAAATACTATTAGTATTTTGAAGAGTTTGTAAAGGAATTATGAAATATTCTTAGTGATGATATTTCATCAATTTTGAGCTAAATTGCTAGTAGTTTTTTCTTCTTTTTAGAGGCTTATATTTTTTGAAATCTTTCACATTAAGAAAAAGAAAAAGGTAAGCATAAAATTTTTCTCCTTAATTCAATATAGGTTTTCTTCATAGCAATACCTTCACAAGAGGTCGTCAGAAATAAACTAAGAAGTATTGATTACACAAATGAACTCAAATAGCCTTTATGTTGTACAAACTGGGAACACAAATAAGCTAGTATAGCCCTGAGATTGATCTCAAATGTTGCAACACCATTAAATAAAAATAATTTTAAAAGTTTGAGGCAATAGTTCAATGAATTAAATTCATAATAGGTACATTTTTTACGAGATATGGGGACACTTTATTGATTCTTCTTCACTTACCTTCTATTTTCTCCATCCACAACACCTTTTGTTAACTTAACAGACAAATATTTTTCCATCCAACCACATCACTTCAATATACGTATTAAAAAAAAGATAATAATATTTCTTTCATATATTCACCACTCATACACTCTAGCTTATCTATTCATACTAGAAATAAGGTGGATGAATTAGAAAATCCTTGCGTTATACTATGATGCAAGTCAAGGGGTTTCAAACAATTATTTGGTAAACACAAATAGGTTCCTATCAAACTTCAAAACCCTTAACTCAAACTTGCTTCTTTTTCACAATGTTACCCTAGCTGGCTTGTAGGTCAACAGACCCTTTTTTTTTCTTTCTCTCTCAAATTTTCCAAAGAACCTTATAAACTCAAACCTATTCAAATACCTTCTATTTAGTTACACCACATATCTTAATTTCAAATTTGACTCTTTTGGAGCAACTCTTCCTAATATTAGTTTTCTCACCGTACAAGGCCTCAATTAGGCCAAATCTACAAAGGGATCCCTCTTTATTTGAGTAACTAACTTAAGAAACCTATGGGGTAGCACTACCCTATCAAAAAAACCCCTAATTTCACAATTTTTTTGGTCATTCAACCCTTCCAAGACCCTCAACCACAAAACCCTCTATGTTCCTAGTTTTCCTTATGGCTTATTGAAAGTCCTATTTGCACATCTCCCCTGACCATTCCACCAACTCAAAAATCCTTATTTTCACTCAAATATTCTTAGGAATCAATGAAATATCACTACCATTATCATTTGCAACAAAATCTAATGTAAAACCCTCATTTTTCATACAAATTTGACACTAAATTGTTTAGGACAACAACCATAAATTCCCTCAAACACTTCCCCTGCCACTAAAAGGCTTGAAAATACTCAAACCATGTTATATCAAGCCTCTCCACTGAGCCACATGAAGGATATAGTAGGTGTAGGTCTTTAATAGATCATATTTTGTTCAAAAGCTTAAAATAGGGTATGACCACCCGCCTGAAGAAAACTTTCAATAAAACTCACAAAACTAAGTGAAAATCTATCAAACCAACTTGTAAGGTTAGTAAAGCCTACTTTCCACTCATTCAACACCATGGGAAGTCATCATCTTACTTTATAGAGGCCTCACAATCAGGAAAACTCATAAATTTCTAGAAAATTCATAGTTCGCAAGAGAAACAATATGATATTATTATATGGACTAATGGTGGGTTTGTTGTTGGGTTTTTGTGGGTTCTTTTGTGGTTCTAACTTTTAGCTAGTTCTGATGTTCTCTTTCAGTAGATTCCTATCTTGTTTTGTTTTCTTGCTTGGGTACTTTTATTGCTAAATCTATCTCTTGCTTGTTGTTAAAGGGTTTTGGGGCCCCTTCAAAACCTGGTTTTTCCTTAATAAAAAACAATATGATATTATTGATTATTCACAAATTATTTGATTCAACAACCATTCCAATGAGTTCATCATCCCCTTTAAAGGTTCTCCCACTCAAGAAACTAACCAACCACCTTCCAACTATCTTACAAACTCATGGTGACCATTAGGCTTCCATGCCCTTGTAATTTTGCATTTTACAAACTTACACTTGACACCTCTTTTTGCATATTTTAAGTATTGCTCCCCTTGACTCACCTAGACCCTTAAAAAATTAGAAATGGTCTATTTAGACCTTATTTAACATCTAACAAAACCCCATACTTTAAAATCAACAAAAACCTTACCTATTTCAACTTTATCAAACTTGCCAATGACTAGAAATTTCCATATTTTTGCATATTTTGCAACTTCCTCATTGCTTGACAACCAAAATTCCTTCAAACCATCATGCTTGGCCTTCATCATGGCCTTATTACACTAATTTGACTCAAAACACTAACACCTAGACTGAAATCAAACTAAAAGGATTCATAAAAAGGATTGGTGCTCTTGCACCATACTAACAAACCTTGCTATTCATATTAAAACCAATTGTCCCACATCTTTTTTTTTTCACAACTCAAATCTACAATATGTATGGAAGTTGTGCTGCTATAACTAGAAAGAGATAAGGTAACTCTCTATCCTTAACATCCTAATCCTTCTCCAATTTGTGCCTTAATCCAATATGTGCCTTAAATCATGGAACATAAAATGAGAGAGTTGGAAACATTATATTTTTCCAATCTACATAGATTTCAAGAAGGCAAAAGTTGATCTGAGTCATCAAGCATATAAGTCTAAAGCCCTACGAATTGATTGGTAGCCAATGAGGGACATAGGGTAGATACGGTCAAGATCTAAATAGAGATTTCAAAGTAGAAGATGATAGAAAACCCAATATAAAATCTCTATGAACTAATTACAAGGGAAAATAATAGAAAACATACATACCTTGAAGAAGTTGAAGAAACAAGGCCATACTAGAATTGAAAGTTGGAGGAAAAATTAGTCCCATCACGGTACCTGGATTTATGACAACCACATCCAAACCAGTTTTCTTGGCAAAATCCCAGGCCACTTTTTTGGCAAGTGTTTTTGATACATGATACCAAATCTGCACAAACCTAGCTATATTATTGTCAATCGCTAGCTCAACTACCAAACGCTAAAACAAATAATCACTACAAAAATAGGCTAAGAGAGCAATTCCTCACCCCATTTTTTTCATAGTAATCAAGATTAGTCCAACAGTTTTCATCCTTGGGCACATCAGCAGGCTAGGTTGGACTCAGAGTGATTGCAAAGATTGACAAGCTTAACACTACATGTTTCACTTCTGCTTTTTGGGAAGCTTGCAAGACATTCATAGTACTCTTCATAGCAGGATCCAAGAGCTGAATCTGCAAGGATACAAAATTCTCATTTAGATATAAACAACACTAAAACCTTGCAGTCAAAAGATCAATCCCTCAAAAAATAAGTTCAATCTTAATTTCAGCCTCTCCTTAGCTCCTTTCATAGATTCCAAGTGCTTGGTCTATTTCTTATTTCCTGAGTATATTCCATGTATAATCATAATCATCATCCCAGCCAAACAACCAAATTTTAAATATCTCAAAAAAGAAAAAAGAAAAATCTGAGAGCTCCAATTGTGTTTACAAAACTTACCCAAATCCTGAACAATGGCATGAATAGAGTAACCTCTCTCCCAAAGCTACAACTTATGTTCTTCTCTAAAACATCTATATGAGGTTCAAATAGTAAATATATTGATGAAAGATAGAGGAATTAAAAGGATACCTGGATGTAGTTGTATTGAAGGTTTTAAATTGGTACATGTTTTTTGTGTAGGAGACATATCACATCCACAAACATGGCAGAGCTATGCAAAGTAGGAGAAATTGGCTTGAAAAATGAAGGCAACAGGTTATAAGGAATCATTTATCTGCCACCATAGTGAAAATTTAGCAATTGCATTTGGTTTACATTAAACATGGCCCCTGGTACAACTATTAGAGTTGTTAAGAACCTTCAAGTATGTTTCGATTGCCACACTACATCTAAATTCATCTCCAAGATTGTTGCACATGGACTTCATTGGTATTCTTGCAAAGCTTTCATTCTTCCCTAATGTCAAGCATGGGTGTTTTTTCTATAATATATATATATATATATATCACATCGAATACTAGATAAAAAGAATTTAAGTTTAATGCAAATCGTTCCATGGACTTATTTTGTTAGATCCTATCCAAAGTCCATCTCATAAAAAAATTCACTTTTTAAGAGGTTAAAGGACAAGCCTACTAATGGAAATAACAAATTTTTGAATGTTGGATTATGTTTGAAAAGATATTATGCTCAGATGAAACAATTTTTATTACTATTGGTTCAAGCATTGAGGTAGTTGTATGCTTCTACTTCAGCGAAATTTCTACTATGTTAAAATGGAGACAAAATGATATGTTTCCAATGTTAAGTCAGCACAAAATAGGTGGTCTTCATCTGTTTCCACTGATGGGTTGGCACAAAAGAGGTGGGAAAATATGAAATCCAATCAATTATCCCTTATTAAAAAGAGGAAGTCACCACTGATTGGACAATCACAACCCTCTTCTTTGAGGAGGTAAAAGAAAGGTGATAATTTTGTGCCTTGTTACCATGAAGATGTTAAAAAAGAAAAATAATAAATGAAAAAAAAAAATTCATTCAAAATACCTATTTCATGTTAGATTCAAAATCCTACTATAGTACAGGATATTATGGTCTAGAAATAAGGAAAAATGATTTTTCTAGTCAGTCGAAGTCTTGGTACAGCTACTTCCAATTTTAATGTGCCCAAAACAATGCATTAATATCATTGGCATGAATTATAACCAAGGAAAAAGCATTGAGGAGGCACAAAAGCACAACTAAGAAAATCAGCATGAGCGGGAGCATCAACAAGAAGAGAAGCACAAGAGTGTATTAGAGAGAAGGGAAAACTAGATCACTCAATTGAGAAACTGCCTAGCCATGAGGGATACATATACTTCAGGAATGATCATGGACAGAAATAAGTATTAATTGGTGTCAAGAGGTTGTCCCTTAGCTCAAGCAACAACATCATCTGGCTTTCAAAGAGGCACTTTCCTCCTCTCATCTAGGGTCAACTCAAATCACAAAAAACATAATGGCCCTTATATTGAACAATGAAAATCAAACAAGTTTGGAATGAGAAAATCATTCAACTTTGAGATCCACTTGATTACTGACAAACATCTCTGATCCCTGGATACATGTAATGCTAACTTGGAATGAATTGTTCCTATCCTCCTAAACTGTAGTTCACTCTTCAAAGTTGAGTCAAGGAAAAATAGGCACCATTCAATTATCAAGGTATGTTTCTTTTGTCATGGTTCAATACTTCTCAAAACAAAGATGTTCATAACAAATGTAGTTCTACAAATTCAGATCTTGGATACTGACTTAAATCCCTCTCAAAATCCCCCCCTGCTCTGATTTGGGTGAGACTTTATGACCTACCTTCTAAAACACTAGAATTTTGAAATTCTCTAAATTGACAATAACTCAAAGAAATACTTGTATAACACATGCTATTAGGCCCTCTTACAGGCATTCTTTCAACCACTCAACATAAGAAAAATAGAAAAACAAGTCTTATTTTACTTGGGACTGGATCTTTCAAGAGGAAAACAATTCCTCCATGCACAACTTTGTCAACAACATAAACATAACAACAATGGGTCTCTGCTTCATAGATTGCACCATATCCTTCTAACCCTTCAACTAGGGACTATGAACACTAATTCCATGTTTTGTCACAATAAACCAACTATGATCCCACATTTGAGTATCTTTGTTGACCCTTTAAAACATAGCAAATATTGTGGTAGTTTTGTTTTGTAACAACACCATTAAGTAATGGTTGTCCTTGCATTTTAGGCCTATTTAGGTCTCTTTAGTCTATTTTGTCAACTTTCAACAAAAAAAAAAACTCAGTCCTCCAACATGCATTCAATTCCATTAAAAAAACCTATCCAATTACCTTCAAAATATTCTCCACCTATTTCAATAAAAGACTTCCAACCATATTGAACACAAACTCAACTAGGATTGTCAACTTTGCTAGAACAGGCAGTAAAGAAAAGGATTTAGAACTCCGTGGTTTTTGACAAAGCCAGTCTAAACAATTTTTTTCCAAACCTCCTAGCATCATGTTTAATGTTATTTCCCATGAACAAACCCAACTCTTCAAAAAAAAATTTCAATCTCACTATTTTCTGTCATTGACAGACTGGAACTCATGAAATACAGACTCTAGGGCATTAGTTTTACATTATCAAATCATATCCTCACAATCAAAAACTTTGTAAAATTAAAGAGTACATTATGAAGAACCATTTCACAAGTTTTTAGCCTGTTTCATTGATTAGAATAAGAGAAACACCATTTTATCTCACACTGTTTACCCTAAACAAGGGTTTTAGACCATTTTCAGAAAACAAACGATATCTTTCTCAAAGCTGCATGAAATTGAATGAGATAAAAAAAAAACGTAGCAGACTCTTAGTTTTATCATTACAAATGACTACCCCTTCAATACTTGGCTGTACATGGCCGTACAAGAGCCAACAATCACATTTTACATGTGTTTTTTGTGAAATAACAGAATTACATTGAAGATTTACTATTACAAATCAAAACTCCTTTTTTTCCTCGACCTATGTGAGGCTTATTTATTCCTTTCAAAAAAAACTAACTCAAAGAAAATGACTATAACTGAGTCAAACCTCCCTCTAACTACTTGACTTATCATTTGTCAATTTTGCACTTTTTTCCTTAACAACATTGTGGACAAGATTTTGCTTTCTTTTGAATTTTTGAATTCCTTAATACATCTAGACCACTTAAATGAACTAATTACATGATAAAATGATCCATGAAATCCTTATTTTGATTACAATACATCTAAAACCTATTTTGGACCTCACTTGACAACATTTTGAATCTTTTGCAAATTGAATACATTGTCCACCTTACCTATCCAAACATTCAAAAATTGAATCAAACCCCTTGTAATGGTATTGAAAGATCTTATTAAATGACCCCTAATAATTCTTTAAAAATTTATTACATTTTGGCCTTATGGAGGCATATAATCCATCAGGTGCTCCTGCACCAAAGAGGTAGACTCCTTAGAAACTACAAGAATGGGAAGACATTAAATATGCCTTTATTAACATAAAAAAATGAGAATTACTAACAAATTTTACCATCAAATGAGTTATCTCAACAATAATAAGGGTGGACATTGAGCATGCCAACTCAACCCCTTTTGAGTTTGAGTCAGCAGACCTCACCACCTAATTGAACAAAATTAGGAAGACTTCAATTTTACTATTAATACAAGCTACCATGATGATTTTGTAGAATGAATTTATATTAGAGTCTTGCTTAGCATGGCTTAAGGAATGTGTGGATGATATTCTCTTTCCAGATAGGCTTGGGGGAAAGTATTTGCTTGATCTTTTGAAAAGTGGCAAGGAACTTGCAGAGAATGAAACATTGATCAAAGAAATATTGGACAATTTGGATGCATTTGAAGGGAGCTTGAAGTGGCTAAAAAAGTTTTTTCGTTCAAATGTTGAGTTTCCATGGCAATGCGTGTGCGATATTGTTTTGAAGCACTCAAAGAGTCTGTGGGATAAAAATTTTGAAAGCATGTTTGTTAGTAGGATGAAAAAAAATAGCTAATGGATTTGTAGATCTGCATGAGAGAGTTAAGGTTGGTAAATTCCTTGAAGCCATAGTTACATCGAGCTGGAAAGTTACAAAGATGTTAAAACCCATTTGAACAAATTAACTACTAGTGAGGGTTGGCTTGTCAAGAGAGGGGACCTAAAAAGTGTAAATTTACCTGGGTTGAGTTTTAAATTTATTATGACAAATGACGAAGATTGGTTTGGTCACCTTAACGCTTATTTTGGAACTGAGGTTAGTCAAATAAAAGATACCATAGATGAGGGGTCCAAGAATATTCTAGAAGACCTCCTAAGTTTTCTTCATGCACATAAATCTCCTCCAAGGATAAATGATTTAGCACCTTATTTGCAAGAGAAATGCTTCCATTTTATCTCAACAGTGGTTGTTGAGATTGAAGAACATCTTGCACATCTTTCAGAATCTCTCTATCAAGAAATGAAAATGAGGAGATTCTTGAAAAATGAACAAGGAGACACTAGAACCAATACTTATAGTGGAAAGGGCACTTTTCTTAGGAAGGCTCTTAGTTGCTCTCAGTTTTCATTCAACTTCCCTTCCACTAGTTCTTGGTTGATCTTAGGTCTGGTTTGTCAAGAACAAAGCTTTAGTTTCAAGGAAAGGATCTTCAACTTTCAAATATTCTAGTACTGATTTTGATTACCCTCTTCTAGACAGTTCTGAAAGAAAAATACTAATGAGAGGGGTCGGTTTGAAGCCTGGATCACAGGATAAAAATAATAGCACAAAATTGAATAAATTGAGAACTATGCACAATCTTTGTATCAGAGCTCATAGCATCTGGTTTGTGGATAACTGGAGAGCTTTTAGGCATTCTCACAAGAGATCTAACAAAGGATGATTCTTTATCCATATTCAATACTAAATTATTAATTAAAAAATATGGCAATGTTTGAAATTTGACACCAACTCTTAGTAAACTTACTAAATCTAAGTCCTTTCTTTTATTCTATATACAATTTCCTTCAATAGATGCATGTATAGATTCATAAGACTCAATACTAAACCAAGAAACAAATATTATGACAATGATTACCGAAAAAAGAGATTTGAAGATTGAAATTGATAACTAACATGATAACAGAGTTAAGGTGCCAAACAAACCTATAATTACTTTGTAATCAAATGCCATTTTCCAATTGTTGGTAAAAAAATTGAAATGGCTTGCTTTCTACCCCTTGCAAGTGGCAACTACGCCATATTTAATACTAAAATTCTTAATTCAAAAAGATGGCACAGTATATATTTTATCAGGGAGTTGAGCTGACCATTCATTTTATATGTTGGTTGTTCATTTTACATGCTACTTGTACCTTGGAGCCTCTCTTTACTTAATTACAATCATGTCATGTACCTTCTTTGGCAAGGCTGAATATGTACAAATCAAGAAATCATCAGCATCAAGATGAGTATAAGTTACATTGAGGGGATAAGGCATGACTGTATTTAAGTAAAGAGAGGCTCCAAGCTAAAGACAAAAAGTTAAGCCAGTTCCATTTGAGAATCTAGAGAGTATGTGGATAAAAATTCTTTTCAAAGTGGATCTATCTCCTTAGGTTGTAATCTATTATGAATGTTGAAAATTTACACTTCTTAAGTCCTTATATGCAAATATATCTCTAAGTGCAAGAAAAGTTAAGGGACTCTAAAACATAGTACATATGGAAACCGTGCTTGGGAGATCATTTGTTTTGGTTGAAGTAGACGTAGTTTGCTTCATTAAGAGGCCAAATTTGTTGAAGATCCAAGGTCTACCTTGGAAGGATCTATCTTTTTCCTTCTTTGTGTTGAAGATGGTCATCAAATTGTCCTTATGCATTGTTAGATTCTAAAATATTCTAGTTAATTTCACATTATTTTGATCGTAGGGCATTAGAGTTCTCAGTCTAAGAAAATCTCCTTAAACCTGCAAATTAAAGCTTTTCCCTTTAGCAGCCACAGTATTTGATAAATTTCTTCCATGGGAAAACTGAATTTATGTGGTGATTCCATTTTTAGATAGCAACCAATATCCACTTTGGCTGGGGAGTTCAGACAACTAATAATTCTCTTTGCATGCTTTTTGTATTGCCTTTAATGATTTTCATTGGTTCTAGCACTGATGCATTTTTTATGAATTAATGGTTCAAGGGAGTGTAGTTTGAGGTGGCAACCACTGTCTACCCTATGTAGGTACTGAGACTTTTAGGAAAGATCTTTGCAATTTAAGGAAAGATTGGTGGCAATCAACTAGATGATTGTAAAGTGGTTTGTCATATACTATGGTATCTCCTAGGTCAATAACTCAAGTTCATATACTATAACAATTAAATAAGTATTGCAGAGTAATATAGGATGAAATTGAAACTATAATCATTCTAGAGTTTTGGGCACGTTTACACAGTTGAATGCAGATGTTCATTCTCTCTTTATACTTGGAAATTTTCCTCTATTTATTTGTACATTCATAACTTATAATAAGTTTTCTCATAGGAAAGTTGATTTTCAAGTCAGGAAGAATGGGTAATAGAATAAAGGAATTATTGGAAAAAATGGGTATTGACGTGAATTTCAAAACAACTTTTCTCCCAATTTACTATAAGCATTCTTTCTTGTAATGAGTATGTGCAGGATCATCATGGAAAAAGTAGGCCCTTAAGTGGCAAAAAATTAAGAAAAATCAGAGTTAGGCAACTTGACGTAAAAATTTGAATAAGTTATCTATATTATTTCAAAAATATGTAACAATAGAATCTGTAGAAAATTAAATTTAGTTTCTAAACTTATAGGTTTATTTTTTATTTTTTTAAATCTATTTGGTGAAAGTTTGAAATTTCAATGCAGTAGTACTTAAATTTAAGGGAAAAAATAAGAAGTAGGTGTCTATCTGACCACCCTAACCACAATATAATGATTTTTTTTTTTATAAGATTTTAGATATAAGTAGAGGACTCATTTCCTATGTGATGCATATTTTTTTGTAATTTTTTTCCAAGTAAATAATTAATTCTGAATTTTTTATTAAAAATTTAAAAAATATAAAAACTCATATGTCTGACCACTTTAACTTGGTCAAAACTTCATAAAATTCATTTTTTTAATCCTATAGTATGTGAAGCATAGAATGTGACGCATGTTTCAAATTCAAAAAATGTGATACCATTTGAAAGCTATAGATGTTTTTCAATCAATTTATCAATCATAATTTTAGTCGTAATTCAAATAGAAAATGAATAATAATTATTTATTAAATTCAAAGTAAAGCATAATTTATATTAGTGGAAAGATGAGAATATCCTTTAAAACCCCTTTTTTTCATCAATTTTGGGTAAAAAAAAATGTCGTTAGCCACATGGGTCATCAAATTAGTTACATATCGCCACTTTTTCGCCCATCATGATCCTGCACATACCCTAACCATTTTTCCCGTGGACTAAAAACAATACAATTAAATGGAAATGTTGAAATACTAAAAGAAGAATAACTTTCTTTACAAAAAAATGACAATCTAGAAGTACAATACTGCATGTATTGTATTTTTTACTAAGCAACACCATATACATTGTTACAAAACATTGAATGTTCAAAGATATTTTGTTGAGCATAATATATATATGAAAGGAGAGAAAGTGGGAAAACCTCTGACACTTCTCAATAATGTACAAATACAATGTGTTCATACACTCTACAAACATAGAAAAAATAGCAACAATTAACAAAAAGAAGTAAAATAACATCACACCTATTTTTAAAAGGCATGCATTTACCAAAAGTTATTTTTTTGAAGTAAAACAACAAATAACAATCACATAAGTAGAATAATTTGAAATAAAATTCAATGCCTGAATTTTATAGTCCCATAAACAACCAAAACATTGCTTGAAAGCCCAGAATGAGTATTACTCAGTTAGGTCAAAAACAAACAAGAATGCATGCCCCAACTATGTAAAATATACAACTACAAAAAATAGATTGACCCAAAAACATAATGAACCTATACCACATTTTAAAATCCAAAATACTCACATAAGAAAAGAAAAAAATGCAAGTATAGGAAACAATCAAGTCAAGAATGGTGAAAATAAAGGGGGATTTCCTCAATAGCAGAATTTCCAAAATTACTTAATGCAATTTTTCCAGAAAAATGCATAAAAAAACCAAAGCTAGTACTTCATCTTCTTAACATAGTGCTAGGTTTAGAATTCATTGGTTGTAGCAAGGATAAGAAAAAAAAAGAAAAAAATGAAGCCCTTAAAGCTACAGGTGTGTAGATGAAATTCAAAAAATTCCTAAGTTGAAGTTGGTTGCTAGAAAGACTGCAAAATTTCTTCATCTTCAGCTAAATCCAGAACCTCAAATGATGCTACCTATTTCAACTTTTACTTCTTCCATCTCTCCTCTTGCTTCTCCTCCTTCTAGGACACTTTATCATTTCCCCTTCACCCATATGTTTGGATGTTGTCTCAAAATCCAAATCCCTATCTTCCATTATACCTTCTATTCCTTCTCCATCATGTTTGCAAAATCTTTTGCTTCCTTTATTTCTTGTTCCCACTATCACTACTCCTTTCTCTACTCATAGAAGACATTAGCAGAAAAGAGAGGTACTAGAATGGGTAAGATCCAAAGTAACTAGAAAGAGAAAGTTTGTTTCTTTCATATCAGGTTGATTTTACAATGCATACTTTTCTATTATTTCCAAGTCATAACTTAAGAGGTCAAAGACAACTATTCCTCCAAAAATAAAAATAAAAGTAGTACAGGATGTGGAGCCTTTAGATTTCCAAATGGTTAAGAATGATTAATATAAATCTTCTTGAGATACTATCAGAAAATATCAAAGAAAGAGTCTTCAAGGATGGTGATAATAAGGATGCCCTAAAAGCTGAAAATAAACAACCTAAGAATTTTATAGCCCATATCTTTCAACCTATACCAAACTCCACAATTTTTTTACTGCAGATTTTCCATTCCACAGATCATGAAAACCTAATGGATCAGCTAGTTGCACATAAAAAGAGTGTGGAGTGATAAAATTTTCCAACTACGATTGCATGTGCTAGATAGGTTGTATACTTTATTGACCAAGGAAAAGCTTGTGAGGCATGACATTTCAGAATTTCAATGTGGCATGATTAGTAGTATTTTCACCTACAAGGGCTTCATAGAAAAAGTGTAACTTGCTCTTACTCTTGGACCCTTGAAAATAATTGAGATGGGCATGGTAGCAAGTGCTAGAGAGAACCAAATATTCACTTGGTCAAAGCAGTCTAGTTTCTAGTTCAATTTCTTGAACATGATGAGGTATAAGATGAATTCTAAATATTGGTAAAGGAAACACCTAGAAGAGCTTAACACAATGAAAATATACATAAATTTTCCACTATTGGCCAAAATGTCTTAGATGTAGATGAAGTGACCAAGATTAAGACATACATTACAAAGAGTGGCTTCATTTTAGATGTTTTAGTTATTCAGATGGATTCAGTACCACTACCTGATAGATCATAGGTCCAGAGCTTCATTGACATCTTTCAGAGGGTACAAGATACAAAGGATGTTGCTACTATTGCTTTTGCTACACCAAGCCTATCAGGTGGGCTTACAAAGTAGCTATTTTTTTCTCTCTATTTATAGATTGCTTCTATTTTCTAATGCATCTAGTATGGTGTAGCCATTTTGAGAGAATCTTCTAGAATATTTATTCAAACACATCATATTTTTAGAGGACCTACTAGAGAAGGATTAGCCATAGATGCTTAATAATTTTAACAAAAAAATTATTTCAAGACTTTTGATTACAATTGATATATTTGAGGATAACTGTATGTTTTTCAGCTTATTTTGATAGAAAGAAAATTATTTTTAGTGTAGAAATTACAATGTGCTTTTTATTTATTTTGAATATGACACATGAAAAAATCTTGTAAAAACTCATAAATATTTTCAATAGACTTTGGTATGCCTACTTCCGTTTAAATTTGTTCAAAGTTTTCTTGTGAGATTTGTATGTATGTGTGTTTAGATAAATTGAATTTCTTTTTCTAAATTTGCAAATTTGTATTACATATTTCCTTGAAGTCAGTGATTGTAGCTTTCTACAAATTCCTTGGTTCGATTTATCAATGTCTTTGTGCCTCTAATTGAATGCAATATTTGTGTTGTACTTATGCTTTTTAGTGTTTGTATTTAGCTAAAAAGTTTAAGCATATCTAGGAAAATCAGTATGTTGTTCCAGCTGTTAGGGATTGTGCTTTAACACAAATTGATGGTTAAAATCCAAGGGTTTCTCCATGTTTTGCAATTTTTTTCAAAATCCAAGAAATAATTTCTCAGCTTACAAATTGATCGAGACAGTTACAGTTTCAGATTCAAGTGTTTGGCTACTGGCATATCATCATCATTCTAAGGTTTCATCTTCAACTTTCAATATTTTGAAAACTGTAATGTTAGTGCTAGATTTAGGGCAACTAGTTTTAACAAACTTAAAAATATTTAGATTTGAACCATACAAACCCAAGAATCGTATCAAGATTTACCATAGCAATACAAACTTAGGTGTCTGAAAAATCTTAATGATTTATTTATTTTCAATTGAAAAGTAGTAGTCAGTAGTAAGAGGCAGTTAGGCAATGAAAAACTTCCAAGTCGGCCACATATAGCAATATGGAAATCACAAAAAATACAGATGTGGATCTTGTCTCCAAGGCGCCTCCTGTGCTTGCAGCTGATTTTCTTGAGGAGTTTGACATTAGAGAGGGAGGAGATACCGAGTTCTTTAGCTACAAGAAGGTTCACCAGCACGAGGTGGTCAGGACAAGGACAATGAGATTATCTGTAGAAGGGGCTCTACTGCCTCCTCCCTCCTTCACTCCACTTCCCTTGTTCAACTATATCTGAGTGTCTTCACTTTGCTTTCTGGCTCCTATTGTTTTTTTTTTAGGATACACTAAGGGAAAAGGAGAATGCATAGGGAGGGAAAATGAATAAAGAGAGGGAAATAAAAAAATATTTCAGAAAGAGTATTTTTTTTAATTCTCTTAATTTAGGACAATTAAAAAATTAGAAATATAATTTAAACATAAAATATATATTTAAGATAAAATTAATATTTGTCTTAAATTAAAGTTTTAAATCCTTCCTTTATATAGTAGTGACACATGAATGTAGGAATGATTGTCATCTAGTAGTGAAATGTTAAATTTTTTTATAAAATATGTGAAGATTAAAGATATCAAGTCTCCACAATCCATCAATTATTTGAAAAAGTTTTCTAGATTCGATTATGTTGTTAATTTTTATCATCAACATTTTGAATCACACTACGTGATCCATCATCAAGATGAAAGAGAGATGAAGGATAAAATGATTTTTTGTAGACCAAGCTTGGTTAAAAAGAGAGCAAGAGGAGAGAGAAGGGGGGAGGCACATGGTTCAAGGATTAAGGATGACTACGAGAAAGAAAATAATTAGAACACAAGAAAAATTAAAAGAGAGAAAAAATGGAAAACTTATAATCATTTCTATAAGATTTTAAGATTAATCTTATTGATAATATTAATTAAGTAGATTATATTATTTCTCAATAATAATTATAAGATTAATTCTTATTAATTTCTTCTTTTTAGAAGATTAGGTGCATATTAAGCCTTTGTTTAATAAAAGATTAACAAGATTAATAGTTTTTTGTCTTTTGATTAATTACTCTATTTTCTCATGCCTTGTAGTGGTCTCTTTTGATTTTTTCTTTGCTTTGTTTCCCTGTGGCTCCTTGTTTCTATTTTTCCTTTTTTCTCTCTTTTCATTTTTCTTGTGTTCTAATTTTCTTTCTCCTAGTCATCCTTAATCCTCGAACCATGTGTCTCCCCCTTCTCTCTCCTCTTGCTCTCTTTTTAACCAAGCTTGGTCTGCAACAATTCATTTTCTCCTTCATCTCTCTTTCATCCTGATGATGGATCATGTAGTGTGATTCAAAACATTGATGATAAAAATTAACAACAAATCGAATCCGGAAAACTTTTCAAATAAATATGTGAAGGCCTTAAGACTGCACCGAGAGGCAATGTCTTCCATGCAATAGGTGTTTTTGGTGAACCAAGCAACCTAGGTGGCCAAATGGCCCACTTAGGTAGGGCTCCCATGAGGGGGCTTAAGCTCTATGGATTATGATCAAATTCGAAAGAAAAATGAATAGAGGTGTAATAGTCATTAATTTATTCATTAATTTAGTCATTTTTATTTGTCTAATATTATTCATTTATTTAGTCATTTTTTATTTTTCTAATATTAGTCATTTATTTAGTCATTTAGTTGTGAATTTTACTTGATGACCAAATTAGTCACTTATAAATGACCAAATTAGTCATTTATTTTTCAAATACTACTAGTGTTAGTCACGTGACTAAAAATTTTAGTCGTGTGACTAAATTTTTTAGTCACGTAGTCATTTATTTTCCAAATTCTACTAGTGAAGCCTTCAACATAAAGGACATCATCAGTGTTATGCTTACCACCAAGACAAATAGATCCTCTACCACGAATCACACCAGCTTTGTTATCTGCAAATCTTAATACCCCACTATCATACTTTTCAAGACTTACAAATTTTCTTTTGTCACCAGTCATATGATGTGAGCATCTGCTATCAATAACCCACTCATCCTTTTCTTCAATTCGGGTTGCAAGAGCTTTCTCAACATTAGTAGATTCAGTAGCCACCGAACCATTTTCCTTGATTGAAACAAACACACATTCATCTTCATTTCCATTATCTTTATCAAACTCTTCATCAGTAACTCCTTCAACATCGTAACATTTCTTTTTAAATCTAGATTTGTTAGGCTTAGACCTAGGACCTCTTTCAGGACATCTTGATGCAAAATGACCTATTTTAGTGCAAGAGAAACATTTAATAGGTAACTTTCCTTTATACTTACCTTGTCCTCTACCTTCTATCTTCACAATTAGTGCTTCCAACTCTTCTACTTCTCTTTCTTCATCTTCAAGCTATTTCATTTCTTCCTCATACTTGAATGAATTTTTGGAACATTTTCTTGGATCATATCTTTGCTTGTTTCTTCTGGATACAATAGCTTTAAATGCATATTTACTCTTAGGAATAGATTCACCAAATTCACTTAACTCAAAGGCAACAAGTTTACCAATCAGTGTATCCCTTGTCACATTTGTCACTGATCTGAATTCTTCAATAGCATGAGCCTTCACTTTGTAGGAGGGAGGCAATGATCTAAGTAATTTAGCTACAATTTCTTCCTCTTCTAGGGTACCACTGGAACATATAATACCCATCACAATTTCATTTACTCTTTGCATAAAAGAATAGATATTTTGATCTTCACCCATCTTCAAATTTTCATACTTTCCTTTCAAACTCTATAGCTTAGCCATCTTCACATGTACGTCTCCTTCATAAAAATTTTCTAGCTTCGTCAAAATCTCATGAGCTATCTTCATACCTATCACATTTGTCAATTCTAAATCTGTCAAAGCACTCAGCAAAGCTTCAATAGCCCTGATGTTATTCTCAGCCTCTTTAATCTCATCAGTAGTGGAAGGACCATTCAAAGGAATAACATATGGATTCTTTGTAATCTTCCAAAAGGGTTCACCAATACACCTCAAATGACACTCCATCCTAGCTTTCCACAATGAATAGTTTGTTCCATTGAATCTAGGATTGTCCTTCTTGTATGATGCCATCTTGAATCACCTCAAGCTTTTAAAATTCTTTAGAGGAACCTCTCTGATACCAATTGTTGGCAAAAAAAAAGGACATACAACTGAGAGGGGGGGTGAATAAGTTGTCATAGAATATTTAAACTTTTCAAAATTTACTTAACTTAATCTTAGATCTGATGAATGAACAATAAACCATGAACAATCAACACATCAGAAGCACAAAGAACACCAAGATTTTTTTGTGGAAACCCTATTAGAGGAAAAAACATGGTGGATGTTAGTCCATATTATACCTTGTTAAATGTATAATGAAAAATAATGGGAATGCACATGCATTCAGGAACACTACCTAGAGCTCACTGCTCAAATACAAAAGGGATCACTACCCAACCATACAAAGCAATATGGATTAGATCCGCAGGGTATGAATTGAGAAAATAGCTTCTACACAAGCCTGATTATAGTTCCAATTAAGTAAAAAAAACCTTCTTCACACTTTACTCAAACTTCTTCTCACTCTACTCTGCAATCAAATTAATAGATCAATATTCGTGCACTTTTTGTTCTCTTCTTTTCTTCACTTCATACACTAAATTTTCTCAAACAATCACTCTTATATATACGCAACATGGAATTACATCAACAACCTTGTCAACCAAAAATATAAAAGATATTTACAATGTCAACCCAAATTTATAAATAAATTTTCAATGTGGATCAAAAACCATTGGCCAATATTATGATGTGACCCAAAATGATATCCTCAAGCAATGCCAAACATTCAAATTTAAATCTTCAAGGATTTGCAACATGTTACAACCATCATGTCGGCCAAGAACATGAAAACTCAAACACACATGAGAAAAATATTCGACCACAAGCACTCTAATCAACACAGACAAACAAGGATATAAAATGATCTAGAAGCATCCACAAGCAACAAGAACTAATAAAGAAGAATCTACAGCAACAAAAATTACTAGAATCACATAAATTTCAACCAGGAACACTGATAGAGACCACAAAAATGCTATTAGAACACAATTGTCCATAACACATCAAATCTTCACATGGACCTCTAAAACTTCCAATGGATGGACTAGATACTCTCAACATTAAACCCTTTAGTCCGCAACAACTGATCTTCAACATATAGAACAAAACACCTTCTTGACCTTCACTATTCCACTGGCAACCTGCAACATTTTCTTTAGCAATTTTCTCAATATCCTCGACATATACAACCTTCAATACAATAGTGCTAATAGTGTTGACATCAATGAAAACCACATATTAGAAACACAACCACAACATCCAACAAATACAACCATTGTTCATTCCCCTACTTGCGATGAAGTCATTTTACAAGAACCAACTCATGATTATCAAGAACATTTGATTAGTAGTTCTCCTAAAACTTCTCATCCTAGGGAGAATATCATGGTGCTAGAAAATTACAACAATAATAATGTGTCTTCCTTCAATAAATAGGTGATTCTCGATTTCCCTTTATTAGAGATACATCAGCCCAATACCACTAAGGTTATGAATGTGCAAGTTTCCATTAGATCCCCCTCAATCAATGGACCTCATACATACCTCATGGGACATCCTAAGAACCCTCTAATTCTCTACCCACCTTCACAACAACAACAAACTCCAAATAAACCTAAACTTTTCCTTTGCCCTCCTAAGAATAATGTTTCACAGAAACTGAGTCATAATACCATTGCTCATACGTATAACACTTGAAACAATCTACAACCACCACAACCAGCCTTCACACCCTTACCTTTTCCTAATCCTATCCTACCTAATGCTTTCTTTCCAGGTCAAAAGGAGCATGATCTTTTTGAGCAACTTAAGAATACTCCTGCTAAGATATCATTGTGGGACCTTATTCAATCCTCCCCTCACTATCACAACATGATGCAAATAGCCTTACAACGAATTCTTGTCTCTTCTAATGTGCAACCAAATGATATAGCAGCCATCATCCATGAAATAAATAATGACATTATTTTCCACCAAAGTGAACTCCCCTCTTTGGAAGTGCAAAAAAAAAATGAAGCTTTCATTATCATGGTACAATACAAACAAAAAGGGATAAAGAGAACTCTTATAGATACTGGTTCTACCCTTAATGTGTATAGTGTGACCCTTCTAGATATGCTTGGCATTGATCAATCAACCATTTGACCTGATTCTTTATCTATTAAGGGATTTGACACTGTCAAAAAGAAACCACTAGGGGTGATCATTATACCTCTTACCATTGGAGTGGCCGCCTTGAATACACTAATCCATGTTATTCCTTCTAAACTTTCATGTAATATTATCTTAGGTAGAACGTGGATTCATGCAATGAAAGGTGTGCCTTCCACTCTTAATCGCAAAATGAAATACATCTACAACAACACAATCCACAAACTTGACGTTGATCTTGAACCTGATAGTGTCTTACAACTTGGTAAAAAAGAGAAAATTACTTAAACACATCAACATCAAATACACCAGTGGAACTGGTGCAACAAAACAAAAAAGAACAACATAATAAAAAATTCATGCAACTATTAGAAGATGATTGGGGTTCATTGGATTTCGAACATGAATTCATGGGTGAGTACAAGATCATACACAAAGATTCAAATAGGGGAAACAAAAAGTAGATGACCCTTCGAAAGTATCCACCTCAACCACTTTAGACAATGAAACAAACTACACAACCACCTTTGACAACACTTATCACCAACCACCAACCGACTGATCAAAAAGCAATGAAAAAACTTTATGGAAAAGGGTATGAGCTTATGAAATAACTTGGCTATAGTGGAAAAGGATGTGGTACTCATGAACAAGGTATTTTCCACCCTATAGATCCAATCACACAATAAACCATTCATGGTATTGGTTATTTCCCTTCGATAGAAATTTCCAAGCCTTCAATCACTACCAACACTCTCACATCACATTCTTCTAATTCAACCTTAACTGTAAAACATCCTTAACTAATATCTACACTAGTGGTCTTGGCTATTCTCCTTTGCAATCAATCAAACAAATAATTAACTCTTCACTTAGTGTCAATGTCATCTCGCAAGACACAAATAATTTGAATTCATTACAGACCAAAATCACACAATCTAAAGAGTCTTGGGAGGATATGAAACCTCATACTAGTTAGGCAAGATGTTTCTTTCAAGAAAACCATAGGACCACCTTCTACCATTGATCAAGAAGGCATCTTGTCGAGACTCCTCCAAGATCACTTGATATCTCTCCCTCCACAAACTCGAAAGAAAGGCTATTACAAGACTTCATTTTGTGCATATCATAGAGTTCATGGTCACTCCACTAATGAATGTAAGGCTTCGAGTAGTAAAATCAAACATCTTAAGGAGTTTGGTGTTATTCCTTATATGGGGCCATGTCATTCCTCTAATTGATATGTATTTTCACACTACCTTGCATCTTATCAACTATTTCGTCCCATCCTTGTCCTACACTAAGTGGGGCCAAGGGGTTATGTAGCCTTGTCCTCATATGTCATATGTTCTTTCCTCCTTTGGCTAGTCATTAACCTTTCATGAATATATAAGAGAAAGCTTGGGACGTGGACGATGTGCCTTAAGTTGGCTCGCATGTGACATACTACCCTTTTTGATGATGTAGCTTATCGAAAACATATGACTTGGCATAGGGATTTTTGCATAATCTCTCATGTCTCCTTCTAATTTAAAGAAATTTCTCATAATATTGGTGTTCACAACCGCTTTAAAGTGTAGGAATATGTTAGAGTAAAGGTTTTAACTTAATTATGTTAATTAAGTTACCTTTATTCCTCTCTTAAGATTTAACTTTAGTTTGCATATTGTGACATTTAATAATTATATTAATTATTAAATGTCTACCTATTAGGGTTTATTTAGGGTTGCACAATCTGCTTTTATAAGGATTGATCATTGTATTTTATCTCTCTCTGATTAATACATTTTTATCTTTCAGAGCACCTTTTCCTTTTTTCTGGAATGTCATCTTTCTGTGATAGGTTATTTGCATGCAGGTGATCTTTGGGGTCTGTGAGGTTGGCTTTCTCAACTTCAACAACATACACTAACACTCACATTTCACTATGTGATTTCTTTCTATGATGCATCCTCTTGCTTGGTGGTTTCATTGGGCTTGATTCCCTCCAAGAGTGTGATACTTCTTTGAAAATCCTCTCTTTGAGATGTTAAGCACAATGTCCCTTAAGATGATATCTTGCACAGATTAAGCAAAATCCATTTGAACATTCCCTACACTATTTTTCATTAACAATGTCTATGAGTGTCAAGCATACGAAGTTTTGCTTACTTCATGGAGCTCGAAAATCATTTTCCTTTGTGGTGCCTTATTAAAGTTATCAAGAGGTATAAATTTAATATGGTTGAGTGGGAAGCCCATTCTGAGGCATGACTTTCCCCATAGCCACCTATGTGTTTGTGAGTGCATACCAACCAAGCATATCTTTCTCACCTTTTAGGCTTTGTCACCTGGCGGAAAGCCAAGAGTTTCGTCACCCTAGAGTGAGTATGCATTTTCTTTTTGGAAAAACAACCTAGATCTGATCCACAACATGTTGGACAAACAATTAAAGCTTGATCCACCTCATCTTGATTTCTCTTCCTTCTAGTTCTTGCCATTGCATGATCACGTATCTTGTTTTTTCCATGTGTGTCATTTCATGCTTATGTCGGTTTGACTTAGGATCTTAGATCTTGGGACTTGACCGCCTTCTTGATATTTTTTATCCTAGACCATCTGCATTGGTATGCTTTGACCTCTCTTGAATGCCTACTTTAGTGTGAGTTTGAAGCAATTTCATCCTCTCACTAAAGTGGGGGCTAAATGTACCATAGAAAAAGGGAAACTTGCTTTATTTGGGAATAATTGATGAAAAATTAGACTTAATGAGGCCCTGATTTAGTGTTACGAGGTGTTTTACACATCCACACTAGGTCTCGGGCCCTTGCAAATTGAATAAAATGCATTTATCGATGTCTTGTAAAGGTGTTGTAAAGTGTTGGAAAAGAATTTCACACTTTTCTAGACTTAATAAACCCATTTTCCCTTAATTCAACACTATAAAATGTATTTAATTTCATCTTCACATCAATTTAGAAGGCTTGTAAACTAAACTTAATTTTAATCTAATGTTGTAATGTGTCTTACACATTCACCTTGGATGATGTGCCTTTCCAAGCTAAGTGGACCTCATTTTAGTGTTCTAAATTGTATTTAATCACACTTTCACATTGAATTATGTGTCCCAATCCCTAATTGACCTTCACATCATCATTAATAGGCCCCTATTACCCTATATTATGTATCTTGTGGTAATATTTGATGAAATACCTAACAAAGTCACTATAAAAACCTAATTTTCTTATCTTCCAACAACCTAGCTGGCAAATGGGCCCCTCTATGACTAATTCACCATTTGTGGCGAATGAGTCCTATTTGGGCCATTTTTTACTTTTGAGTGGGAAATTTTGGAATTTAAGTTTTATTTTTCTTCGTGTTGGCCTTGGGGATCCAATTTATGGGTAAATTAGGAGAATTTCTCATAAAATCAAGTCTCTAAACTCTAACTTACATCTCTTAACTCATTCACAACTCATTTGTCATTTTTCTCCCACTTCAAGTCAAGCAAGTTAGGGTTTCTACATTCTAAGTTATCAAGATGGATTCCAAAGACATTCAAGGGTTGAATCGTCATCTTTTGCTGTAGAAATTCAAGATAAAACATCATGGAAAGGTACTAACTTCATTTTTTCATTCTTCATTAAATTCTTTCATCATTTTGGTTTAATTACCTAAAAGGGGTTTGACGAAGGCAAACCCCCTGTGCCCTAACATTCAACATTTCTCATTCAACATTTCTCCTTATTGTCTTATGTGTTTACAAATTTAAGCATCTTGGAAGCTTGGAAATCAATAAGAATAAAGTTGAAAAGTTTTCCAATTCTTCTCTTCATTGTAGAAGGAAAAATATCAACAAAAAGTCACTTTCAAGTTTGGAAATCAGACTTTCAGAGGAAGACACCTGTCAAGAACCGAAGAGCAGACTCGAGACTTCAGTTTCCACCTTTGAATCTTCATAAATTCAAAAATGGACTCATTTTCCATAGGTGGAAAATGAGTCCCACTGCCTATCCTGATTTTGGTTTTCTACAGTTTTGGATACCCATTTTTTTGAAATGGGTTCTAGAACAGTTTTCTAGATCTGGGACTAATTTTCCCATAATGGCGAATGAGTCCCACTAGGCCTAAAAATTAGGATCAGTAGCATTTCAAAATTCATTTCAAGTATTTAGCAATTTTATAGGTGCACTTCTTTAGTTTAATTCATTTGTGTTGTAGTTTATTTCCATTTCTAGGCATTTTTGCATTACACAATGTGTTTTCCAACAAGTTGCATTTCAATAGTTTTAACTTAGTAACCAATAGTTTTTACTATTTTCCTGAATCTAGATCATTGTATTTAGGCATAATTTCATTGTACTTGCATTAGTTTGAGTGAACCACCTAGGTTTTTGGCCTATCTCTCTCCTTTTAGATGAAAAATCCTAAGAGTGCAAGAGAAGTACATAGCCCCCAAAAATCTATGGTTCAATATCCATCCATTATACATATATTTATTTATTTATATCTATATATATATGAATCAGCTCATATGATAATAAATATACATCACACAATATTTTGAATGCATATATCCATGTTATCATTTTTAAAAGAAATTTTATATGTATACACATATATACACATATATGCATATATACAGATATTGATATTACTCATATGAATGTTTTTTCACATTGACACATACACATAAATCAATATGTGTATATATGTTTATATGCATATATCTCATATATACATTTGAATACTGTAAATCACATATATTTGCTAACTTATCGATAGACATATATACAAAGTATGAGCAATCCATTTGTGAGCATGTGTAGGTATGTCTACCTATGTATACTCATGTACATATGAAGTCATGTCTATGGGTTTATCATTGAAATGTACATGTATACATATATATACATTCCATGTATATATATCTTAACCATTGAATATAGAATAAATAAGAAAAATCTCACATATACAAAGGAGACTCAGCAATTATTACTAACAAGAATGTTCATAGCAGAAATAATAATCCTTTCAAATTTAAACACAAAGAAAACAAAGGGGTGACTTACCAATTTTTTGAACTATGACACAACTACACCTTACTATATGTGAGTGTATTCATTAAGGGTTACACAACCAATCAATTCTCCTAAGTGATACTTCCCCTCTCTTTCAAAGGCTTGATCCTTGTATCTACATTCAACTTAGAACATTGCAATAGTAGTTATTTGTTCATCCAAATGATCATTTTCATTATAAATTTCATTTTCCCAATGTTACATAGAAACAAAGTACTGAACACATTGGAAATAGGGGTACTTGACCTTTTAGGAGATGGAATAGACAAGGTGGTCCTATTTCAATCTTAGTTCATTAATTGAAGAAGGGGTTGCTACAAGGTTTCCTTAGCTGTGATTGAAAGAAAATGGAAGGTGTTCACCATTAAGCAAATGCTTAGAGAGAAAGAAATGAAAGAAATATGCAAATATAAGTATATGACCTAGAAACTGAAACTCAAAAGTATGTAATCAAACTAATAAACAAAATAGAACAAAGAAGTATATGGAGCAATGAAGATGAATAAGCAAGGCCTAGAACCCTAAAAAAAAATTATTTTAAGGTGTACTAGGACTCATATGCCAAACTGGGTGATTTAGTCCTAATTTAGGGTTTAGGGGAATTTGTAACTTGCAAATCAAGATCTACAAAAAATTGTTGAAAAGTGGTATACTGGGACTCATATTCCCAAGCTGGCCATCTAGTCCCAGTATTAGGGTTTGGTTGAAAATTTTGTAATCTCTAGTGCTCTTCTGTGCCTTTCAACTTTTTCAATCTATAAGTTTGAAAATTTTGAATTCTAGTATGTAGGTGAGTTTCCATGAAGATGAAAACTTCTTGACAACTTTGACATTTTTCTTCAATCTTGCAACTTTTTATTCAAAGGATCTTCAAACTCTAGATCACCTAGATCAGAAATCACACGTGAAGAGGGACAAATGTTGTGTTGGGGAATAGGGGTTTGCCTTGGTCAAACCCTATTTTGGTAATCAAACCTTGCAATGAAATGAAATATAATGAATGAATTATGAATGAACAAATATAATGTTGCAACTCACCAAAAAAATGAAATATAGGTTGCAAACTTATGTGAAATAGCTAGCATGAATATAGATCTTCACTCTTGATTGTTGATATGAGATAATGTCTCTGAATGCTTGCTTGAATCCTAAAATCCTACATCACAAATGTTAGCTCAAAAACACACATGATCCACGAAGACTTTGACAGGATGTTTGAATCTTGAATGTAGTGATGAGGTAAATATAACCTCATCATAATAACATAACAAAGGCCTATTCCATATGTGCAAGTTCCTATCCTCTACCAATTAATTAAACTTTAGGAAAAATAATTGCTTGACTTTTAAAGAGAAATTGTACAAACTTTATTTCTTTTGATTTATTGAAGTCTTTTTCCAATATAGATTTAATGGGTTATTTGAAGTGTTTTGTAGGATAATGATCAGTCATCAAGTTGTAGATTAGAAGCATTCAACTAGCACGTGCCCCAAAACAGGTTGAAGGTGTGTGCTAGAAACATGCTCTAGAACTTTAGGATGATGGACCAAAGATATAGTTACTTTTAAAGTTTTAATTTTTGTTATGTTTCTAAGTCAAAAAATTCATGGCTCAACTTGAGCCTCTTTAATACTTTTGCAATGGGTTTTAAAGACATACAAGTTATTCATATTAGACTTTTTCAATGGTTATCTATACCATCTGAAATATAGGATTTAGTTAGAATTTTTCTATAAAGACGTAATTTCCAGAAGGAAAATATACAGTGGAAAAAAGTAATGTTATGCTGTCAAAATATTTTCTGAGTTTATGAATGAAGAGGTTACTATATAAAAATTTATGAGTTATGAGTTATGGATGACAATTATGTTTAATGGAAGCATTTTTGAATTAGTTGTGTATGTGAGCTGAGAACAAATGTAATAACCCACGATTTAGCCACTCGAGGGAAGATAACTTAAGTAGATAAGTACTTTCTTTTCTATTAATTTTATTGCATAAATAGTTATTCTCTAGGGAATTATTGAGTTTATCATTGTGATGTCTAAGTTCTGAAGTACTTGTTGTCTTTCACGTCCATAGTTTCTTATTGTTAACTGTTAGAATCTTTATCTTTAGAGAAGATCTTTCGTGGATTGTTTATAAGTTTTTCTACTTCTTTAGTTTAGTTGTTTTTGTACTTATTAATTTAGTTGTCATGATTTCTAAATTAGTCTTTCTATGCTTTTTATTTTAAATATTTTTCCGCTTTCTTTAGGATAAACTGTTTTACAACTTAATAGTTAAATGGCCTTAGGTTGGAATTAAACATTAGCTTCTCTAAAAAAGTTCTAAAATATAAGGGAGATAGTCAAGTCTTCTTCTATTGCAAACTGCCTTGAACACTACCCAATTGACATATTGAATTTTATCTTCTAAAGTAATGGGACCTAACACCGGCCTATCATGTAGCTCCAAAATGCTTGATAATCATCTCTTGAATTCTCTTGATCTTGTAAATTTTCCTTAGGAATGATCTCATCAATTTGCTAGGATACTTGAATTACTAGGAGAAAATACGTGAAATAACCTTTTATTTATACTTGTTTATGTCAAATTTCTTGAAATTACAACACTATAAGCCAACATCAGATCTAGGAGGATAAAATCCTACCAAGAATTGAATTCAAAATAGGTCCAAACTAAAGTGGAACTCATATGCCCAAGGTGGCGTACGAGTCCCAATGACTTACACTTAGGACATAAATTTCAAGAAATGTTAAGTTCAGTGCAATATTCAGGATCAACCCCAAAAGCCTAGGTGGGACCCATATGCCCAACGTGGCCTATGAGTCCCAGATCACTAGATGTAGAGCACATAATCTAGAAACATTAATTATTATTTTTCATTTATTGAATGTCAAGATTATATAGAGAAAAATGCATTTAATTAAGCTTGTGGATGCAAAATAGGACAAAATAAGGCATAAAGAAGCCAAAATTTAGTAGAGAGGGCCCAAAAAAGTGTGAAAATGTAAAGGGATACATTTTCCTACACTACATTTAGGCCCCACTTTAGTGAGAGGAGGAAATTGATTCAAACTCACACTAAAGTTGATAAAATCACATCAAGAGGGGTCCAAGTATACCAGTGCTAGTTAGATAGGATGATAATGATCAAGAGGGTTGTGCAAGGCCCCATGATAAAGATCCTCTAGAAAATCAATAGAGGCACAAAAGAACAGACATGAAAATGATGTATGAAGTAGTAAGAAGGTACAAACATACATTTCCAAAGACATAAAGAAGAAAGAAAAAAGAAAAAGGAAGGGTGGATCAATCCTCGACTGTTTGTCCAAAATGATATGGATCAAGCCTTAGATGTTTGTCCAAAAAATTTCCAAGTGGAACATGATATCCACTATGAAAAAGAATGCATGCTCACAAGGGCTAGTGAAACCTCATGCCATCCACTAGGTGAGCCCCTAGAGAGGTGAGACACATATGTGCACGACCAGTATGCACTCACCCACACAAGAAAGTTCCTATGGGAAATGTATACTTAAGTTTGGCTCCAATAAGCTAACCATACCAAAGCTATACCTCTTGATAACTTTGATAAGGCACCATACAACATGAATAACAGGGTCCATGAGGAAAAAAACTTTGTATGCTTGACACCCATGAACAAATAGGATGTCGACATAGGAAAGAAAAGTGTGTTATGCAAGGTGGCCATATAATAGTTATGATGAATGAAAAATAGTGTAAGGTACATTCGAAGGGGTTTTTCTCAATTCATGCAAGGTCTCAACTTAGGGAACATTGTTCCTAATGTCTCCAAGGGAGTACCAATCAAAGAATAGAAGATTCAAATATTAGGGGATGTGCAGTGTGTCACATCAAGTGACTAAGAGGAATATAATATGCTAAGGGAGATCATGCTCTTGAAGGACATCACACCTAATTTCACCACCAAGAGACATACACATCACATGAATTAGAAAGACCACACAATAAAACATATGTTGTAAAATGAAATGCAAAAGAATAAAGCCAATATACCCCCACTTTCAAGAAATTGCTAAACACCATGCTATGAGAAATTACTTTAAAGTAGAAAATCATAAATGCTAATAGTAAATAGGACATGAGAGCCTATTTTAGAAGCCCTATGCCAATTCAAATGTTTCCAAATAAAGATACGTCATATAAATGGGTTTACACAAAAATGAAATCCCAAAATCACATAAGGGATCAAAAAATTTAGGGTCAACTTGTCTTTGCTATAATGTTGTGATAGAACTCATAAATGTCATCATTCCCCAAATATTCATGGAATAGGAAGAATGACACAGAGAGAGTGAAAATAAAGAAAATATTTTGGGTCAACATGGATGAGACCTAAATGTCTCGACACGTTGCATCATCCCCAAAAGGAAAACACAAGACAAGCATAAAGGTAAAGTATTTATGACATAGAGAAGAATATAGATACAAATAGAGGGATGTCACAAAGAGAGATACATCAAATAGAACAGTACGGGGAGATCACATTACACACATTCAATCACACACATAACATGAAAAAGAAAACAAAGTAAAGACTTGTAAGGAAAATACAAGTCAACCTATAATAGGTCTTCCACATCCCAATCTCGTTCATTGTATACAGAAGGAAGACAACTAGCCAAAGGGACAACAACAAGTGCCAAACTAGGAGTATCACCAAGATCAACACTCTTTTTAGGAGAAGTATCATTTAAGATCATAGAGGAAGAAAAAAATGTATTCAATTCATTATGCACTTCTTCATCATTTTTAGCAATATCATCATCATCGTCTAAGTTAATCACAATAGGAGGTCAAATGAGAATGTCCAAATAAGGTGCTAGTTCTAATTGTGGTTGCGATATAGAATATTTTTGTTGTGGCAAAGAGGTAGGCTCCTTGTGTATTGCTCCAGTCAAGTTTGGATGTTGAATTTCTTTGTTGATTTCTTCGTTTAACCATCAAGCAACAACATGAAGTCTACGCCTATGCTCTCTAGCATTTCTATTTCTTTTGGTATGTTTTATAGGTTGCATTTGTGTGGGAGAAAATTTATCAACCATAGGTTTCTTTACTTCAAAAGGAACCATAGGAGGCTATTCAACCACTTTCTCTTTATATTTGTAAAATAAATTCATCTTAGGAGGCATGACAGGATTGTTTTGGTTGTCTCTTGGTCATCTGTTGGAGATTGCAAAAGGATTTTTCATGGGTTGGTCTTGGTTAATCAGAAGGTCTTCTGGTTAAAGCATGGTTTTTTCAAGGATAAGAGGCTAAATAATGGGTTGAGGCATGTTTTCAAGGGATAATTATGCTATTTTTTTCCTTAAACTCTTGATAGGATTTAAAAAAGAGGTCCTCACAAGGTTTAATAGGTTCCATAGGCTCGGGCTAAAATAAATCCAATGATAAATTCCCACACAAAGACAAAGTATTAAAGCGACTATGGTGCATAGTAAAGATTTCATTACCAAAGGGAAACTTTAAACATTTACACATGACCGATGGGATATCTTGCATAGATTGTAGCCTTGGATACCCAAGCTTCACATGGAATTGATTCGATGTCGGGATGATGGAGAATTAGACATCTAATTGTTTCAGTCCCACTTTTAAAGGAAGGGTGATCGAACCCATCACAGGGAAACCAAAACCATTATGCACTTGTATCCATGCTTTTGGTCCATCATATGTATCTTTATATAGTTCATGCACAAGTAAGAACTCTTCAGTGATCACATTATCTCCAAAGACAAGATCAATTAATATCCCATTAGTGGGCTTGTCCTTTATTTGGCTGGTGATGTATAGAGGATCATCAAGCTCCTTTCGGATTATATCTTGCGATGAGAAATAAATATCAATAGCTGTTTAAGTTTGGCCCTTACGAGGTTGAATTTTGATCAATCCAACCATACAATCCACAAGACTTTCTCCATTAGTAGCCATTTTTCATCATCCATGTCAACATTCATCACATCATTCTTCTTAGTTTCACTAGATTTGAAAAAAGAAATATTATGATTAGGCATAGGGTTGGTAAATATTTGTATGTTTTGGTTGGGAGGGGTAAGAAAATTATTACCTATTTCTGTATATGAAAAATGGGTTGGATGAATTCTATCATATGACTTAGGACATAGAGCATACCCACTTTCAACCTACTACAGTCAAGGGTAACCCTAGAGATATTGATGCAAAGGAGAAAGAGATATTGCAATAGGGTTGTCCTAGGGGCTGATTAAAAACTAGTAAGGGGTTCACCACCGAGTAAGAACTTGGAAGACAAATGAAATGCAAGTTGCAACACTAAACCCTAATTCAATGCAAGTTCCTACAAAATCACCTAGAAATATGTGTAAAACAAAATAGAAAGTTGCAAAATAGAATGTGTGCACCTAAGAATCTAGAAATGATTGGAAGGAGCTCTGAAACATTGGAAATTTTGACTTTTTGACCTATAAGGACTCATTTGCCAACCTGGAAAATTTAGTCCTTGATGTAGATTCTACGCAAGAACAAGTTTTGAGAAAAAGCGTATTTGAATCTTTAAATAGTTCTGAAAAATCACCTATAGTGGGAATCATTCGCCACTCTTCATGAATCAGTCCCACTACACTTTTTTTTGGAATTCAAAATTTAGATCTACACTTTAATGCCTGCTCTTTTCTTCCAAGTTGGTTTCTCGATCTGAATCTAAGAAAATACCTGCAAAATAGAATATAGACTTGATTTGCTTATGGGGGGATTACCTCGGTCAAACCCCTAGTTTGGTAATTAAACCTTGATGGAAATAATAGAACTTAAATGTAAATATAAGCATAATCCCTAGCCTTAAATGTGTCTAAGCCTAATAAATCTAAAACATGATGCAACCCTATTCTAATGTGTAAGAATGAGATACATAAATAGAAATTTGACCATGAATGACTCACATTGAGAGACTCCTAATTACCCAAGTGATCCTCAATAATTCTTGTACCTTCCTTAGGATAAAAGTAGAGTGATAATGAAGGATGGAACCACTTAGGAAACAATTCCTTAGGCTTGTCTTGATGGGTATATGCATCTCCCCAACCTAGAATCCATCTTGATTCACCATAGAAAAACATGATCAACCCTTGACAGTGCTAGCTCTTGAATGAAAGTGAGCTTGAAGACCAGAAAAAACACTTTAATGCTGCTCCAAGACCACAACTTTTCTTGCTTAAGAAACTTGAATTCTCTTGTAAAGAATACTTGAAGATTCTTCATGCTTGTCTCTTAAATTTTCTCTTGAAAATGCTTGCTTGAATTGCTTAGATGATAAAAATGACTTAGAAACTTACTTATATGGGCATTAACACCTAATTTACCATTATTTAGATCTCAAAGGATAACATCCACCAAAAGTTTAAATTAAAAAAGGTAATTTTCCTACTCAAAACTTAAAAATACCCCGAATGGGACTCATTCACCCAAGGTGGAAAATGGGTCCCACCTTGGGAAACTCATTCACCCAAGGTGGAGAATGTGTCCCACCCTTATCTTTTTGAGGTGGGTTTTCAGGATTTTTGATGTTTTAAATGATTTTGTCATGTTTTTAGCTAGAATAAGAATCAAGATCCAAAATAATGGTGATTTAAAGGGGAATTAATACAAGGGTACCCAAAATAGGTCCAAATTATGCAAGGAATTGTACTATCTCCATGAAGAGAATACAATTTTAGTTACCACATTTGGCCCCCACTTTAGCACCCATATGAGTCTATGTGCATATGCAAGCTAAAGAATTCTGACCAATATACTTTATTTCATAAAAGGATACTTATACGAGAGAATGAAGACCCTAGTGTAGCTATTTGCAAAGCCACAATGTTAGGAACTGCATCCTGCAACATGAATTCATTAGTTGTTCAAAAATCCTCTTATCTAGCTTCTTCTAGAAATCAAATTGGAGGGTAGATGTGTGCCTCCCCTTGATTCTGCTTGCTTTATGAAGGTGGAATCAAGGTAGCAATCTAACCATGTCGAATAATGTAAGTCATATCATAGGGTATTTCATAGTACCATACCACATGATGATAGACATTTGATGAGGACATGGATGAAATCACAATTCCAATGCAACAAACAGTGTAAAAAATGGAGCTCTCTAGTACCCATTGTGTTGATTTGAATGAAAGTCACTTTTTAACCCTAATATAGTAAAAAACCTAATTTTAACTTATATAAGAGTAAAAAGTGAAGTGAATTCTAACTATTTTTTCATTTACCTTCTTGTAGCTTAAGTGTGGTGAAGATTGAGTGAAGATTTTGAGCTAGTGAGACTACGAACCTTTGAGACCAGATGTCCTATGAGATCAAGTGGCCCATGGTGAGCACTATCATCAAGTGAGTTGACTTTTCTGCCTTAGCTCTGTCCTTACACATTTATTTTATGATTTATATGCATTTATAGGTTAATTTAGGGCCTTAGAAAAATAGTTCACAAAGCGTCCCTTTTTTAAAAATTTCACAAAGCATCCCTTTTTCACAAAGTGTCCCCTTTTTTCTCAAAGTTTCCCTTTGTTCACGAAGTGTCCCAATTTTTTGCAAAGTGTCTTGTTTCTTCGTGAAGTGTTCCAAAAGGGATCTAAAGTGTCTAGGACCTTTAGGAGAGTAGACTAGAACAAATTTAGTACAATTTTTTTATTACTGATGTAAGCATTTAAGATTTTAGATTGCTTATAGGACATACTTTTGCTTCTTTTTTAGATTCCTACCCATTTGTGAAAGTGTCTAGGTGGTAGATAGATCAACTACCTCTAAGAAATAGCTCCTACTCTTTCAATAGAGCAGACATCGATCCTACAGACTACAGGATTATACTGGGTGCAACTCATGCCCCCATAAGGTACCATGATCTGATGTTGATGGCACTACAAGAGTGATGGGACGTAGACACATGCATTTTTCATCTTCCTACCAGTGAGATGACCATTATGTTAGAGGACATACACCGCATACTCTAAGTTTTGATTCAGGGTGAGAGATTACATTTTCTTGTAGAGCATTCATTCTAGGAGATGAAATATGATATATAGTATTGCCTTGGAACTCTAGTGCATGATGGTATGGTGAGACCATGGATCAATTTAGCAACGTTGCTATACTCATGGGCCCCACTACTTGCACGAATTATCATGTTAACAGTAGCAATAGTACTCATCCTTGACAACTAGGGAGCACACTTAGAGGGAGGAATAGTACACATGATTCGGGAGATGGTAGAGAAAATGATAGTGTATGTCTAGGGATGCAACATCCTAGTGCATTTTTATTATGATCTTGGATTATTTAAATTTCAGGAGGTTGATAGCATGGTATACTATATGCTACTGTAGGTGTGGTGCCTAGAGCATATCACGTGTATCAGACTGACAAGGTCTCCATGTGTGACATCCCCAAGGTATCCTCAAGCTTTCAGTTATCCATTATGAAAGTTTTGGCATTATGGTGACTTACATTTTTGGAGAGTCCAGTTTGACCAACTGGACGAGGATGAGATCCTATGGAGATCTTACCAACTTGTGCTATAGTGGTTAGATGAGACTCGACAGATGAGGAGGTTGCAGATGGACAGGTTCTTGATTAGAAAAAAATGATTACAAAATATGGCCTTTCTATTATAATCATGTCATGTGATAGTTTGGTCAAAGTTTAGATAGCACCCACAGTATGACCCTCTTTTAGGAGATCCATACATAGTGCTCAGAGACTTGGTGATTCTAGATGGTTCACTGTCGAGGATGTTGTCTATAGTGAGTTCTAGTATTCAGATCATGATATGCCTCTGGTCTTTAACACTAATGATGTTGGTACCACAGATGTCTACAAGGAGTGGTGGAGAGTATAATTTTTGGATCCCATATTCTCAATGGACTAGCCGATAGGTGATGTAGGGCCACTCCTAGATGAAGGAGACAAGGAGGAGGAAAAGACCGAGGATACACACTACAGGTCTATAGAAATAATTATAGAGGTGATAGACAAGGAGTATGATGAGGATATAGATCCTGACTATGATGGCTATGAGGGGGATGAAGAGGAGGATGATGAGGAGGAGGAGTAGATGAGTGCTGGTGGTGAGGTAGTAGCTGAGGATCCAGTAGGCCACAAGTGGGGCTCAAGCCATCACCCATTTGTGTTACTAGATAATGATCAACAACTCTAGTAGGCAACAACACCTATATCCATGGAGAGGCTAGCATATCCTCCATGCCCCCTACACATGATGAGGCTTTCTTCACACAGTCGACAAGAGAGTTAGGTGATGATATTTTATTTACTACCATGTTTTATGCTTATGCTCATGTTTTGGTTTATGCATATATGTATATATATATATCATGATGTGTACTAATTATATTTATGGTTTCTATCTTGAAGGGGTTGTGAGAGATCTTCAGGATCTCTATCATCAAGTGGATGTAGATATAGTGCCCCCATCAGCTTATGAGGAGGCGGCTGATACAAACTATGTACCCCCACCATCATGGAGTGGGATGTAGTATTGTTCGGGCCATATGTCACACTACAGGCAATGTACGAGAGTCTTAGGAGGTGCACCCATCGGTCTGAGGCTGCCTAGGATGCACAATCATCTCAAACTGCAATAGACTTTGAGAGACTATAGTCAGAGGTAGCTAGGCTTCAGGCAGAGAGATATCAGATAGCAGGGGAGTGTCGAGAGGCCCTTGGAGAGGTGCAGGGTTTATAGTTTTCTATTAATGCACTCGGCGGCTCGTAATCACAATCGCATACCACCATCTCTTGATGGACCGCCTCTAGATAGATGGGGCACCGGATCCCAAGGGATCTAGTAGGGTAAAAGTACAAAGTTGTGTCACACTTTTATAAAGGAAATGACCAACATTGATCTAACTTTTAAACTTCGATCACGAGAAAGTGCCATATATATTTTTTAATTTTGAAATGATGTAAACTAATCAAATGTGTATCTTTGAGTATATTTTACGTTTGTATTTTTTTGAAAAATTTGAAAAATTATTTGAATATGTTTTTTATAAATTAACACTCTAATTTGGTTGTTGATAAAATGTGTAAAAATTACGTTACATGAGACGTCAAGCTTTATATAGTAAATTTTCTTTTTTTTCCTTCAAATTTTTTGTGTATATTTATAACTAGAAACTTTAGGGCATGGATATATTTTTTTACAATTTTAATAAATAGATATTTCTAAATAAATATTTAAATTTGAATAAATTAAAACATAGCTATTTCCAGTTGATGCAAACTTTTATATTAAATATTTATCTTTGAAAATAGAAAAAAAATTATGTTATCTTAATCTTGATTCTTTTAATATCGAGGGCATCATATTTTTTTAAAAAAAATTAATAATTTTTAGTATTTTTTTTTGGCATGGTAAGTTTTTGTGTTGATAACCTACTTTTGGTAAAAAATAAAAATAGAATATAAATAATAATTTAACTATTAAAATAAATATATATTTTAAAAGTACTCTTATGGATCTACAAAAGAGTATTTTTTACATTTTAAAAAAATGTTATTTATATGAGTAGGAGTTGTTGAAACATTTAATTTTTCAAATAATGTCATTTTTATAGTAAATTGGCCTCAAAGTGGTGCTACATATGCATTTAGCCAACAATTTTAGTTCGAAAAGTTGCCAAATTATTTAACTTATCTAGAATGAATCTTACTAGATCATTTGTTTGAAAAAAAAAACATAGTTATAAATAGTAAAATTCACTTATGTTGATAAGTTGGCCAAAAGTTTGATACAACTTTGTACTTTTACCCAGCTTTCACAAACCTCCCTAGCATTGTATATATTGATGACATGTACTTTGATATATATGAGCATTTGATGTTTTATTACTTTCGTTTATGTGTTTAATGTTAAATGGTAATGTGATTGATTAAATAATCTTTGTAAGACTATTTAATCAATGTCTTCATGATTTAACATGCTTTATGTGATATAATTAAAACGTCTTCTAGTTTCTCTTAGATGCATTATTGTGATTAAGTATGTTATGATAAATTAAATGCACCTATGATCTAATAAAAGAACATTAAATTCATATAAGGATCTAATCTAATACAACATACAATATTATCTTGAATAACCTAAAATATAAGGTAATTGAATCTAAAAGTTAATTAAAATAATTACCTTAGTATTCAAAACACACAAATAATTGTTTGTCAAGAACAAAGTAATGTGAGAGCACATAGACTGTTATCTACTAAATCTAACATCATTGCTTTATCATTCACACTATTCAAGATTGTTAGATATAGTACCATCATAGATGTGTGACATTTATAGGTTCCTTAAGAGGTGTACCATCCAATTCTATTAATGTGTATGTACCAGACCCATAGCTTGCATTAATTATATAAGGTCTTAACCAATTAGGACTGAACTTTCCTTTATCACTAGGGTCAACGTTGATATTACATTAGTTCTCACATAACACAAAATCATCTTTATTAAATACACGAAATAGGACACTGTCATTGTAGCTATGGTGCCTTCTCTTACAATAAGCCTAAAGGTGCTCAAGAGCATTGATGCACTATTTTTTGAGCATTTCAAGCTTATGCAACCATTGCTCCTTGTAATTATTGTCACCAATAAGTCCTTGAAGAGTGATTCTTAATGTAGGAATCTCTAAATCCAAGGGAATTATTGCCTCGATACCATAGACAAGGTTATAAGGTGTAGTCCCTATGGATACTCTAACATTCATTCGATATGCCCATAACACATATGTTAACTACATGTGCCAATCCTTATTATGTTTGTTAACAGTTTTCAATAAGATTTGTTCAATGGTTTTATTAGTTGTTTCAGCCTAACTGTTAGGTTGTGGATAGTAGGGTGTTGAAAAGTAATGTTGTATGTTAAACATTTCTAAAAACTTTTTCACATAATCATTCTTAAATGGTGTACTGTTATCAAAAACTAACATTGAAGGAAGTCCAAAGTGAGCAATAATGTGTTCCAATATGAAACAACATATCACATCAACAATTGTTGAACGAAGGGGAATCACTTTCCCCCCATTTTGTGATGTAGTCTATTGTGGTGATTATGAATGCATCTCTAGCAGAGGAAGGTGGTGATATATTTTCCAATGATGTCCAAACCCCAAACCACAAAGGGCCAAATAGGGACTTGAGCTCGAATCTCAGAGGCAAGAAAGTGAATCAAATTGCTATGTTCTTGAAATTTGTGACATTGTTTTCGTATGCAAAGAAATTTTATTCCATATGTCTCCAATAGTATCCTATGAGGATAAGTTTTTGAACTAATGTTTTCCCTTCAAAATGACCACCACAAACACCTGCATAAGCTTTTTCAAGTGTTGTGGATATTTCAATCTTTTTAAGGCATCTAAGTAAGAGACCATCAAAAGATCTTTGATACAACACATCAACGATAATTATATACTTAGATGCAAGCCTTCATAGGCAGGCTCTGATGTTCTTTTTTGTTGGATGGAGAAAGGTAGCATCTTTAAAGTAGTTGAATATCATATCATGTCATTTACTCGAGTATTCCATGATTGTGGCTAATACTTTTTCTGATTTGTCTTTAATTGATGGTTTCATAATTGTATGCACAATAAATGTGAAATATTTTGAAGGGTCTTTGGGAGATATATGAGAAGTTGCACTTGCCATTGCATTCACATGCTAATTATCTTTTCATGGGATGTTTTCGATGATAAATGATTCAAACTTCTCTAACAGAGTAATTGTAAGATCCTTTTATTTTGATAGTTTTTATGCTTTGCTTGATATGTTCCATTTATTTGCTTAATTATTAATTGTGTCACCAAATATCTTGATCTCTTTTGTGGCCATGATTAAAGAAGCATACAATCTAGTGAGAAAAACTTCATACTCGATAGTTTTTTTTGTACATAGGAAGTTTAACTCATAGGATAAGGGAATAAGATCTCCCGTAGGCAATATTATTATAACCGCTACACCGGAGCCAATTCTACACCTAAATCTATCAAAATATAATTCCCATGTATTATCTTCAATTGTCGACACATTGTCATTGGGGGAAGAGTCATTACTAGGTAACGCTAAAGGAGTGTTGGAACCTTCAAATTTTGGAAAAATTTTAAGGTGCCATATCAAAAGTTTTAATACAACACTCAAAAAACTCAATTGTAAAATCATCCCGAGGAGCACATTTTAAAAAATCATAGTTTTGGATCTATTCATTTTCATACCAAACCACCTTGTACATATGATCATCTACCATATGTGAGTGTGCATGCCAATTTTCAGCTTCGTACAATCAATTTTGATAAGGTTTTGAAAGGTCAAGTTGAAGGGTTTTATTAAGATTTGTTGTCTACACAGTAAAACCTGTTAAAGTGATCAACTTTGGAGAATAATATTAAGCAAATGAAAAGATATTATGTCAAATGGATTGGTGCATCAGATTCTCCCCACTAAAATCTACCTTCATGCTAATTTTTAGAGCTTCAAGAGATCATTTGACATTTTTTCAAAATCAGAACCAGATGGGTTTTACTCAGTTCGAAAACTGCATTTCCAGAACAACTACAATATGGTCTACTTTGGTGCTTGATATTTGGTGAAGGAAATGAAATGATATAAAATCCTCCTACACACGTGTTCACCATGCTTAAATGAGCTAGTATACAAAGTTTTAGCTTCTCAAAATCACATTGGATATTTTTTCAATAACGACAAGAAATGGGTTTTAATTCAGTTTGATAAGTGTAGTTTTTCAAAAATGAATAAGTGGGAAACTTTGGATAGTCATAGTTTGCAATTCCAGTAATTCCATGTTAATTCCTCTTGCACCCACACTCCCCTATCATCAATTAACACACTGGATGGCTTCAAATATAAATCACAGTGAACTATTCTTTGTCGATTAGAGAAGGGAGATCAGCATCCATTATTCCAATAACAATGGGTGTCAATATTCTTGTCATGTATAAGGATGCCTCATATTAAGAGTTTGAAAAAATGAATAAAGTCTAAAGAAAATAAAGAAACAGAGGGTAGTGTTGGATGATAGTCCTGTAGTCAAGAAGTTATCAATAAAGAACAAGAGATATACATATGACGTTGACTTTTGAAGCCCTTGTAAGGACTAGAAGGGACATAACCTCATTAAAGATCAAGAAATATTTTGGAAAGATAGAAAACCTGAGACAAGTGTTCATAGTGCCCTAATGGATGGATTTGGTAAATTTGGAGAACTATCAATAAAAGAGAGAACAAGGGGGTGTTTTGAAATATAAATAGGAGAATATTTAAAACAATTTTTCTTATATGTCCCACCCTACTCAAGCTTTACAGGATAAAATTATGAATTCAAGACTAGAGAAAAGGAATCAGATGAAGACATTACAAATCTTCAAGATTTTTCTCAATATGCTATGGTCAAAATTGTGAACATAAGGGAAAAATACCACCATTGCTGAGTTTTTCAAAACACAACCCAGAGGAATTCCAATGCCTTATTCAAGGCCCCCAACAATAGGCTACCTTCTGGGTATTACTCATAGTCATATGCCTTGGGCGTAAATTTCATAAGGAGATATTAGACTCAAAGGACATAAATAAGCAGGCCAAGCCCAACCACATTTTAATTGGTCATGACAGTGAATGAATTTTGGAGATCAATATGAGAAAATCTTGTCTTTGTAATATGGATAAATGAGAAGCATGATTCTAAGGAGGCTAGATTTGGAGAGAGGTAGAATAAAATAAATAATGAAGAAGCATGCTCTCAGACACTAAATTCAAAATACTAGAGTGATGTTAGGTCCGGTGAAGGTGAGGAATCTGAAATTAACAGTGAGGAGCAATACCAATACAAGAAGGCCAGGCTTAGATGTCATTAGGCTATTATGGAATATGATATCTCAACAATGACAAATTTCCTTTACAAAGCCTGAGATGGAGTTGAGTTTGAGAGAACATTAAATATTATGGACCTGCATTTCACTTTGGATGGTTCAGAGTTCAACCACCCCCTCAAGATGTTGCAATTGGGGTTCTAGTTGGGCATATAGCCCCGATTTGTATTATAGTGCAGCAATAATGAAATTAATGGAAGCATGGAAAATTTCAAGGATAAAAGATGAAGGCACATTCAAATTACATGTCATGTTGTGCTGTAGGCATTGCATTGGTGAAGTTTTCAACTCCAACACTTCAAAACACAATGGTCATATGTTGTAGTTACAAGCGCCCTGATAAAATATATATGCAAAATTTTGAACCATACAAGAGGCACGTGGGTTGATTTGACCGAACTCCATTGCAATTCCTAGAATTATATGAGGAGATTTTTGAATGCCGCCTATGTGGATTGGATGGAGAATATCATTGTTTTCTTTCTATCATTGCACCAAAGATGACATACTTAAATTAATACAAAGGAATGCAAGACATTTTTATCACAAGATGCAGCTCAAAGCACTTTCCCACATCACTGTGAGCACCCAACAAAAGATGTGTGGTATGGCAGTAGAGTTGTAAAACAAAATATTATTACAATATCACATGGTAAATGTTTTGGGGAAATATTTGTATCATAATGTTGAAATTTATGTGGTAGTATAAAAAGCATGTGGTATAGCAGTGAGCATTCCCGTGTTACTGCGGGGGGTCTCAGATCTTCCTGCGCTGTTGTGGGGAAGTGTGGGTATGCAATGAAATAAAACATTTACTATGGTGTGGTGAAAATGTAAAGTGTGAAGTAAAAAGTAATATATTTTTCATACATTATGAGATGAATATTTATGCATGGGAAATGGAATTTTATTAATCACAATGTGATTAATGTTGGGAATATAATATGATGTAAATATTTTCACTAAGGAGAGAAATATTTTGCCAAGGGAGTTAAAGAAAATAAATTTTTTGGGAATATAAACCAAAGTAAAGACCAAAGATTCTATTGTGAATATGGTGAATATCTTGAAGGGTGAATTTCACTCATGGTAATATTGCAATAAAATATTTTCACGGTGGGGTTAAGGAGTGGGTAAATGTTTTGGTGAAAATACGGTGTGAAAATTGCTAGCAAAGGAAATATTTAATAATCATTAATATTATTTTCATGAAGTTTGAAGATCAAAGAGATTAAAATAAAAATATTTTAATCAGTTGAAGATAATTAATTAAATGAAGAGCTACGAAGAATGGACATGCAAAGGGTCATAACCCTAAAAAAGTGATGTATATATGTGAACTAAAATTGTATCATCAATCATTAGAATTAGGAGTTAGGTAGGAAATACACAGAAAATACTTTTAAAATGTTTATCATATCGATTATACAGTGAAGACCATGATACATGAATAAATTTTGAAGTTAATGAGAGATCTTTGATTTTGTGGTGTCATATTGGTATCAATTGTTTGTTGAATTAATTGAAAGATATTATGAGGTTGTCTCCAAGGTTGACATTTATTTATTATTTAAATTGGTATATCAAGTATATATTCAATTTATCAATGCACATTTGTTGTATTTGTGTGATATGATTAATTGGTTCTTTCAAGTAAAGATTAAATTGGACCTTCTAGTCATTCCCAGTAATCTAAAAGTGTCATTTGGATCATAAGAAGAACTTTTTAATTGCATACCTTACATCTATTAAACTCAACATATTCATAAAACTCCACCTTGATATTGCTTATACAATTTATACCAAATAGGTCTGCATCTCTCGACTTCCAATTGCCATTGTGGATAGATTGCTTAAATAGGAAACACATCACCTAAATCTGCTCATCCATATAGGTATACCCACCTAGGTCTGGCAGAACCTGAAGAGAAGAAGATTCAATTGCATTAATTGGTCTTGTACATTAGCCAAAACTGTATCAAGAGCTTGGCAACCTCTTATGGTTTTAAACCAACATTTTTGAGACCTAACAAGGAGAAGGGGCATCAACTAGTTGGTCGGTCAAGGCTTGGCCCTTAATTGATTTTTGTAAAAGAAAATTAAGGTCAAACTCAATGAACAACATTACCCACTTAGCCAAGCATCCTGATAAGTCTGTTTTTGTGAAGAGATGTCTTAAAGGGTCAAATTTTGTCATCACTTATATTTCAACATTAAGTAAGTAATGTCACAACTTACTAGTAGAGAATACAAGAGTCAAACATTGTTTCTCTATCATTGTATATCACTTCTCGTAATCAATCAAGGTTCAACTAATGCAATAAATGGGATGTTCTTTACTATTTTCTTTTTTTCTAGCCAACAATGTTGCAAGAGCATGGGCTAATGTTGTTATATAAAAGATGAATGGTTTTTTTTTAATAGCAGGTTGTAAAACAGGTGGAGTGACAATATATTCTTTCAACCTCTCAAAATTTTGTTTACAATCCTTATTCCAATCAAAATGCATGTCCTTCTTGAGAAGATGTGTAAATGGTAATGTTCAATCTGCTAAATATGCCTCAAATCAACAAATATCTTGAATTCTTACTTGTAGGGTATGTAATTGAGAGATGTTTCTAGGAGGTGGCATGTTAAATATAGCATCAATTTTCTTTGTGTCCACCCGATGCCTCTATAAGATACAATAAACCCTAGAATTTTTTCGCTATCTACACCAAAGACACTTTTTCAGATTCAATCTCATGTATTTTCTCATTCACTAAAAGATTTTTTGAAGGAAATTTACATTTTCTTGTCTTGTTAAATATTTTGCTAGGATATCATCAACGTAATCTTCCAAAATCTTGTGTATGTAATCATGAAATATCAATGTCATTGCTCATTGATATGTTGTGCCTGCATTCTTCAATCCAAAAGGCATCATTACCCAACAAAATGTTCCCCAAGTTGTTTTAAATGTTGTCTTATATTTATCTTGAGGGTTATAGAGATTTGATTTTACCCAAAAAATTCATCCATGAATGACAATAAAGCATGTTCTATAGTCGAGTCTACTATCATATCGATATTAGAAAGGGGAAAGTCATATTTTAAAGATTCTTTATTCAAATCATGAAAGTCTGTACACATCCTAATACAATTGTCTGTTTTGTGACTATGACAATGTTTGAGATCCAAGGAGAATAATCTATAGGTCTGATAAAACCAGCTTCAAGGAGCCTTTCAATCTTGGCCTTAACTAGTAAGTCTATTTTAGGGTTCATTTTCCAAATATTTTTTCTAATGGGCTAAGCATTTTCAGCGAGGACTATATTGTGTGTTACAATCTTAAGGTCAATTCCTTGCATGTCTAAAGAAGTCCAAGCAAAAGGTTTGGAAAATTCATGAAGTAAATTTGCATGGTCTTCTTGTTCTTCATCATTGAGGCACTTTCCTATCTTGATCACCTTGTCTTCACTATTAATATCCATTTGTATTTCCATGGTATCTCCAAAGGGAAGCACATTTTGTTTCAAAAATTTAGGGTTGTATTCTTCATTGTTCATGTCAACGCCATTACTTTCTTCTTCTACATCTTTTTGCTTGGTGCTAATCATAGCACATGTCAGCCATCTCTTCTTAGGAGTAAATAGTTTGTCATAAACTCCTAAAATTTCTTCCAAACCTTCATCATCTTTGAAAAAATCCAATGATTCTTCACAATTTGTATCAATCAATTTTGGATGCTTCAAGGTGAGTTGTTTTAGGATTACACATTATTCTATTGATGTTTAACGAGGGTCTCTTTGTTGCTTGCGTAATGGGTATGTGCAGGATCATGATGGGCCAAAAAGTGGCAATATGATGGGTATGTGGCTAATGACTTTCTTTTTACCCAAAATTGATGAAACGAAAAGGGTTTTTAAAGGAGGTTCTTAGCTTTCCACCAATATAAATTATGCTCTGCTTTGAATTTAATAAGTAATTATTATTTATTTTCTATTTGAATTAAGACTAAAGTCCTGATTGATAGGCTGATTGAAAAACATCTATAGCTTTCAAAAATTATCACATTTTTTGAATCCAAAACATGCGTCACATTCTATGCTTCACATGCTATAGGATTAAAAAAATAAAAATTGAATTTCATGAAGTTTTGACTAAGTTAAGGTGGTCAAACATACGAGTTTTCATATTTTTAAAAGTTGTAATAAAAAATTCATAATTAATTATTGACTTGGAAAAAAATTACAAAAAAATATGCATCACATCGAGACATGAGTCTTCTACTTATATCTAAATTCTTATAAAAAAAATATTATCATTTTATTGTGGTTAGGGTGGTCAGATAGACACCTACTTCTTCTTTTTTCCTGAAATTTAAGTACTACTGCATTGAAATTTCAAATTTTTAACAAATAGATTTAAAAAAAACCTAGTAGTTTAGAAACTACATTTAATTTTCTATAGATTCTATTCTTACATTTTTTAAAATAATATAGATAACGTATTCAAATTTTTATATCAAGTTACCTAACTCTGATTTTTCTGAATTTTTTGCCACTTAAGGGCCTATTTTTTCCATGATGATCCTGCACATACCCTAATCTTAGAAGGGAAATATCCCAAACCACTTTTTGTCTCTTGCATGTTAGGTTCTATCAAAACACAGAACCATCATTTTCCACTATAACCCAATTGTTTCATAAGTTCATATCTCCCATAAAGTCTCTCCATTTCTTTAGGGTTTGGTGGTTGTTGATAATCTATCTTATCAAAGTTTGTTGTATAACTTGTGTCTTCATCTAGAGTGGATGAAGTAGAGGCTTGTGATTGTTCCTCTGAATTCTGTTTCGACATTACCATTGGTTTTTTTTCTTCTCATCTTCTTTATTTGTGATTATGTACTCTCCCATAAAGCAGAGGGTGTGAATTCCAAAGAATTCCAATCATCATCCAATAATTTTGACACTGTTTCTATATCTTGTTTCTCCTCCTCCATAGGTTTTATGTTTGATGTTGGAATTAATGTGCTTAGGGGACTTGTCATTCCTTTTTCAACTTGTGATCAACTCTCAGGCTTGGGGTCTATTTCAACTTGGTATACCTTGTTGTTATATACATACTTCATGATACAATGGAGGGTTGAAGGCAACTGTATGCATCTCATGAATCCAAGGTATTCCTTAAAGAAGATTGTATGAAAGGTCATGAGGCATAACATGAATAGGACTTGGTAAGGTGGCATTTCTGACTGTAATAGGTAAAGTAATCACATTGAGTAGTTTCTTGCCTACATTTTCAAATCCTCGAATTGCTAATGGGTCAGGTTTGATTTTTTATTTGTCCATGTGTAATCGATCTAAAATTTTCACACTACACACATTAAGGGTTGATCCATTATCAACAAGGGTCCTTTTTATGCCTATTTTATTGAACTTGGCTATTATCATGAAGTTATCAAGTCTTTTTATCATCTCCAAGGGAGGTAGCTCATGTTAGTGAAAGATAATGTCTATATTAAGTATATTCATTTCCTATATTAGAGCTACCACATCATGTGCATTTGTATTAGGAGGGATCACAACTTGTTGTAAGGCTATTTGAAGCATTGTGTGACAATTTGGTGAATTTTTAATTAGGTCCCATAGGGATATTTTTCCAGTATTATTCTTAAGTTTTTCCACAAGATCATACTCCTTCCCACTATGTGAAGGAAAATGAGGAGCACTAGAAAAAATGGGATTAGGCAAAGGTAAGGTTGTCAGAGTTGGTTATTTTGGCTGTGGATTGTTTCGAGTGTTTATGTATGAGAAATGGTATTATTACTTGATTGCTGGAAAACATTATTCTTAGGTGGTTCAAGAGTGTAAAGAGGTTTTTTCTTGAGTTTGAGGTTTGTGTGAAGGTGGATAAAGGATAAGTTGAGGATGAATCAGATTAACATCTCTTGTTTTTGGTCCATCATAACAAGCCTTAGTGGATAAACTTTGTAAAATGAAGTCCTTAAGGGATTCATATAACATGTCAAATTCATCACTACTAAAAGGCTTGAGGGTAAGGTTAACTTGGAAATAGAGATTTGACATAGTCAAATTGTTGGCCTTGCCATTGCACCAAAAGGTCAACTTGTCAATGCCCGATACAAGAGTTAGTTAACATCCATAGGAGGTAGTTAGACCATGTCACAAACCCAAGCACTGTGTTGGACAAGGAAGACCAAGGGACACACCATCTTGCAACAATCCTCCCCCACTACAAGCGAGGGGTTTGAACCTATGACCAGCTTTGATACCAATTGTCGGCCTTGTCATTGCACCAAAAGTTTGATCTATCAATGCCCGATACAAGCATCAGTTAAGATCCACAGGAGGTGGTTTGACCATGTCACAAACCCAATAATTTTTTTGGACAAGGAAGACCAAAGGACACACCATCTTGCAACACAAATAACTATACTTCTCCAAGTGGCTTAGGTGTTGGATCTTGATATTTGGTTTTTCTTCGAATGTATTGGAAATGTAATCTGGTCTAATTAAACTATGAAATAATGTTGAAAATGAAAATTGCACAAATCTAATTCTATCCACAATTGAAATGAATGCAAATTATGTTACTTCTAATAATTTGAATGTAACAAAAAGTATGCAAACTTAAACATAAAAGTTTTAACAACAAACAAAAGCTTAAAAATAGGGAATTTAACTCTATAAAATGCAGTTCAAAATATTCACTAGGGTTGATTCGCCCAAGGTGGCGAATGAGTCCTAGTGGCAATATTTTTCAAAATTTAAAAAAAATTCAATTTATTTTTATGTTGTATGATGTAAATCCTAAGTGCAAATGCATATTTTGTTTGATTTTCATTTAAAAGAGATGAAAAAATGCAATCTATATGATCGTTCACTAATGCAAAATTAGAAACCCTAGAATGTCAATTAACTAATGCAAGTCCTAATGAAATGTTGATGCAAGCCAAATCTAGGATTATGATGTACATCAAATAAGAATTATGATGTTCTTAAAATACAAGTTCACCAAAGTGTTGTATATGAAAAATGGGTTGGATGAATGCTATCATATGACTTAGGACATAGAGCATACCCACTTTCAACCTACTATATTCAAGGGTAACCCTAGAGATCTCGATGAAAAGGAGAAAGACATATTGCATTAAATATATCCTAGGGGATAATTTCAAACTAGTAAGGGGTTCACAACCAAGTAAGAACTTGTAAAGACAAATGAAATACAACATCGGTGCAGGGGCACCCATAGATCATTTTATGCCTCCAAGGGGTCAAATGTTGATATTTTGTTTTGTTTTGATGTTTTCCATGTCATAAGGTCTTATTGGGCCATTTAATGTGTGTTGGAGTTAGTTTGATTCATTATGGAGTCTCTAGGTGCAAGGTTTTAAGTAAAAATGCAAACGTTGTCAACATTGTCAAGCAATTTTGTAACTTTTTACAAACAAAAGTATAATTGAGGATTTGTTAAGCTTAATAACACAAATATGGTTGGAGGTAGTTTAAATATGTTGGTATATGCATAAAATTCCTTGTAATATTGAATCCCAAGGTTGGGAAGGATGGGAAAAATATTGACCTAAAAATTGGAATCAATTTGAAGCAATTTTTTTGTGTTTTTCCTCTAATAGTCTTATTCTTTCATATGGTACAAATTCTTATTACACTATACAAATGAAAGTATTATTGTATGTTTTAAAGGGAACTCTTAACTTTCATCTACTTTTGGTTTGGTTAAAAAAAAAAATTTATTTGAAAAATTTATAAGCATTTTGGTGAAAACCATTATGAACCCTTCCTAGGGTTCAACTTGCAAAAAACTGCCATAACTTGAGTTTCCTCCATGGGAAAATGCTACACATCAGTAGGAAATTCCATCTTGGTGGCTTCTATCATCCTACAAGATTTTGGCTCATGATTTTCATGTGGGAAAAAGATCTCTTCACCAGAAATTTTTTATTTTTCTGGGAAACAACCCCCAAAGACCCTAGGTTCATTGTTGTTTTGATTAATTTATGCATTGATTGTTAAGGAAATTTTTAGGAATAATTATGACATGCTTTTAGAAGTGTGTAAAAGATTGAGAATACATAGAATGAGTTTTTTCCTTTGTTTGATGTCATTTCCTTGCATATACGTAGTGTTATCAAGCCTAATCGCTTAATTAGGCCTAGTCACAAGGAGGACAATCAAATTTTGAGAAATTCCATACAAGGAACCCTACCATGATTTTGAGATACATTTAATAATGGCCAAATGGGTATATAAAAAAAGTCTTATTTCTTGGATATCAATCATGGTTGGAAAGTTATTTCCAAAATTCATTTTTGAAAGGCTATAGGGAAGAACAGGGGTTTGTGAAGCAAAACCCATAATTTGAAGTTTGAGGGCTTTAAGAGTGATTGTTTGTGAATGATAATACACTGATTACCCTTGATCTACATCAAATATGCAACACTAAACCCTAATTAAATTCAATGACCTACAAAATGTCCTAGAAATGTGTGTAAAAAAAAAGTTGCAAAATAGAATGTGTTCACCTGGAAATCTGGAAATGATTGGAAGGAGCTCTAAAACACTAGAAAATTTGAATTTTTCACCTAATAGAATGCTTTTTCCAACCTAGGTGAATTAGTTTGAGATCTATATTTGTACACATGAACCAATTTCAAGAAAAAAGGGTATCTGAATCTACAAAAATTTCTAGAAAACACCTATAGTGGGAATCATTCACCACTCTTCGTGAATCAGTCCCACTTCACTTTTTTGGGAATTCAAGCTTCAGATATACACTTTAACACCTACTCTTTTCTTCCAAGTTGGTTTCCAGATCCGAAACTGAGAAAATACCTGCAAAACATAATATAGACTTGATTTTCTTATGGAGGGTTTTCCTGATGGTAATTAAACCTTGATGGAAATAATGGAACTTGAATGTAAATGTGAACATAAAACCTAGCCTTAAATGTTTCTAAGACTAAGAAATATGAAGCATGATGTAGCCCTATTCTAATGTATAAGAATGAGATGCATAAATGCAAATTTGACTATGAATGACTCACTTTGAGAGATCCCTAATCACCCAAGTGAGCCTCAATAATGCTTGTACCTTCATTAGGATGAAAGTGTAGTGATAATCAAAGATGGAACCACTTAGGAAACAAGTCCTTAGGCTTGGATTGATGGATAGTTACATCTCCCCAACCTAGAATCTTTCAGGATTCACCATAGATAACTATGATCAACCCTTGACAGTGCTAGCTATTTAATGAAAGTGAGCTTGAAGACCTACAAAATCACTTTAATACTGGTTGAAGGCCACAACTTTCCTTGCTTTAGAAACTTAAATTCTCTTGTGAAAGAATACTTGAAGATTCTTGATGCTTCTCTCTTGAATTTTCTCTTGAAAATGCCTGCTTGAATTGCTTAGATGATAAAAATGACTTGGAAATTTGCTTATATAGACATTAACACCTAATTTACCATTATTTAGATCTTAGAGGCCAACATCCACCAAAAATTTGAATTGAAAAAGGTGATTTTCCTGCTCAAAACTCAAAAATACCCCAAATGGGGCTCATTTTCCCAAGGTGGTGAATGGGTCCCACCTAGGGGGACTTGTTCTACCTGTAGCACACATTCCCCATTCAAATCAGGGGCCCTCTCATCTTGTTTCACTTTTTCTAGGTTGTTTTGCTCTCGCCTCATTTTATGTGCCCCTATTTCTAAGCTTAAATTGGTCACATGTCTGAAATTCATCAAATTCCCTTTGACCAAATTTCCTACCCAAAATTTTGGTAAGTCTTTCATGTTTGTGGGACTTGATTTGTAGGATTCCTTGTGATTTTTTTCATCACATCTCCTTTCTCTGAAGGAACTACATCTACGGGCCTCCTTACACATACCGCCACAGATGCATCGCCACTAAGTAGCTGCCAATCTTGAATCTCCTCCCGCATTGTGGGCCTCACATTCTCCTTTTCCTCCCAAGTTTTAAAATTGCATCCAACCAAGGATAGGTTTCTTCACCTTAACTACCCAGGGCCTACCATACCTGTTATTAATGCTCACCATTAATGGCGACTTTCCTATAAATAGAGGCTCGCTAGCTATCATTTTTACCCCGCATTTTTTAATTTAGAAGGAGAAAATAAAGTTCCCACCCACGCAAGATTCTATAGAGGATTTGAGAAAAATTCACATCAGTTTTTTGTGCACAACCTAAAGGTATGATCCCACATAGTTTTTCCTTTCCTGTGCATTTTAATCTATTAAAATAATTTTGCTGTTAGGGTTTTGTGTTTGAAATATTTGAGGGTTGAACCCTGATTTATTCGAGCAATGTCGTCAAATCCTTTGCAATCATCATCCTTTAACTAGTGTTCTACCCAGCATTTTGAAACCCCTCTATGCATGTTAAAACCCCACGTCTTCACTCACGTGGAACCTCGCTCTACCTATCATTCCTCAAATGGTGGAAGCACTAGTGTGGCCCGCCTTGTTAGCCTTCTTGTCTTTGCTTTTATCCATGCTTGAAAATGTTAAAATAAAAAATGGCTAAGTTAGTATCAATTTGTGATGGTTTCCATGTGGGACTTCATCTATGGATTGCTCCCACACCATTGTCATTCCTCAAACAGAAAAACCCTAAAGTTGTTCCATCATGTGGGAACTATAATCAACAATTCCCAAGTTAAAACTTCGAATACATCATCAACATTCTAAGTTTAGAATCCTCTATGGACCAAGATACATGGATCACCATCTATGCAAGGTAGTCACCTTGTCACCTTTAGTTAGTGGAAAAATATTAGAGTCCCTCTACATTGTAGGTCTCACAAGCTATGCTTCCTCAAAACAAAATCTCAAGATTGTTAACACAAAGCTTTAATGCATAAGGCCTTTGTGGGTCTACTCTTATGGGGATCAGTCTGTGGGATGTCGTCACCCCAATATCACTATCTAACGGTCAAGTTCCCAAGTCCTTTTTCCTTGCGGGCTTTATGGGAAGTATTTTCTCTCTTAAACTCCAAAGTTTTCCAACACAAAACCTTAGTCCAGGTAGTCTCTGCAGGCCCACCTATGCGGACTGTTGTCTGTGGCCCACCATCCCCATATGGTAATTTCTTAATAGTGAGAATCTAGCAGTGGCTTGTCGTCTAACTTTTGTACTCCCCAGACCGATTTCAAGAATTGACATCAAGGCATGATTGATTACGTCAAAAGTATCTACAGGTTTCACAATGTGGAACACTACCTACTAGACACCGTGTATCGAATGCCGCTATTTAATGACTAAACTTTGGGGGATTTCCACCCTATGGTGCCCACTCCCTCTACACTAGCATGAACAAAAGGGGGTCATTTTGATAAAGAAAGATAACTAAAGTACCCCATCACATATTTTTGCATGTTTCAAAGCACCTTACCCTACATTTACTCATCAAACAATGCTATGTAGAAACTTCAATGCAGGTGTCCATCTCCAAATTTCCCCTATCCCTGCACTGTTCTTTAACGACTTTCATTATAATAGCTTCCGTATAGGGGAAACCCACACCCATGGACTCAAATTTGCACAAATGACCCGAAAAAGCTCCAAATGTATAATGGTGATGAATGTCATGATCCTCTAAGGGTACGTAAATGGATCTAGCTGAGAATTTGAAGGATTTAACTAACATATGCTCTATTAAGTTGTCAAAGCACTTAATGCACTTCTTACATGCAAGATTTATGGAACTAGCTGAGGGACCATTAGGGAAGCCCACATGAAAAGATGATAAAGGAAAGAATCCCACAAGAACCCCAAGGGGAAAAGAAGAAAAGGAGAAAATGAAGTACTAGTTTCATGGGGTGGAGTGTATCTCCAAGCTTGCTTCCAACTAGGACACAGTTTCTGATACCAACCTTGGGCATGTAAATATAGATGAATTCAAGCAAAGGTTAATGGTCAACCCCACCACAAAGGATGCATGAAAGACAAAGGGAAGTGGCCTTGCAAAGGCAATTGTCTTCACTCTTGCATTGATTGCTCCAGAATTGGTCATGGCCTATCAAGAGTGCTACCCCTCTAATAATAGGAAGATAATTCCCAAAGATGAGAGGGTATTAGTATATTTATCTACTAAATATATTAGCAATACATTTGGAATTTTGACCTTTTAAAAGATGGAGGAGGTAGAAAAGGAGTTCACTCAAAAGGTTTGGCAATAAGATCTAGTAGGATGAAAAAGAATGATCAATAAACATTGGTTAAAGGAGAAGAGGGGTAGTGCCAACAAAGTGCCCTAGAAGTTATACAGTAGTGATTTCTTTGAAGAATATCATGACCTAGTCACTCTCCTGAGTAGAGTGATGGGCCTTTCTATTGCAACATTCTTTTAAGAATGGATGCTCTAATTTGTGGAGGAAATCCTTTATGGTAATGATAGCTTCCACTGGGCCAAAATGATAAGTGACAATTTGCATAATTAGCTTATGGACATAAAGAAAACCTCCCAATTCTACATGACCTCATATTTGGTCTATCTCCTAGTAGTTGAATTTCCATACACAAGACTGTTTTGTGTAGGGAAATTGGGAACCAAGAAAGGAGAACTATAATTATACGACTATTATCCTCAATTGCGGTACACAAATTTTCAAAGGGAATATAAAAGAGTAAATGATGCCTTCATCGGGCATATAATCTGACTCTTGGGATGGGACCTTGAAAGAAGAGTGACACATAGTTCCAAGGCCTTTATAAAAGGTTTTAGATATTTATTCATTCAATTCCCAAAGTCCACCTACATTAGGGTAGAAGGGTTCTCAGGAAAGCCCTACTAGTTATGGTGCTACCCAAATGACTGTATCATCTTGTTGGAGGCTACTCAAAAGCTAAAAATGCCCATATGTTGCTAAGTGACAAACACTAAGCTGGGGTTACCTATCCCCTTACATTCAGGAAAGGAATGTACTCTTGCCCCGCTACCTAGTGTGTTGAATACTCAGGAAAGGAATTGGCAGAGTACCACTTGGACCTACATATGAATAGGGGGAGAGTCGATCCTCATAGTAAGCTAAGGAAACAAGTTGGGAGACAATATGCCCACTGAACTCACATCAAAGATTTGTGAGAAAATTGTGGAGATGATAAAGAGGTCTCGATGCAGCACTACATGAGGATGACCACTCAATTTGTAAAGTCTGTCAATCTAATTCCAATTCCTGATCAAATCGTCAAAGACAAAAAATATTTTAGATGAAAGATATATTACCATGGCTGATAAGTCCTTTCCAATCATTGATTGTGCTGAGGAGGAGGTAACTGACCTCAACATTCTCACTTGACCCATTGAACATAGAACCAGGCAATGGGTGGATGCAAAAATCACCAAACTAAAGGAGAACGGTGCAAATATTGCATATGGAGAGCTCGAGGATGAAATAGAAAGTGAAGCACACAGTCGTATAGCTATTGGTTCATAGGGAGAAGCTCCCAAGTCCCCACTTGTTACTAAATCTAAGAAGAGGAAGGATGCACCTAAGCACCAACACAAACAAAAGGTGTATTCTAGGATGGCTATAGAAGGCCATCCATCCAAAAGGGTGAAAAGAATCAGGATATTTGTACTTGAAATGCCAACCATTCAAGAGGAAGAGCCACAATACAAGGAAGAAGAAGAAACTAAGCTGTCGTGCTCACCTCCTACCACTTTTTCTTCTACTACCATTGATTCTACTACCACTCCACCACCTAACACCTCTAAATATTTTCTCGTCTCAACTCCACCTATCGTGGACATGTCGGTCCACCTCACCTCCAACTCGCCAACTACTCTGGTAATGGTATTAGACTCTTCCTCTTTGACTACTTCACCACTATTATCTTCCTTGCTCTAGCATCCACTACCTACTTTTTCCAATCTACCACCTTCCATACCATCAGCATTTATGGCACTACTCGTCTTGCCACAAGCTTTCATAGCATATATGAAAACCACACCCATTGAGCTCTCTAGGGTAATCCTTGACCCCAGGGTCCAATCGCTAATGGCCTATCTTGTTGTTGCCTTGTCCCTTCCCCTTCCACCTACCAAGCCATTGAAAATAGAGGCCACAATGTAGATCTTGGAAGAAATGGAGAGAATAAGTGTAGAGAAACACAAAGAGGCCGCAAGGGACATAGTTGAGGAGCTCGAGGATTCTGATAGAGATGATTATTTTGAACATCTAGAAGGTGGATTAAGTATAAAATTTGACAAGGTGGCTTGTAATGAAGAAGAGCCACAAACCTCTGAGGTATAAGATGTTGAGGGCCTTGATGAGAAATATGTAGTAGAGACATCAGAATAGGAGCTAGAAGAAGAGACACGCCCAGAGGAGCACCACTCCAAAGAAGGGAAGATAGACACAGATCTAGATGTAGAGATAATAGAGGAACCTCTACAAATTATCCAAGAGAAGGGCCTAATGCAAGAAGAGATACCTCCAAGAAGGGAGGAAGAAAAGGATAAAGAAGAAGAGGAGATAAAAGAAAAGAGTGTTGAGCCTAACTAGAATGTTAAAATTGAGTATGAAGAAGATAAAGGGAGGGAACCGTAAGAGGAAAATATCATTGAAGAAAATGTAGCTACCACTGACCTTGATACAATATGGACCACAATAGAAAAGGAGGAAAAGAATGATGAAGGGGCTCCTAGTGATGAAGAAGACTAGCCACCGAAAGAAAGGGAAGAGGAAGGTGATCATGAATCAACAAAGGGTCAAACAGAGGTTCCAGCATGGCTAGAACAATAATTCAAGAAGGCTTCAATTGTCATTGATCCAAAGGCGAGATTAGAAGCAATTCTAGCCAGAGCATAGATATGGACCCAAAAGGAGAAGAAGCCTAAAATTGGTTCACATATTGAACGGTTTATTCTTCTGGGTCTTGAATGCTACAAATTTCCACCCTAATATCCAATAAAGATGTTGGAACCATTCAAGGGAAAGACTACCAAATATTCATGATCAACCTAGGCTTGACCACCAGTGAGCAGAAGATGGATGATCTTCAAGGATCAATGTCCACCATCATACATTAAATGAATAAGGACTAGTCCACCAAGGAGGAGTTGAAGGAATAGGTGGTAGATCTCATTTCCTATATCCAACAATGGATGTCCATAGAAGAAGAGACTCCTACATAATCATTAGCATCTACACTACTCTCCAAGGAAGAAATAAACAAGATCAAGAAAATGAAGAACTAGTCAAAGTCCACAGTAGATTGGTTCAACAAGGTGTTATACAATGGCAACATGGGCATCTGCCATGCTACCAAGGTGTTTAATAAACTCCAAATTATATAGAAGTAGGTGGAGGACATGATAAATACCTACAAATAGTTCCCTAACCTGTATCATATCACTCATCTAAATCTTGAGAGTGTCCTTAAACTATCTCAAGAAATATGGGAGCATGAGCAAGAGCTTCCCAAAGAAGATCATTGGTTGGTCATGACCTAGAAAATGAATCTTGATTATAGGAAAGATATTCTAGAGAATTCCTTGCATGAATTGGAGCTTGATCATGAATGGTTCATGGAGCACCAGATAGATTGCAGAGATTAATTGAAAATGATGATGGACTATGAAATTATAGCTTTAGAGCTAGATCTAGAGAAAATCAAACCATTATTTCAGAAGAAGATGGAACATGGAGCCAGTGATGAACTATCACCAGATTTCATGGAATTTTCTACAAGGGCATTCACTTAGTCAGAATAGGTTATCAAGGCTATGCCAAAGTGCACAAAACACTGGGATAAAATCATTGACAGATTCAAGAAGATAGCCTTTCAAATCCTCAAATCTGAGCTATTCAAAGATAAGAAATTCATAGCCCTAAGTGAAAAAATTTAGATTATGCAACAATGTAGAAGGAGGCTACAAATCCTATCATAGATGATGAATACTTGCTAAAGTAGTTATAGAGGCTAAAATGGAAGCTAAAAGACAAAAAAAAGTACAAGACAAAATAGACTAGATGACGAAATGGGGAAAAAGAAAAAAAGTCTATTTTATATTCTAATATATTGGGGGTAGGTGAAACCCTAAGTGAAAATGAATCTTGACCACTCATTATAAATGAATCTTGTCCATTCATTTCACTTTTTGAAAAATATAAATAGGGGCATCCTCTCATTTCAAGGATAGATGAGTTGTTGTGTAAAGGCATGTTGTAGAAAATGTATGATAAAAGCATTACTTTGATGGTTTATTATGTTTTATTCTCCATGTGTGCATGATTATATCTCCAAGTAGTGTATTGTACCTTTGTTGTTGCAATTTTTAAGTTGTTTCTAGTTATTAGTTCATGTTGTGCTTTAATGGTGAAGTATGTTATGGTGTTTTATGTCTTCCTAGCTCATACTTTTTGTTCTTTATAGATGATAAAACATTGTGTAAAGTTAGTGTGAGCTCATTTATATTGCTGCATCTAAGTTCAATTGTTATTCACACTTTAATGGTGAATGAACAATCTAAAAATCTACAATGACCCTTTGAAGATTGCACTAGTTTCATGAGATTGTGGGCTCTCCTTGGTTAAGTGGAACTTAGTTAAATTAGGAAGTTTGTCCACTATACCGTCCTCCATTGTTACTGCTCATCATTAGTTGTAGTTCTAGGAAACTTCTATCCCTTTCACTCTTTTTCCTTTTTTTCTAAAATTCGAAGTAAGAACAAAGTTCTAGCATCATTATAAAGCCAAATCTAATGATCAAGGAGTTTTATCTTTTTTTTTTGAACTTCCAGCAACTGCTCATTCATTTCAACAATTTATAAAACTCCATTTGTAGACCCAATTCCTCAAGCTCAGTGAACCATAAAGGCCTATTTATGATTACTAACAAATCACATCATCCATTGAGCTATTCAAAGCATTGTCATGACCTAACACCTGAGAGACCTTGAGGTGATTTATAAAATTTGGTTGTAGAAATTCACTTTCAAGAGAAGCATTGCACTTGTGCTTTATCTATGTTAAGAAGTGCAAAAGCTCCCATCAACAAAATTGATGATAGAAGGAGGGCCAAACTAAGCTAGATCAATCCAAGTCATATTCCTTCCAAATATCTCATAGGATAACAAGATCAACACCAAACAAGGGGGACTTCTTAAATTTGAAGCCCCCTACTAAGGCTAGGAGAGCCAAGAGAGGGGAAGCATTAGCTTCAGCTCCACCCATTCAACCTCCATCCCCTCCATCCCCTCCATCCCTTTCCATCCTCTCCTTCAGCCCAAAAAAAATAATCCCCACTCACTTCCCACATCCAAGGTTATTCCCTCATCCCCACATCTCATTCACAAGGCACTGCTCTGACTACTGTCCCACTTCAACCCCAACTTACTGTAACAAAGCCAGTGCAACCTCAACTTTCCACAATGGCTTGATTGGGAAATAACCCATCATCATTTTCCTTCAATGATTACCACAACATGCCTAAAAATCCAGAAGGCTTTTGCAACAAGTTTCATCCATGTGATCCATAAAGAATAGTAGAATAACACATCAAGATCTTCCAAACAATATTGAAGGATATGAAAATTGAATATGAGGATGTGGCTTGTAGACTCTTCCCTTACTCATTAGGGAATGAAGCATTTTATTGGTACATATATTTACCTATAGGTTCCATTGCCTCTTTGAACCTCATGAAGAACACTTTCTTGCAAAAGTTCAAGGTTCCTACTAGTCCTACGAAGTTATATTGGCAATTCATGTCCATAAGGAGGGAGGTTAATGAGCCTATCAACTCATTCAATGAATAAATTCATAGGGCTTACATGAAGCTACAGCCTCCCAATGTAGTTCATGACCCATCAGTTAGGCTGGTATATTATGCTACCTTAGATAATCTCATGTCCATATTTGTCAAAAGGATGCATCAACTGCTTGCAAGATTGGAGAATGCATATGCAGAGGCAACAAAATATAGCATAGATTTAGGACAACACATCCTAGGTCCACTGCCCTCATTAGGGCTAGTCACACACCCAACTCAAATCCAAGTACTCACTCATGCCTTGGCTCATCCTATGTTAAACCAAGTTCCTTAATTGTTGAGTGCCACACCTAGGGAAGCCACTAAATCAAGCTCCATTAGTGTTGAACTACTTGTAGGCTCCACAATACTAGGCATATATTTAACAATCTCAGGTTCCTTCATAATAGTAGAATTCCAAATTCCCAGCTACCCAGTAGAACCAACCCTTGGCGCAACCTCTTTTCCTTCAGAATTCAGTACCTCCTCAAGGCAATGCATATAAGGATAAAATTGATGATTTGATTGAACTAGTTATGAAGTTTTCCATTGAGATGACTCATTTGAGGAACCAAAACAACCATCTATAAGCTTCATAGAGGAGTATTCAAGCCAACCTCAATTGATACAATCGTGTCGCTGGTACATCCTTAGGCTAAAATTATCAAAGAGGTCAGAATTCAAGGAAGAAGTTTGAAAAATCATCACAAAGGAAAAATATGACTTGGAACACTAGGAAAAACCATAGAGGCATTCCCACAGCTCTTGACCTTGACTAGGCGGTGCTGAAAAAATCCACAAGTGGAGTTTACTTAGTTGAAGTGGCCCTATCCCAATGGTCCTGAATTCATAAGACCAACATGCATTATGAGTTGGATTGCATGGAGTTCTAAACTACCATAAAAAATTTCCAAGTGGAGGTCCAAACTATCATTGATGGCTTAGGGTGTAGAGATATGATTCTATTAGAGCCCTATGATTCCTTAGTGTCAGTTGTCAACCAAGCCCCTTTCCCAAAAAGTGGTAGCAACTCGCTTGAGAAGGAGACTAGCTCCAAGGAAGGAGAAGCAAAAGAGGTAAGTATCAAGAGCTCCCTATCTCATCTCTCTAATTCAATAGATAATTGTCCTAAGGATGAGAAAGAGAAACATGAGGATGAGGTGCATATGTTCCACCAAAGAGCGACCCCGTATAATTTATGAAATAGACAAGCTAGTGGTTTTTTCACAACATATGCCCCTCCTAATAATTTTAGTACCTCGCCTAATCCTAAGCCTAGTAATAATTTGGCCTATCCAAAAGTGCCTATCCAATACTTCAATAGGAATATGCAACTAAACCAAACAAAAATCCAACCCTCCAATGCTTCCCAACACCCTTTCTTTGAGGAAGAGGTCAAAGAAATGGGGGAATATGTAACAAATGAGCTAAATAAAGTCCAAGTAAGCCTATCAGCCTTTGAATTCTTAAGAGTGTGTGCTATCAAAAAGCCTTCTTTAGGTCATTAAATGGGGTTGTATCATCAAAACTAGCTCAAGCGGTACCTACAAAGAGAGTTTCTTTTTACACCTCCAACAATGAGCTGGTGATCAGGGAAATTATAGGAAAGAAGTCTGATTAGCCCCCAAACCAGAAAACTAGTACAAGTCAGTTGCTAGGTAAAATACCGACCAACGAGCAATGTCAAGTACAAACAAGAGACAAGAACAATGACAAGGATAAGGCTCAAGTATCCCAAGTTGATGTCTTTGTGGGATTTCTTCAAGAAATATTAGAGACTCCTCCCATCTTGTTAACAATCTGTATATTCAGTAAAAACCTCCATAACTACCTACTAGATTTAGGAGCCTCATCTAACATCATGCCACTTGTAGTATGTTGGGAATTAGGGATAAATTTGACCCTGTCCAAATGAAAGGTGACTCAGCTTGATAAGACTAAGGTGAATATAGTGGGAGAATTGAACAGAATCCCTATGCAAGTTGCAGCTGACCCAAGGGTGCAGCAAGTCATTTACATTTAGTTGCTAACATCCCGAACACCTAAAACACCATATTGGGAAGAGATTTCATCTGAGCTTTGAATGGTTATGCCATCATTGATTAATCTCATTTATGGCTGCCATGGAAGGGATTTCCTAATCAAATGCACATTGACCATGAACCTAGGATGAAATTCATGATTACTAAGTATAATAACACAAACAATGTGTTGTTTGTAGAAACAGGGTTGGGTAACTACTTCCTCGCTTCTTACTAGGATCAAGAAGAAGAAGAGGGAGCAGAAGAGGTCCTTGTGCTATGTTAAGTCCCCACTAATTGGTCTTCTATTCCTAATCAGCATGGAAGTGTTGATTGAGTTAGAGGATAAAGAATCCCACGAGGATGATCGCCTTGGGTTGCTTTATGGCTTCTAGGAGTTTATGTAGAAACATGTGTAAGATCAGCTCAGTCTAGGAGCTAGGATGGATTTCAAAGAGTTATTACTACCAAGTTGGTGTAGGGTACACAATGTAGATCATTCAAAATTTGAATGCTACCTATATCAAATGGTAGTAGAGTACATCAAATGGTAGATCACTCCAAGAGAGAATATGGAAGAATAGCATGATCAAGGCTAGCTAGAGCACAAGCAGACCCTTAGAGGTACAATGAAAAAAGTGCAACCAAGAGAAGATGTCTACTCCATTAGCTTCAAAGACAAGAGTCCCTCCAAGTTTTGGACACTATGTTTCAATCGATCCAAATCCAAGCAAGGAACGGGAGCAAGCTTTGAGCTCATCAATCTTACAAGTAAGACATATTTTGCTACCCATAAATTACAATTCTATAATGCACAAATAATGTAGTACAATATGAAGCATTAGTTCATGGATTAGTAATGGCATTGAGAAAGAATGTCAAGATATTGCAAGTCTTTGTAGAATTTGAATTAGTAGTCAAACAAGTTAGGAAATTATACTCCTATCATGATAGAAGGCTAGTGTTGTGTGGTCTCACAACATGCCCGAAGACTATAAGACTTGGGGACCCCAAGTGAAAACTAACACTTATGGAAAGTGCTAGATAGTTGGAAAGATCACCAAAAGTGAAGGGGAAAAAGAGTACTCTTTAACTAAAAGAGTACTCTATAAAGTAAAGTGTTATGAGTACTAGATATTAGGAACCGGGAATGTTAGAAAGGTGAAAGGTAATATACATGTTCAACAAAGTTTTTTGGTTCGATAGTCGAGATTCGGTAAAGATGGAATTTCTAGTGAAACTAAATTTTTAGGATATCATGCTAGGTAAAATTGAATAATGGGTTTCTGGTATCAGGTAACGATGCTAAGCAAAGCTTTAAAATTTTAAGGTTATGCAAGAAGTCCAATATTCTAGTAACCTGATGTATAAAAGATAACTACACAATAATTTGGGTTTTTTTCAAATAGCATGTTATTTATGAGGGATTTATATGATAACAAAATTTGATAATGGTTTTATTTACAAGAAATTTATATAAATGTTTTTCCAAAGGGATTTAATGTGTGGAATTTTTGATTGTAGGAGAAGTAGATTGCAATGCATAGTTTGGGTACAGATGGCCATAAAATTTGAATCATAGATGTAATCCTATCCAAGTTAGGCTGCATATTCTGGGATGTTATATGTAGAGGGCTTTGAATCTACTAGAATGCTCCAGATCCCAATATTACACATGTGGTGGAGACAAACACCAACCTTCAGAGAAGCCCATTCTCGAGAGTAGAAAGCCTGAGGTAGAACAAAAGTGTAGGAATAGCACAATAAATGAATCATTCTAAATATATGGGAAAATTCCTACACACTATCCCGATTCAAGTTATTTTCCTAGTGAAAATAAGAAGATGAAAAACCCAAAGGACTTCAACATGTAGATGGAGGTTGACCTTCGTTAACTTCATTTGCAATTCTCTTACCACTCTAATGTGATTCATCCCTAGGATTTCCTCTCATGTATTTTTCTTATCCTACCTAAGTCTTACTTCCATAAAAGGCCAGGGGATACCCTTTTTTAAGTTAAGTTTAGAATTTATGGATGTCGGAAGAGCCAAAACATCTTTAATTTTTGTTCTTTTTTCTCTTTTTTGAATCATTCCAGACAAAAAGGTTATATGCACATAGAATTTAATCAATTTCAAAACCAATTTGATAGCTACCTATCTCAATACTTTTGCAGTTGGTTTTGTTAGTTCAACCAAACAAGACTGTGTACTGTACCATTTAAGGGTGTGTTGGGACTGTAAAAATCTAATGTTTTTACATGTTTTTCATCCCCATGAGTTTCCAAAATAATTATTATCATGAGCACAGGGGCCTTCCATCTTATCATTCTGCTCACTTTTTGCCCATATTGCCCCATAAAATCCATTGAGTCATGCATATTTTACATTCTGGTTCCTATCAGCGTGTGAATTCCATTGTCTCCTCGACCCATTGTGTGTTTTCTGCTAACATGAGTCTGTGTTGCCTTTTAGAAAGACTCATTTGATGTCAAAGCAATAAAAATTTTCTTGTAGGCACCATTCGGCAAGAGTTCTTCACGGTCTCGGTGACAAAGGTTGATTCACACTTCAGCAGGAGTCTGGTCATCGATATGATGCTTCGTCGAGTGCTTTGTGTCTTGGTGAATAGTTTGAATGAGGATACATTGGCAAGAGTTGTGGCGTTGGTATAATGTCCTGGCGAACTCTTTTCATCTCAGCGACAAACACATTGAACGTTCATTTCAGCTAGACTGGGGGTATTCGATATGAAGTCATAGCAACTTCCCTTTGTCTCACTGACCGACAACATAAAGGGGATGCATATAGGGGGAGTCATAGCTATCGTTGTAAGGTCTTGGCGACTGACCTTCGGTCTCGCCGACCTTACACATGGATTTTCTTTGAATAAACTTTCAGTGAAGCTATGGTGGATTCAGAGTAAGTCTTGGCAAAGTAAGGTTTGTCTCATCGATGGAACATAAAGGTTTATTCAAGTGGCTTTCGGTGTAAGTTTTTTTTTCTCTTGGTGATCAAAAGTTATCTTGGGGTGACTTTCGGTAAAGCAATGAGCATTCTATAAGAGTTCTCCCTGATATTATTAAGTCACAATGACACATAGATGATCAAAGGACTTTCGGCCTGACATAATGTGTTCTACAGGATGTCTCCCCGATAACAATGGGTCACGGTGACTGTGAATGAAACAAAAGGAGTGCATCGGTGTGAGATATCCTTGTGTCTCAGCAAATGGAAAGCACCTAATGAAATAATCTTTTGGAAACATAATGTGATCTATGGGACATCTCCCCGACTCGGATAAGTCACATCGAAGGTGATATGAATAAAGTGAGGTGTCTAACGATTGAATTGCCTTCGGCATAACTATATGTTATGTCTCACTGACTGTTCACTAGTGAACAACAGAAATACAAATCTTGTGGCCAATAGATTGATGCTTGAGGACCATTGTAGGCTGACATAATTGGACCCCAATTTTTATGGAGGACCGACATGATATTTCAATATGTTTTATTCTCTCATGCTGGTATATAAATAGGCATTTCTTAATTGTAAAAGGATCATCCGCTATCAGTTATTTTAGATATTCGATACACAGCAAGTTGATAGAGTAGAATAAAATTCTTAGGTCAGAGACTATTGTTGCATGATTTCATAATGGAGGTATTTACGAAAGTTAGTTGATGTTGCTGCATTTCTCTAGTGTCAATTATTTATTGAATTTAATGAAAGTATTTCTAAGTTTTCTCCATGATTGAAGCTTTTTGGTTGTTTAAATTGACATAACAAGTTTATGTTCAGTTTATCAATGCACATTTGTTGTATCTGTGTGATTAATCAATTGGTTCTTTCAAGAAAAGATTAAATCCTTTTAATTGATCACAGTAATCAAGAAGATTCATCTGGATTGTTAAAGTAGAGCTTAGTAGTTATAGTATTGCATGTTTATACAAGTTGTAAACAGAATGTACGCCAGATAATTTTAGTTTTATGTAGAGAGTGTTGCTCATCTTGATTTTATTTGACTTTGCATACCCAATAGGGCACTGGTCTCTATAGTTTCATCATTAAGATTCATTTATTCTCTTTATATCTGTTAATTGAGCATTTAGGATTTAAATTAAGAAGATTGTTTTTGCTATTGCTATCAAGTTACATTTCATTTGTTCACTTCCATCTGCCATTGTGGACAAATCATTGTGCAAGAAAGATAATCATAAGTTAAGTCTTCCCAATTCAGAGAGGTACACCCACCCAGGTCTAGCAGCACCTAAAGAGTAGAAGGTTGAAAGCTTTTTGACCTTGTCTATTACCCTGAAGCGTATCAAGAGATTGGTAGCCTCTTAAGGCATCTTGCCTGCATTTTTGAGAGCTAACAAATTGGTGACTCTACTGGGGATACATTCAGAAACAAGGCCTTAATCATAGAGTCAAGAACTTTATACAGACTCTACTGGGAATAAGAAACATCAAGTATTTTCTCACTTTTGACAAAAGTGAGTGGCGACTCTGACATAAAATTTTGCAGTTGTTCAAACATGAATGGAAGAAGATATCAATACAGGGGAGGTCATACGAGAGCTCTTGCTGGTAGTAGAAAATGGACACACAAAGATGACAAAGTTGATAAGGGAAAGAGGATCAATGAGGACATTTGCATAATAGACAAAGGAAAAGCATCAAGAGTACATGGTGAAACATATAATTGCTATGATACATAGAGAGATGATTCAAGTGCAGAACTTTGTACCCCTGAAGATCAAATAAATCTTTTCTCTTTTCTTGATCCTCAAAAATAGGCTGAGTTTGAAGCTGCACTTGAGCCTGAACAAATCAGAATTCAACAGGAATACGATCAAAAGATGGAAGGTAACCCAAATGTGTTTATTGATCATGAGCTTCCTGATGAAATAAAAACACAGTTTGAATTACAGAGGAAGAGGATAGAGGAACTAGAGGCTAAATTGCAGAAGACTCGAGTTGCTGATCAGATGGTTGATTGCCCCCCAAAGTATGTTCCACCACATAAGCAGGGTAATCATGGTGCAGGGCCTTCTGGTCCACCTATAACTCCTCACCATCAGACAGGAAATCACTACAATAGCCAAATCATCCACCTCATATTCCCACACAGCATACAACTATGCATCCACCTCCTGGTCAGCATCACATCCCTCAACATAATGCATAATACAATAATCCTATGCATCAGTATCAATATCCACGTATCCCTCCCCCTCACCTGTACACAACAATGATTAGGCAGTTTGATTTGGTAGGGTTCCATCTATGCCCTTACCCTATGGATAGCAGCTGGAGAGGTCTGGTCCCTAGGTTTATAGGGAGTAATGCAGTTACTGCTGAAGAACATTTAAAGAATTTCAATGTGTTCATCCAAGACATAGTTGTGCCCTATGAAGATTTACATATGAGGCTATTAATGATATCACTTCTTGAAGATGTTAGGGATTGGTTCAACAGCTTGCCTGTACTCTCAATTAATTCTCTCCAAATATTCTAGGACAGATTCTTAGAACAATATGGGAATCTAAATGCCCCAGATACAACTCTTCCTGAGTTGATGCGAATTTAGAAAAATCATAATTATTCAATTTATGATTTCAACCAAAAATTCAATAAGTTGCAGACTAAGGTACCTCCTGGATCAAGGCTACCTGATTCTATAGCTTTGAGTGTTTATTTGAATGCTTTTGATCCTAAGACAGGTTATGAATTGAAAAATAGGTTCCCAAGAGATCTGGCTGAAGCTCAGAAGATAGCACTGACAATTGAAAACAATAGGAAGGCTATTGGTATAATTAGTAAAAGAGATAACCCAAGGGCTCCTCAGTAAAGCAATAATTATCAGTACATATAGGAGAACACATACAAAAATGAAAGGTCGAGGTTGCATGACATGCCATATAATATACACTGGGAGGATGGAAAACCTATAACAACTAGGCCAAGAAATAAAGAGACTCCTCATCCATTGAGCAAGAAGGGAACTTACATGGTGAGTAATAATTACTTCTGTGAAGTTTGTAATCAACCACATTATGCAGACTATTGTGTTGTAGCTCAAAGGATGCAAGAGGAGGGAATGTTGATGGAGAATAATGGAGAGGATCACAAAGTGTATTTAACTTCAAATACTTTTTACCATGTTGAGGAGGGGTACTCATCTTCAGAGGATGATGGCTATGAGTATGATGTTTCAAATCAGAGGTACAATGTCCATATGACTGAACAACAAGTCTTTTCTGATTCTAAGGAAGATTATGCATAGCCACATTTTGAGGCGCCTGCTCAATGCAGTATGAGAAGACTCACCAAAGATGAAATAGAAAGGCTAACTTTTGCTGCAGTTGAGGAAGCAAGGAAGAAATACTGGTTGAGAAAAATAACAATAAATGAGAAGGAAGGCATTCCTAGGGGAATCTTTATGAAAGATCTAAAGGTGACGCAAGGAACTATGAAGAAGCTAGAAAATAAAAAACATGATAAAAATGAACAGAAACCTATCCAAAAGTAGGATGTTGAGGAATTACATAAAGAGATGCAAAAGCCTGATCAGCCTAGTAAAAAAGAAAAGGAAGAAAACAAAGGAGAAACATTGGAGCAGAAGAAAATTTGTTAAGGTGGAGGGCTCTTCTTTTGACTTCACTCAGGCGTTATCCCAGGTAAAAATGTTTGTTCCTCTACTTGAAATGATGGAAATAAAGGAGTATAGGGATACTGCTATTAAATTGATAACAAGTGGGAATGAAAAACATATGAGTTTAGTCAATAAGCAGGAGAAAATAAATATCCCAGAGGTATGCTTGACTGATATATTAACAACTTCCCCACAAGTTGATCCCTTTTTCATAGTTACATTGCTTATAAATAACAAACTGTTAAGGAATTGCATGATAGACTCTGGTGCTGCTATAAATATCATGCCAGTAGGAGTAATGAAACATCTTGGCATGAGGGTGGATACATATGAAGGTAAGTGCTATGCAATGGATAATAGACTGGTCCCTCTGGTAGGTATTATGAGAGGTGTTGAAGTCAAACTGGCTACTTATCCACATGTGGCTTATAATATAGATATCACAGTGATTGACACTCCTCAGTTTGGGATGCTTATGTTAAGGCAATGGACGACAGCTGCTGGTGGAAACGTCCAGTTTGATTTATCTTATGCAACTATTCCAGTGAATGGTCAGGAAGTCAGGTTGTATAGGGAGCCCAGAATGAATCAGCTTGTTGACTGTGTGCCTTGTGATCAGATCAATTTTTTTTGTGATATTGATTTTGGAAGTTTCAAGATAGAATCAGCCTAGCTAGAGTTAGTCAGTACTGATCCAATTGAGAAGGATGCTGCACAAAATGGTGACATCACAAATGAGCATCAGGAGATCAGTCATACATTGTAGCCAATAGAAGATGAGACATGTGCTAGTCAATATGGTTCATATGATAGCCTACATGAGGAAGATGAGGATATTGACTTTCTTTCTTGCATATCAGATTATGACATAGAAAATAGTGAATATTTAGAGTGTGAAGATGAATTTGTGGATTTCAATCCGCAGCAAGATGATTCTTATAGTTCTTGTGATGATCAGGAAGAGGAAGCAATGGAAAGAGTAGATCCATTTGATAGTGAACAGGTAACACTTCCAGCTATATTTGAGAGCCATGAGGACACATTTGATGAAGAAGAGGTTTGTACATATGACGTTGATTTCTAAGCCTTTTCAGACACATTATTGTATGATGAAGAGTTAAATGAAGACCAGATGATTTTTTGCCATGATGTGTCCATAAATGAGTTTCAGGTATTTTCAAGTTCACCTTATGGTAAAGAGGAAATATTTTCAGACATGCAAAGTGATGGAATAGATGACTATGCTAGTAATGTTTCTGATTTTTTATTCTATGGGCCTCTTTTTGATGACGACAAAGGTGAAGAATATAACTATTGTCATGAAAATGATGAGACTTGTTTACTCAGCAGTGAGCAAATTTTAGATTTGCTAACTCTTGAATATCAGAGATATACACATGAAGGTGATCCTGAAGTTTTGTATCCAGCTTACATTTTTTTTGATAGTGAATTTTCTTTGTGTGATGATTCTAATGACTCTCAGTGCATTTCTTGAGTTGATGGTGAAACCTCTGAAATTGATCAAGAGTCTATGTCCATTCAAGATGAGGTATGTGATTTTGAAATTTCTATACACATGAAGGTGTAAGTTTTGTATCCAGCTTACATTTTTTTTTATAGTGAATTTTCTTTGTGTGATGATTCTGATGACTCTCAGTGCATTTCTCCATTGATCAAGAGTCAATTCAAGATGAGGTATGTGATTTTGAAATTTCTCACTTGGTTCAGATTTGATTGGTTCATATATGCATGATATTGAGGATACGAGTCATAATCCAGTATTGTCTCCAAATAGTGATACCAAAGTGATGCAAAGGGTTTCAGACTTGTTTGTCTTAAACCGTGTTGATATGGCTGAAATTTTTGTTTCTCAAGAGAAGCACTCAGATGGTAAATTTTTAGTACAGTTGGGAGAGTGTTTCATAATACACAACAGTGAGAAAGATAATGAGGATTTTTGCATTGAATATGCATATACTCTCTATGTTGAAGATAACAAAAGTTTGTTCCATGATGATGAAAAATTTGAATTGCAGAATGATGAAGGGAGGTTGGGCCCAGCTGAGCAAGATGATTCTCTAAGAACCTTCAATAACAATAACATAGCAGGTTGCATGATTGTCCTAATGATGGATCTAATGAAATCAAGGAAAAGCAAGGTATTTGACAAGGGAAAAGTATGGTTTGAGTTTCATATTGTAACAGCTCAGAACATGTGAAGTTAAAACACAGAGGATTAAGGGATGCCAGTGCATGGACAACTCTTGCTTATCCTCTTTAAAATTATTTTCCCCGCACAGTAGTTTAGGATTTTGTCCATCTCCATTTCACTTTCATTTTGCATTCGTCTCCATTTTTCGTTCATTTCCATTGCCTTTCATTTCATCTCTGCTCTTTGGTTTATCATTTTGTTTCTGGTCTGCTCACCCAAAGATCTCGATCCTTGCAATGATCTTACTATCATTCATCCCCAGACGGAGCCACTGTTGGGATTGTAAAAATCTAATTTTTTTACATGTTTTTCATCCCCCTGAGTTTCCAAAATAATTATTATCATGAGCACAAGGGCTTTCCATCTTATCATTCTGGTCACTTTTTGCCCATATTTCCCCATAGAATCCATTGAGTCATGCATATTTTACATTCTGGTTCCTATCGGCATGTGAATGCCATTGTCTCACTAACCCATTGTGTGTTTTCTGCTAACATGAGTGTGTGTTGCCTTTCAGCAAGACTCATTTGATGTCACAACAATCAAAATTTTCTTCTAGTCACCGTTCAGCAGGAGTTCTTCACAGTCTCGGCAACAGAGGTTGATTCACACTTCGGCAGGAGTCTGGTCATCGATATGATGCTTCGCTGAGTGCTTTGTGTCTTGGTGAATGGTTTGAATGAGGCTACATCGGCAAGAGTTGCGGTGTCGGTATAATGTCCTAGCGAACTCTTTTGGTCTCAGCAACAAACACATTGAACATTCATTTTGGCCAGACTGGGGGTATTCGATATGAAGTCATAGCGACTTCCCTTTGTCTCGCCAACCAACCACATAAAGGGGATGCATATCGGGGGGAGTCATAGCTATTGTTGTAAGGTCTTGGCGAGTGACCTTCAGGCTCACCAACCTTACACATGGATTTTCTTTGAATAAAATTTTAGTGAAGCTATGGTGGATTCAGAGTAAGTCTTGGCGAAGTTAGGTGTGTCTAACCGATGGAACATAAAGGTTTATTCAAGTGGCTTTCGGTGTAAGTTTTGTTTTCTCTTGGCGATCAAAAGTTATTTCGGGGTGACTTTCAGTGAAGCAATGAGCATTCTATAAGAAGTCTCCCTGATATTATTAATTCACAACAACACATAGATGAGAAAAGGACTTTTGGCTTGACATTATGTGTTCTACAGGACTTCTCCCCGATAACAATGGGTCACAGGAACTGTGAATGAAACAAAATGAGTGCGTGGGTGTGAGATATCCTTGTGTCTTAGGGAATGGAAAGTACATAATGAAATACTCTCGGGGAAACATAATGTGATCTACAGGATATCTCCCTGACTCGAATAAGTCATAGCGAAGGCGATATGAATAAAGCAGGGTGTCTAATGATTGAATTTCCTTCGACATAACTATATGTTATGTCTCACTGACTGTTCACTAGTGAACAACAAAAATACAAATCTTGTGTCCGGCAGATTGATGCTTGAGGACCGTTGTAGGCTAACATAATTGGAGCCCAACTTTTATGGAGGGTCGACATGATATTTCAATATGTTTTATTTTCTCATGCTGGTGTATAAATAGGCATTTGGTAATTGTAAAAGGATCATCAGCTATCAGTTATTTTAGATATTCGATACACAAGAAGTTGATAGAGTAGAATAAAATTCTCAGGTCAGAGACTATTGTTGCATGATTTTAGAATGGAGGTATTTATGAAAGTTAGTTGATGTTGCTGCATTTCTCTGGTGTCAATTATTTGTTGAATTTAATGAAAGTATTGCTAAGTTGTCTCCATGATTGAAGCTTTTTGGTTGTTTAAATTGAAATAACAAATTTATGTTTAGTTTATCAATGCACATTTGTTGTATCTATGTGATTAATCAATTGGTTCTTTCAAGAAAAGATTAAATCCTTTTAATTGATCACAATAATCAGAAAGATTCATCTGGATTGTTAAAGTAGAGCTTAGTAGTTATAGTATTGCATATTTATACAAGTTGTAAACAGAATGATGTAGATAATTTGAGTAAGTGTTTCTCATGGACTCCGCATACCCAATAGGTCACTGGTCTCTGTAGTTTAATCATTAAGATTCATTTATTCTCTTTATATCTGTTAATTGAGCATTTAGAATCTATTGCTATTGCTAAAGTTTGGTTTCATTTGATCATCTGCCAACATTGTGCAAGAAAGATAATCATAAGTTAAGTCTACCCAATTCAGAGAGGTACACCCGCCCAGGTCTGGCAGCACCTGAAGAGTAGAAGGTTGAAATATTTTTGACCTTGTCTATTACCCTGAAGCATATCCTCTTGAGGCATCTTGCCTGTGTTTTTGAGAGGTAACATGGTGCATGCAAAACCTACTTGGTGTCCAAACTAAAACCCCTTCTTTAAAATATTAGACCATTTATATCTAGTTGTGAGGTAATTTGGTTTTTTTCTTTGATTTGATTAACTCTTGGTGCATGCATGAAGAATAACCAAGATAAATTTTAATTTTTAGTATTTTTTATGCTTCATTTTAGATTAGATGTCCAAATTCTTCAAAATATTTCAAAAAATAGATGAATGGATGAAAATTAATTGACAATATTTCATTTCCAATGAAATTACTTAATGCTGAAAGGTAAATATACTTAAGTAATAGAAAATTTGCTAATGTTCATTAAATATTATTGCAAATCTTGTGATATCATGATATTGGGTATGTGCAAGATCATCATGGAAAAAATGGACCCTTAAGTGGCAAGAAAATCAGAAAAATTAGAGTTAGGCAACTTGACATAAAAATTTGAATAATTTATCTATATTATTTAAAAAATATATAAGAATAGAATCTGTAGAAAATTGAATTTAGTTTCTAAGCTACTAGGTTTATTTTAAAACCAAAAAAAATCTATTTGGTGAAAATTTGAAATTTCAATGTAGTAGTACTTAAATTTCAGGGAAAAAATAAAAAGTAGGTGTATGTCTGTACACCCTAACCACAATAAAATGATAATATTTTTTAATAAGATTTTAGATATAAGTAGAGGACTCAATATCTGGATGTGATGAATATTTTTTTATCATTTTTTTCAGGTAAATAATTAATTATGAATTTTTTATTACAACTTTTAAAAATATAAAAACTCGTATGTTTGACTACCTTAACTTGGTCAAAAATTCATGAAATTCATTTTTTTTTAATCCTATAACATGTGAAGCATAGAATGTGATGCATGTTTTGGATTCAAAAAATGTAACACCGTTTGAAAGCTATAGATTTTTTTCAATTAGCATATCAATCAGGACTTTAGTCATAATTCAAATAGAAAATGAATAATAATTATTTATTAAATTCAAAGTAAAGCATAATTTATATTGGTGGAAATATGAGAATCTCCTTTAAAAACCCTTTTCATTTCATCAATTTTGGGTAAAAAAAAGTTGTTAGCCACATACCCATTATATCGCCACTTTTTGGCCCATCATCATCCTGCACATATCCTATTATTTTGTGACTCGATTAAGAATTTGTTTCTCAACATTTATGATTTCAATTAACAACAATACCCTTGAGAATAACAAAAATATCACATCATACCCTGAAGTGAACCTAGTATGGTCAAGACACATGACTACATGATACTTGGGGTTGAGTTGAGTCAACCTTTTTCCTATAACACAAACTACCATGAGGTTGTTGTATTTAAGTCTTTCAAAAAAAGATAGGCCCTTTTGTAGTTTTCCTATGAGGATTTGATCTACACTATTGTTGTGAGAGACATCATCGTCAACAAGAACTGGTGCTAGGAGGGTGGTTCGCACAAAATTTATATTGGTTCTGAATTTAAGAGATATGTTGTAAGATGAAAGTCTAGTGCAAGCTAGTATTTTAAAATGGAAGTTGAAATAACTCGGGAGCATTCTTAACCAAAAATTACATCCTTTGAGTTTATTCACTTTTGGTAGTCACCAAGTGTAGAATTCTTGATACAACTGATCGTGGTGAAATTGATTGTGATTTTTTTTTAACTAGGGTAAGTTTGTCCATGTGTAAGGTGATTCAATTAATGGAAGAAGTTTTAGCTGCTAGAAGAAAGAGACTATTAACGAGAAAAGAGTACAACCCTAGTGTAATTGAAAATGTTAAAAATTTAATTGATACATCAAAATGGTTTGATAACTGCATTTGTTATGAATAAAATCCTAATGTTTGGTAGGAAGATAGTTGAGAATGTTGAGATTCAAAAACGTCATCAAAAATGAGGAAACGACATCAAGGAGTCATCATTCTCTTTACACATGGAAAATGTAAGTGAAGAGGAGTGGGAAAATCGAGTGAGAGATGCATTTTTTTTCCCTAAATTGAAAATTTACAAGCTAAAAAAGGAAATTTTCTTGATTTTATGCAAGTTACAGAGTATCAAACTTTTACTTTTTCTTTCTCTCATAACAATATAAATTGTGATATTGCTTGGCCTAACAAAGTTCAAAGTGAAGATAGGACCGAAGACAAGAAAAATTTCACAGGAAAAGAAAATCAAGAAATGGACACAGTCGTTCATGAAATTGAGCGGAGTAAAGAGGAAAATCATGAACAAGGGTTGAACGAAGGTAGAGTGTTGCTCAATCAGAAGAAGTGTGTGTGACTAACCTTTAATGAGGTCAATTTCATACATATGAGCTCCAAGCATTGGTAAGTACACCTTTGAATTTACTTTTGTTAAACACAAAAAATTTAAAATAATTCATTGCTACAATAGGACATTTGAAATTTGTTTGAATGAGTTCAAGGATAAACCTATTGTAATTCGTACTAAAACAACAATGGAAATAGTCATAGAAATTAAAATAAATTGTTTTGTTAGGGTTATTCGTTTGTTAGAATAGAGTGTTTGTTAGTTAGGGTTAGTTTTCTTTTTGTATGGTTTGTTTTGTTTTGTTTTAGTTTCCTTTTCTTTTGTTTTCTTTCTTTCTTTCTATTTTTTTTGTTTGGGCCTTTGCATTAGCAAATTTTGCTTAACTTATCATAGACATGAGAGTTAATTCAAACAATTGTAACATTGTGTTGTGAAATGTAAAATCATAAAACCATACACAGTAAATACACTCTTTAAAATGTACAACAAAGATATGTGTGTGTGTGTGTGTGTGTGTGTGTGTGTGTGTGTGTGTGTGTGTGTGTGTGTGTCATGTATATACATGGAAGTATCAAAATTCTTGTTGCAAAAATAAAAAGAAAAAAAAAAGAAAAAAAGAGGTAGATAAGCTATAGATAAGAGTATCCATTTAGTCAATGTTGGATGCTTCATCCATCAGGGCTAAATACCCTATGTAGGAAATTTCTCATGGCACTGCCACAATAATGGGTTACACTTTTTGGGACATCCTGATTTTGCTTGAAATCACATATTTTTAGAAAATACAATGATTTATGACTTTAAAGGTTCCATTTAAATTATTTTAATTAAAGATGGATTGATCAAACCCCCTTAGATTAAACCCCCTTGGATAGAACCTTGTTAGATTTAAACCATACCTATAATCGAGTCTCCTCTACACCTATCAAAATGCTGATAAAAAACCACTTTCGATTTACCTTTTGGGTAATCAAATGAATTCATTTAAAATTTATGTTTTGTAAGCCTGTAGCCCTTATTATAAGCTTCCTAAAAAGTATAATTTAAAATATGTTTAATTTGATTCTTATAATTATTTTTTATTTCTTGTGAATGTAGGATTTTCAATGAACATCAAGTTCTTTATTTCACACATACGAAAAAATAGAAAAATAGAGAAAAAAAATTCTAAAAAATACATGTGCCCTAGGTATTGATGTCCTTATTCCAACAAAAAAAGAATAAGTTAATTCAAATGAATAGAAAAAAAGTTATGCGGGCCAAAGTACACCTCTGTCCAAATTATAATTACGCTGACTTGGAAAATTAATAAAAAAAAAATATGTAACAAAAAATTATGGAAAAATATCCATCCCCTAGATATTGGTGTGAAAAATTTGTATTTTAAAAATTAGAATTGTATCCTATCTATAAAAAAAAGTTATCTATGCCAAAGTAAACATCACTTTTTAAAAATGTCGATTAGTAGAAAAAATAAGTTATTAAAAATTGCATAAAATGATTCACAATTTATTTTTTAATTTAAAAAAAATAATAATTAGAATCTACACAAAATATCTAACAAATAACTAATTTGATTCATCTTCAAAACCTTAATGGTTTAGCTGCTATAGGTGTAAAAAAGTGAATGTCTATTGAAAAATCCTGATTTTAATGTCAAGTTTGGCCAAAAATTGTAACCCATTATTGTGGGATCACCTGCCCGCGATGAGCTTCAAAGTTAAGAATATAGATGTCAGAAAGGAAAGTTTAGAGTGGAACCAGTTCCCTATGTTCTAGGAACCGATGAATATCATCCATGGAAGGAATCTTGATGGTCAGATGTGCAATATAAAGTATAATATCTAGATTCTCCAAATATTTAGGCCACACTATCAAATTTGCAGCCAAGCAAACATCTTCAACAGGAAGCCCAATATCCAAAAGTGATGCTACAAAATGAGAAGCCAAGTTAGAATAGAATCAATAGTAACAACTAGATTCCACATATTTTTCCCCAAGGACTAAGCATAAGTTTTGCACAGTAAAAATGGTAGTCTGAATGAAGAAAACCTTTTCAAGCCTTTGAGTCATGGTACGACCCAAGAAAACATTTTGGCAATGAGAGTAGGTCAAACAAATTGGATTACCCATGACCTAGAAGAAAGCAAGTGCTAGAAAAAAACATAAAATTCAAGCACAAATGAAGGAAAAGAAAAAGTGTGAAGAATTCAAGAAAAGTGCAAAATTTATAGAAAACCGTGAATAAGTTTCGGTACATAGTTGCCTGGATCAAAGTCTCAAAAATCGTAAGTAAGGTGGACACCATATGAGTTTCTCCAGAGAAAAATGTTAAATCAAATTAATTTTTTACACACAATTGGTGATAATTTGCTTCAAATTCTCCTAGTACAAAGATTGCAAATCAAGCAAGTTAAAGATTTCCACATTAATGGTTGTCATTTCATTGTGCTTTGATTAAGCCATATTAATCATGAAGGTTCCCAGGTGTGCGAAGTAGACAATAAAATTTAGCAAGTGAGGCAACACACATCATCACCTTGGAAATTTGAAAGAAATGATATGTGTGTTTTGAGGCGTGTGAATTTTATGCAGATTAATGTGATTGTGTTTAACTATTATCATGACATTCTTCATCCATTAATGTGGTACATTGTCGTCAAATCAGAATTGTTAGCCAAGTATTTAGTAGTTGGCATACAATTTGATTGCAAAATGGGTGGTAACTAATGGTTCTAAATTTAGATTTAAATTTGGTGATTAAATTGTTTGTTGCTAAATTTTAATTTATCCATATCCTCTAACATATAGCGAGTTGCAGTTAGCTGGGATTTGGCATAAAAATGGTAAAGTTTAGCCAGAAATACACACCAATGGGGAATTATTAAATGAGTTTTTGGGAAGTATTGAAATGATGAATGGATTTGCATTGAATGAAAAATTGAAAGGTAACCTTTGCTACCACTACAATTCCCAACATAATAGTGAGCTTCATTGCTTGCAAGTTTAAATTGTTAGAAACCAAGATCTGAAATGCAAACCAGAAAAAAGACTTCCACAAAAGAGAAAATCAAAAAAAGAAAAAAAAAGAGCTTTGCAAAAGATATGCATATAATTATTATTCAGGAATTACTAATTAGATGGGATGATTTTCTTTATAAAAGCAAAGTATGCATAACCCTAATCTTATCTTGAGCAACAAGATAGCTCAACAAGATAAGGATAAGAATAATAAACCTAGGAATTAAATATTACCTAAGTAAAGTTATTCAAGTGTAATTAAATATTAATTACACTAACACCCCCCCCATAAATGTAACTTAGGGAGACTAACAAAGAATGCACCTAAAACTAAGATGAATGCAAGAGAGCATGAATGGGTCCCAGAAACAAGGCCTGATCAAGTACCCATGTACAAATCCAATAATGAGGTAGAGAAGGAAAACCTAGTGGGACAAAACCCCCCTACAATGAGATGACTGTTGCAAAGAAGCACTAGAAGAACACTATGGAGTAACATTGGAACCAAAATCTGAAAAGCAAGGAAAGATACTTTTGTCTACAAGAAACCAAAAATGGAATCATAATAATGTGACAGTAGGCCCGATGCCATAGAACACTGGAAAACTCACAAACTAGAACAACCCTGGAATCTGTGAAGCAACAGTAGATGAAATGATGCTAGAATCTGGAAACCATGTATCTCGATGCCAATGCCAAACTGAGACTAAAACTATTCCATGGGAACAAGTACCATAAAGATTCTAGAAAATTAACCATAAAAACATGGCCCTCAAACTAATAAAGATCTGAACCAATGCAGATCAAGAAACATAAACTCTTAATCTAAAGTGTGAACCGATGTGAATCTGATATGTGTCAAGCTCAGAGCAAAAATGTGGCCAAAAGAAACTAAGAAACTAGATAGCCCATGCGATTTTCCATCAAAATAGGATGGAGATCAAAGTAAGAACTACACTCTAATCAGATTATTATGCAAGAAATCCCCTGGATGAAACTTTATCTCAGTTCACTTATTATAATAACCCGGTGATGATTGTAAAAGGAGAGAATGCAAACATGCATAAATATAAAATAAATAAAAAGACCCCAGATTTGTGTAGAGGACTGAACCAACTTTCCAATGCTGCAAGAGTGACGAAAAAGGATCACCAAGTCAAAAGATATTCCCTCCGAAGTGAAAACAACAACATCTAAGTTCAAGGACCTGCAAACTAAATCTAGAGAAAAATCTAGTAAAAAAACCTACACCACTGGATTGGTGTAAGAATCAGCTTTCCAATGGTATCTTATTTGTGAAAAATGGACATTGTATGCAAAAAATGCACCTGATTTAGTGAAAGTTGCTCCAAAATGGCCAACAAGGCCTATAGGGCCCCCAGGGGGCTAAAAGAAATTCGGCCCCTGGTCCTGTGCATGACCAGGGGCTCAAGGGAAAGTACTGGGGGTGGAGCTGCTAGTCCTCAATAGGACCTCGACCTGGGCTAGGCGGCTGGATGGGGGCTCAGCACATAGCGCCTAGTCCCCTCACATGATCGCGATCCTATAAAGTTGGCCCACAGGGGCTGTAAGCTGCCGACGGAGGTTGAGCAGCACTGCTTGGTTGAGCGGCCAATGGGTGGCCACCCAGAAGTGGCAGACTTTTCAACTGGAGGCATAGAAAATATTGCAAATTTTTTTATTTTTTTAATTTTTTTCAATTTTCTTTCAATATTCGAGCCTCGAAGAACATGCCTGGGGGTTGTACGACCCTCATACAATTTTTTTTGCCTCCCCAATCGATTGTGTCCAAATCAAACAAATTTTATATGAAAATAGGGGTTTTTGGGTGCTGTAAATCCAACAGCGAGGTCCGTTTTGGACCAGAGTGCCCAGAAAATTAGGCGATGCCCAGATCTATCAGAAAAAACATCGAGCTTCAAACCTTCATAGATCTGGCAAACGCTGACCAAAATGAATAAAATAAAAGCCATTTCTAACTTTTTTAAGTGCTCTGAATCCAATTGAAAACCCCAAACTGATCTAAGATGCTCCATAAATATTCAAGGAATGAAACCCTTGAGGGACCTCAAATGAGCTCTGTAATGTATTCCTCCAAAAAAGCTGAGAAGGGGCTACAAATCGAGGCTCTGATACCATGTTTGAAACCAAGATCTGAAAAGAAAACCAAAAAAAAGCCTTCCACAGAAGATAAAATCAAAAAAAGCAAGAGCTTTGCAAAAGATGTGCAAATAATTATTATTTAGGAATTACTAATTACATAAGATGATTTTCTTTATAAAAGCAAAGTATGCATAACCCAAATCCTATCTTGAGCAACAAGATAGCTCAACAAGATAAGGATAAGAATAATAAACCTAGGAATTAAATATTACCTCAGTAAACTTATGCAAGTGTAATTAAATATTAATTACACTAACATAAATTAGCTATGAATGAAATATCAAAAAGGAAAAATGAGTTATCAATGAAATATCAAAATATATATATATATATATATATATATGTTCAAAAAAAGTAACTCTTTAGGCTATCCAAATATCTCTACTGGGGCTATGGATGCTTGACTAGCAACAAGGCTCTATCCTTAGTTCGTTTTGGAGGATTACCATATTATGCAGTTCAATGTCAATGAACTGATTTTTTTCAATAAGTTCTAGAAAATGGAATTAATCAAAGCACACATGAATATTTATGGAGGAATTTTACTACTTTTATGTCAGAATCTAGGTAAAGATAAAGAGTTATTGTTTTAAAATTTTCATAAAATATAATTTACAATTGGTGATTTAATTTCAAGTTTTGGTTTAAATTTGGTTTTATTGGTTGCAAGTTGTTGTGTGGTCTCACAACACACCCTAAGAATGTAAGACTTGAGGACACCAAGTGAAAACTAACAGTTATGGTAGGTACTGGCTAGTTGGAAATATCATTGGAAGTGAAGGAAAAAAGAGAAATATTTAAATAAAAGAGTACTTCGTAAAGTAAACTGTTATGGGTACTAGATACTCGGAACCAAGAAAGTTAGAAATGCAAAAGGTAATATACATGTTGAATAAAGTGTTCCGGTCTGATAGTCGACGTCTGGTAAATATGGAAGTTTCAATGAAACTAAAGTCTAGGGATATGATGGGTAAAGATGAATATCAGATTCTAGGTACAAGGTAATGATGCTAAGAAAAGTTTTAAAATTTTAAGGTTATCCAAGAAGTCTGATATTTTGGTAACCCAGTGTATAAAAGATAACTGCTTGAGAATTTGTCTTTTCAGAAAACATGTTATTTATGATGGATTTATATGATAACAAAATTTGATAATGTTTTTATTTACATGAGATTTTTATATATAATTTTTTAAAGGGATTTAATGAGTGGAATTTGTGATTGTAGGAGAAGCAGATTGTGATGCATAGTTCAGGTATGGATGGTTAAGAAAATTTGAATCATGCATAGAATTATATCCAAGTCAGGTTGTATATTCTAGGATGCTATATGCAGAGGGTTCTGAATCCACCAGAATGTTGGAGATCCCAATATTACACATGAAATGGAGACAAACACCAACCTTTGGGGAAGCCCATTCTTGAGAGTAAAAAGCCTGAGGTAGAATAAAAGCATAGGAATAGGGTGATAAAGTAATCATTATGAATATATGGGAAAGTTCCTACACACTATCCTTATTCAAGTTATTTTCCTAGTGAAAATAAGAAGATTAAAAACCTGAAGGACTTCAACATGTATATGGAGGTTGACGTTCATTTTCTTCATTTGTAATTCTCTTACATGTCGCCACATTCCATGTTCCTTGATGCGATTCATCCCTTGGATTTCCTCTCATGTATTTTTATTATCCTACCTGCATCTTAATTCTATAAAAGGCCAGGGGATACCTTTTTTTAAGTTAAGTTCAAAATTTGTGGATGTCAGAAGAGCTAAAAATTCTTTAAGTTTTGTTCTTTTTTCCTATTTTTTGAATCATTCAAGACTAAAAACATGTATTCACATAGAATTTAATCAATATCAAAGCTAATTTGATAGCTACCTATCTCAGTATTTTTGTAGCTAGTTTAGTTAGTTCAACTGAACAAGACTATGTGTTGTGTCGTTTAAGGGTGCATACAGAACCTACTCAGTAGTCCAAACTAAAACCCCTTCTTTAAAAGCTCATACCATCTTATATGTATCTATGAAGCAATTTGGTGAAGTATAAAGTAGTTTGATTTGATTTGATTAACTCTTGGGTCATGCATGGAGAATAATTGGGAGAAATTTTAATTTTTAGTAATTTTATGCTTTATTTTAAATTAGATGTTTAAATTCTTGAAAATATTTCAAAAAATAGATGAATGGATGGAAATTTGTTGAAAATATTTTATTTTCTATGAAATTTTTCAATGCTTAAAGCTAAATCTACTTAACTGATAGCAAATTCATTCATGTTCATAAAATATTATTGCAAATCTTGGGATTTCATGATATTATTTTGTGATTGGATTAAGAATCTGGTCCTGAATATTTATGATTCCAATTACCATAGACCCCTTGAGATTAAAAAAAATATCACATCATACCCTAACACGAACTTAGTATGGTCAAGACCTGACTACCAGAGACTTGGGATTGAGCTGAGTTAACATTTTTCCTATAACATGGACTACCTTGAGGTTGCCCTGGTTAATTCTTTCAAGAAAAGAGAGGTCCTTTAATGATTTTCCTATGAGGATTTTATCTACATTGTTGTTGTGAGTGACATCATCATCAACAACTAGCAAACTATAGGCACAAGTTATGGGACCTCATAGAAGGTTTATATGCATTCAATATTTAGCTCATTTCTTGCAACAAGAATCAGACTACTGATGCCTTGGCCCACGAGACTAGTACCCTTCTGCCCTTATCATTGAGTGGTGTAAAGTAATTCACCATAGAGCTCACTTCTACATCTTTAGTTCTTAATAATGTCACTCACTTCTAATTGTTTAATGATGATATGAATATCCTCGACTTCATCACCAACTCAGATGTATTTGCTTCCCAAATCATTGATGAAGTGCAACCATGATAGGCTGAACTTGATATGGTCTAGCTAGAGAGGATATTTGATTTGGATCACATAAAATACCAAGATCAACAAAATAAAAAGGACTCAATAGATAATTAGTGTGAATCTCATAACATGGGTACTATAGATGATGTAAAAAATGCTTTTATTGGTAAAGTGTGCACCCCAAAGGAAAAGGAAACAAAGGGAATTATTGAGGCTTTTCACACTTTCCATGATGTGATTTCTTGGGGATATGAAGACCTCAAAACATATGATACATCAATCATCACTCATACTATTCTCCTCAAACCAAATGTGAGGCCCTTTTGGTAGTGTCAGTGCTCGATTAACATGCTGCTAGAGCCTATTATCTTCAAGGAAGTACAAAAGCTACTATCAACTAGAATTATCTTTCCTATTAGGCACTCCACATGGGTGGTGAATCTGGTTCTACTCAAGAAGAAGAATGGGGAAATCAAACTATGTTTGTATTTTAGGAATCTAAACCGAGCTTCTTAAACCATAATTTTTTTGGGGATAGGAACTCTCTTGCACTTCTAGGGTTTTTCACCTAAAAGGAGAAAGGTATCCCAAAAATATAGGTTGGTTCATGATCTGATTTAAGGATCTATGACATTTTCTTCAAATGCTTACATTAACAATTACAAACCAAAGTGCTTAATTATAACTAAACACACAAACAAAATTTAAATAATGAAATTAGAAAGCAATTAAAGAAAGAACATAATGATAGATAAAGAGAGCACAAACAAAGATTGATAACGAAGTTCACCGTTTATAATGACTACGTCTCCGGGTCCCTCTCCAATTGAGTGGACTGATCCAATTACTCCTCTAGAAATTCAGTTACATTCGTTGGTAGAACCTCCCCTTGGTTTACAAAGAAATTTACAAATGCACTTCTAAAGTGTGTGGAAACAAGCTTCTCCAAAAGCACAGAAATACAAAAATTTCTCCAAGGAAAACAATCTCTCACACTTGCAAAATTCTTCCAAAATCACTTCACTTCTCTCACCTTTCTCACCTCCTTTTATAGCTCAAAATTACCAAAATTGGTGTAAAACCAATTAACTACCCAATCTACATTACATAGTGCAAATTTTCAAAAATATCCCCCTTTTCACATCTCCCCGAAGGATAATATATCCAATATTATTTTTATTTAGCCCTTTATATTTATCGGGGGCTTTACAAATGAGATTCTCCTTTTATTTAGGAGATTTTATTTCTCCATAGGATATTTTTGATGTTATTTTATCCCTATGTATAGGGATATATTTTAAACTAGGCATGTTTGTTTAAAAAAAATATATATCAAATCCCCCTTAAAGAGGATCTTTTAGGTATTTTATAGGGGGGTGGTGGTCCCACCACACTCCCCTCCTTTTATCCTTTCCCCTAAAAGAGGGGGATGTGTTCCCCTTCAAAAGTGGGTTTCCCCTCATACCATGGGTGGCACCCCACTTAATGTGGGCCACCCCATGGATGGGTGGGGCCCATCTTAGATATTTTTATTAAATATAAATTTTATTATATTTTTTTAATATATTTTTTTTAATTTTATTTTTCAATTATTTTTGCCAAAATAATTTTTTTCACATGGAGGGATGAGGTATTGCCATATGTCAAGGGCTGATTTGTCATTTTGCTAACTGGGCGTTGATGTCATTGGGTTGACCCAATCTTTGACCTTCAATAACTTTTCCATACAGACTTCGTTTTCTGTCAAATGAACTTTTCCAGAATCGTGATGATGAGCACTTCACAATGGTGCTGACTTTGACTAGTTTTGATGACTTTGACTTTTTTTGCTTTTTTTTTGGCCTAGTTCTGAGAGTTGACCAAAGGTTTGACCATATATATCTTCATCTCTGGGACTCCAATTTACTCCATTCAAGTTGCATTGGAGTCAAGATCCTGAGCACTTTCTAATGATACCAAAATTGGAGAAAATGGAGAATTTCAAAATTTGACGAAAAATCCTCTAGATCAGTTCACTTGAGACTAATGCTAGTATGATTGAAATATGTTTAAATGGAATGCACTAAATGAAAATAATTGATAAAAGAGATGGATTATTAATGCAAAACTAAGGAAATGTAAGATGTTTGAAAACACACCGTGATATGAAAAATGAACTAAAAATGAAAGTAAAGTATAATAGAAATGAATGAGAATGTAGAGGTGCACCTGGAAACTAGAATGTGATACAAAGAGGCTCTAAAATCCTACAAAATTTACTATTGAATCAAACTAGGACACTTATGCCAAGCTGGGTGACTTAATCCTATTTTGGGGAAATTCTGCTAGAATAGGTTTCAACCAAAAGGGTATCCAAAACTACAAAATACACTTTTTAGGCTTAGTAATGGGACTAGTCTACCACTGATGGTGACTTAGTCCACCTTCAGCTTTCAAAAAATTCAAACATGCAATTTGTAGCTCTTGGTCTCCACTTCTGTTCCTGACAGGTTTCTGAGTCTAAATCTGTAGAATCTGATTTGTAGGTGATCTCCAAGCTTATTTTAGGGATTTTTTGACTTTAAAGATCTTGATGAATTGCTAACACTTTTTAAGACCTTGTTCTTTCACAAATTTACATACAAGACTTGCAAAACACACATGCAAAGAGGGGAAAAAGTGTTAAGGGTTAGTGAATAGAGGTTTTCCTTAGTCAAACCCTAGTTTGGTAATTAAACCCTTGAAAATGAAATGAAATGAAAAGAGAATGATGAATGAACAACAAGCAATGCTACAACTCACCAAACCCTTGAATTAGAAATCTGAAGATATGCAAGTAGATGCTCAAATGGATGTATACAAAAGTGAATGCTTGATGATTGCTTGAATGATTAAGTGAATCAACTAATGAGTGAATGGATCGGGGGTGAAAATGAGAGGAAAACCCAATATTTATACATGATTATACAAAATTTTCCAAAAATACCACATCACAAGGCAACCTCCAGGTTTAGAAAATAATAGCCCACTAGAATTTTGGCATAATTTTTTATTTTTGTGCCAAGTGGGACTAAGTCGCCCCTAGTGGTGATTTGGTCCCACCAGGGAAATTTTAATGGGTATCAAGAATTAAAGTATATTAAATGATGTTTAATGAGATTATTCTCTGAAACACACTTAAGTAGGGCATGTAAGTGTATTAAGGGGTCATTTAAACATAATAAAGGTTTAAATTATTGATGGGGTGAATAAGGCCAAACTAACAAAAGCAACTGAACCTATAGTATGTTTTGACAAACTAAAGTCTCATCAAATTTTGAGATTCTATAAAAATTTTTGGCTTGGTAGTAATAAAAAGAGGTTAGTTGAGTGAATTATAATAAAGAGATACTAGATAAAGTTGGATGAAAGTGGTGAAGAACAAAGAAATTACAACACTTCAAATACATACACTATTAAAATTATATTCAGACATCCATAGAATAAATCATTATTAAATCAAAAGTGATTGACATTTTGATAGGTGTAAAGGAGACCATTTATAGGTATGGTTTAAAACTAGCTTCTATCCAAGGGGGTTTGATCTAAGGTGATTTGATGTCTTCAATTGAATCCTTAAAATGGAACTTTTTAAGGCTTAAATCATTATATTTTCTAAAAATATGTGATTTCAGCTAAAATTTGTTCCTCTCAGGAATTGTAAACCACTATTATGACATGAAAAGCCTAAAAAAGCATGAAAGTATGTTACAACACTTTGAAATAAGGCTTGGTAAGTAATAAAAAGAGGTTAGTTGAGTGAATTATAATAAAGAGATACTAGAAAAGTGTGAAAGTGGGTTACAACACTTCACAACACTTTTATAAGACATATAGAATTCTTATTGATTGACAATGGTCCAAGACCTAATGTGAATGTGTTGACCATATTACAACAATAAATATAGGAAAAACTAGGTCAACATCCATAAAAAGACTTAAATGAGCATAAAAATGTCTAAGGATACATTTTTTCGTGCTACATTTAGCCCCCACTTTAGTGAGAGGATGAACTTACTTCAACCTCACACTAAAGTAGCCAAGAATGCATATCAAGAGGGATCCAAATGCACTCATGCTAGAAAGATGAGACAACAACAATCAAGAGGGGTGATCAATCCCCCAGGATCAAAATCCCATGGAAAACAAAGCATTAGCATAAGAGAATGCTATAAAATAATGAAAGGGAGAGAAGGAGAAGGAAAAAGGAGAATCATATCAAGCTTTGATCATTTGTCCATCCTGTTGTTGATTAGATCTAGGTTGTTTGTCCTAAAAACATGTACTCACTCTGAGGTGATGAAACTCATGGTTGTCCACTAGGTGAGAAGGCCTTAATGGTGAGAAACATACACTAATGGCTGGTATGCACTCACACACACATAGGTGGCTATGGGAAAAGACATGCCTCGAAATGGGAGTCTCACTCAACCATATCAAAGTTATACCTCCTGATAACTTTAATAAGGTTCCATAAAGAAAAATGACTTTTCAAGCTTCATGAGAAAAGAAAAACTTTGTATGTTTGGAAGTCATGAACAAACACGATGGAACCATAGGCATGCAAGGTATGTTATGCAAGGTGGCCATATAAAAGATGAAAAAATGCAACATGCAAATAATTTTTAAAGGAATCTTGCTTATTTCATGCTACGTATTTAACTTAAGGAGTTGTTTATGCCAAAGATTGCAAAGGTAACAACCTTTATGGGAAACTCAGTTAATGGGGGGACCAATTGCAGTAAGTTGAGTGACCTCTAGATTTTTAAAGAATCTAACTTCTTCTGTAATTTGGGTTTTGGAATGGGAAAAGGAAGGAGATATAGAAAAATAAATTCTAACTAAGGTGATGGGTGAAGAATTAGATGTAAGATGCAATAAATCTATCTTTTAGATGTGATTTAAGGGCTTGTTCAACAATCTGCTATGTCCCAGAATAACAAAAATCAAAGGTGAAAACCTAAATAATTTATCTAATGACATTTACTGAAAAGAGGAGTCAAAGACATGGTCTAATCCATAAACTTGTATTTAAATCATAGAAGTGATGCAAATAAACAATCCAACATAACAATGGCATAGTATAATATTTTATCAAATAGCTTAAGAAAATAGAAAGATCAAACAATGGCACAGTATGATAGTCTTATACAATAATCTAAAAGTAATACAAAAGGCCTGTTATCTTTTCCTAATTCTTTTGTATCTTCTAAACTCATTTTCAGAAGGAAGAAGTAGTACATTTAAATAAAAATCCCACTGCCTAGCGGATCAGAAATAGAAAAGATGTCATATGACAAGCAATGATGCCTACAACAATGATTTCCTTTAGCCATTGCAACAGAAAATATTTGAGCCATGGAATGTAGTCACTCCTCAAATAGATGCTTCCCCTTTGAATGATGGCAGTGGTCCCAAAAACCTCTTGTGCAGACATGTGTCATTCACCCATGAAGGTAATTAGAGCACGTGGCAACCTAGTGTGGCATGTTGCTCGCTCTCTCCTTCCATTCGATGAAGTCCCCACGAAAGAGACACGTGACAATAGGTTAGAATTGAATCATTGATTCCTCCTCCTTGTGATGAAAAACTACATAGTGAATACACATGGAGGAATTCTTTACTAGCAGTGATGATTGTGTGGTCCACCAAAAAAGTGAACACAGATAGATAATATGTGGCAAACAGATGGGTCCCAATTGAAAATCAAAGGGAAGTAGCCTTGAAGTGCCGATAGTGATGACATGTGGAAGCATGGAAGAAGCCAGTAGGAGAGTGAAGGAAGGATTCCTTGCGAGGAGTGCCTGGCAGACACGTGGTGGCAGTAGATGAAGTTCTACAAAAAGGTGGCCCGATGATTGTTCAAATAAATGAGGTACGGGATGGTACTTTAGTAAAAACAAAAACCACCTAGAGGGAGCTCAAGGAATTTAATATTCACAGCTTTTGGTGACTACCAGGGACATTTCACTTGTGGAAAGAGGAACCCAAAAATTTTCTAGCTTATAGGCCAGAGTCTTATCCATTGGGTGATGCATTGAAAGCTTAGAGAGAGAAGCTTGTAGAGGCAACCAGTTGGTCTCGGATGGTGTTGATATGCTGCACAGATTCTCTAGCACTCCACTGATATTGATCATTTATTTATAAGGTAGTGTCACAAATATACTAGCCCTAGACTTGAGTTGGAGGAGAAGCCACACAAACTGATGAGTGACACCTTCAATATCCACTACATTAGGGGTTGACTGAAGCTCTAGAAAGAAGATGTTTCCTATTGCTTCTCTTCTATCTTTGCCACAATCTGTTCTATAGTAGCCACCGAGTGATCAAAAAGAAATGGGGAGGGTGAGACCATCTAAGTTTGTTGGGAGAACCTAGCCCACATGTTATTCATGGTTTGGTCCAGTGTGGCAGAGCACTTGCTAGCATAACGGATGGCCACATGGCAATGGATGAACTTGTTCGTTGTTTTGCAGCGACCTTCCTATCCCCAATCCCCGTGTTTGCTAAGTCCTCATCCGAGACCATGTATAGCTTATACAACAATTTTTTTACCTCAGGAAACTTCTTCGTGATGATTTGTAGGAACTACTCAATCACTCCATGAACTTCCCTACCCAAACTTGTTGCCTTCACCATAAATTGGAGCATCACTTGAAGAGTTAGGCATAATGCCTTGAATTTTTCCCAATATGAAATGCATAATTATTGAGCCATAGGAAGGAGGTCCGACTAGGTAGCAGGCGTTTGGGGAGAATTCTTCAGAAGAGAAATCTCAGCATCCCTTCAACCAACATCCTATGTCATTTTTGCAACCTTTTTTTTTTGCGGTGGAAAGTTGCTCCAACAAGGTCTTCCATTCAGCGAGCCATTTTTCTTTGGCTTGATTTTTGTTCACTGATTATGTTTCAAGGGAAGACTTCATCTCTTGAAGCTCATTCTCCAATTTGGCCTTTTGGTCCTCAAAGTCTGTGTCCTTCTGTGGAAATTTTTTCTCTAATTGAGCACATTGACAGTCAAACTCCTCATCTTTTCATTGCAACTCTTGCTCCACCTGAGCCAACCGATCTTGTATTTCTTCATTTTTCTATTGTAGCTAGGCAACCAGGTTGGAATAATTGGATTAGAACTTTGAAAGCTCCTCCTAGGGCTTAACTTGAGCTATCGGCTCTTTCTCTAATAAGCGAACAAATTCTAATTCTATCACCTTATCCTTGACGAGCAAGACCTCAATCCTTTCTTTTACAAGTTTTAACTCTTCTTCTTTCTTCTTCAGCTGACGACTAGACTTGAGGAGTTTAGTGGTCACCACCCACTATGTTTCCTCCATGAGCTCAACTTTCTCTTGTGGATGAGCTACACTCATCTTGAGTCCCATGGAATAAATGTTGTAATGATTAAGATGCATCTCTCCCTGTGGTTTGATGATGGTCAGGTATATGGTTGCAAAATGCAGCGATTACTAAGCCTCATTGAAAACAATTTGTACCTTTGGCTCTGCTGACTTCTTTCCATCCTTGGCATTTTGCTTCTAGATCTTGATAGCCCACACTTCTTTTGTTCTATCACCCTCTACTAGAAACTATGTTGGTGACATAACTAGCCCACTTGCAAATGGTGTGCCAGGAGGTAGGCTGAAAGGGAACCAGAGGGTAGTGATTTCGGGTGACCTTCTCCCTCGAAGAGATATTTTTTGTTGGAAGAATCGAGGAATCTACCAAAGCTCGATTAGTGAACCAGTGGGAGGAATCATTAGGTGTTGTAGTGCAGTAGTGGAGTCATGGCGAATTCCAACTACTAAGCGAACTGAGTTGGGCCTGATAGAGTAGTAGCAAGAGGGTATCAATGGCAGCCATGGATGCAAAAAGTGAAGCGATAATGGATGTAGACTGGGAAATGGTGAAAGTTGGAAAGGTCCACGGAGGAGTCAAGGAAAATGGTCTCACTTGGGAGAATTGGGAGAAACCTCCCGCAACCATTGTGGTAGAAGTGGAAAAAGAAGGGTTGACACTTGAAGTGAGTGGCACCGCGGACACAACAGGAAACACCAAAGATTGTGAAACAAGAGAAGAGGGAGAAAAATTTACCTAATTTTTAGATGATTGTGGTTCCTAGCTCATCATGGCCTCTTGGCTTGTTGTGGGATCTTGCGAACTCTCTCCAGAAACTACATTTGTGCACTGCCATTTGACAATTGGTGAATCATCCACCTCTATAGCATTTGACTATTGCTATGAAGTTGCCTTGGTTCTTTTTGCAGTCTAGGTGTGAGTCATTGAGGCCCTTGTGCATGATATGTTCACCTTCACATTTGAAAGAACCTTGATAGGCTGCTTCGTTGCCTTCTCTTTTGGTTATGTTAGGGTCGTTTGTGCTTCTACTTCCTTCTCCTTTCCCTTCCTGGTATTTGTTTCAGCCTCCTTCGAATCAACATCTTCATCATTGCTTGCATCAAAATCAATGTGCGCTTCATTCGACAATTTATCAAATCTATCATCCCTCTCCATGCTTTGATAAGGGGCATCAAGGCATTGGATTTCTTGTCAATAGATCCAAAAATTCTTAGTTTTTTCCTCGCTCCAGTTTTCTTTTCTTCACAACTCATTGCTAAGAGTGGGCCCATTGTGAAGCTTCTCATTATACTTTGTTGAATGGAAGTAGCACTTAAGCCATGGTGGCCTACTATCCTCGATTGTAATATGAGCTAGGTCAACCAATAGCTCATCCTGGTCCTTCAGGGGACTCTGTCGCTTCTCCCAGTAAGGTTAGGGGTTGTGTGTTACCTTGACATGTTCATTTGCTAAGTCATTGTCATGGTTGTAATTCTGTTTGTTGTAAATCCATGATACCAACCCAAGATGAGCCAATTTCGCCTCTAGCAGCTTATGCATCCTCTTCTTAGCCATAACTACTATTTTGAAGCTCAGCAAGCAGGTGAAGAATCCTTTCTTCTTGGCTGGTCCTCTGCAAAAAGTATCATCAATAATTGACACTTGCCAGAACATTTCGAGGGCTAGTACCTAATTTGTGAGACATGTTGAAAGCCAGAATATTGGTTCCCCGATAAATTCATGCATCTGAATGAATGTGAAATCTTCTCGCAGAAACAAATCACATTTTAGAGTGAAATTTTGCATAAACTCTTTCTAGTCTATGGTGAGCTAGTAAAGACCTCCATCCTCACTCAAATCTTGCAGAATCAAAGTCAAGAAATAATATGAAAATGCATAATTATCATAAGTTGAGGAGAGGAGAGGAGTCCATACAAAAACTAGCCTTCTTCTTCCCTTTTCATCAAATATCACCAATCTCACATGTTTTTTGAAGAAGTCAGGGTTCTAATGCAAAAAAATATGGGAAAGGAAGGAAGGAAAATTGAACCTCTGTTGCATTTCGTATGCCCTTATCTGCCTCAACATCTCTTCAATGATGAATTATACAAAGTCATACTAGAAAAAGGAATGTTTCCTATGTAACTAAAACCTCAAAACCAATTGAAACTCTTGAACATACCTCTCAGTGTCTAGGACAAAAACAAAGGCCTTCATTGAAAATGCTTCTTGTATGTCTGTGGAGAAAGCATTGTGTGTCATCCAAATCTATGGTGGCTTTTTCTTATTATGACTGGACCATTTGGTATCTTTGTTATAAAAATCCAAAGCCAAATTTTTGGTTCTCCATATTTCCTCCCCCTTTGCTAGATTGAATGGCTCTAAATTTTCTACTTTGGAGCTTTGGCCAGGGATTCATAGCATTTTTTAGATAGCTTCTAGGCATAATTAACTTTCAACTTTTGACCCTTGATGGTGTTGGTATCTTGGTTGAAATGATTAATTCCCTCACTGACTAGCTCTAGGCAATAGTACACAAAATGGACCATATACTATGGGAGCCCACTGAACCATAACTTCTATGCCAAAGAATTTGGGTTGCTAATTTTCTTTAGCCTTTTGTAGGCCACCTCCCTTAAAGTCTTAGGGTTATTTGTGAGGATGGGATCATGAATTTTATCCTATTCCTCCTTTATTTTTCTCAAGTCTCTATGGGTCTCTTTCTTTTCTGAGGCCCACATGTTTACCCACTCTAGCTTCTTTAGTTTCCAAGGTGAACCATAAGAGACATATTAAAAGATATAGGCAGATGGTACTGCATGTATTCCATCAAAAAACTTTGTGTTTCCTCTCCTTGCACCTCAGTTTGAGAACTTTCTACCATTTTCCTTTTGTTGTAGATCTTTTCTATGCTCAAATTTTCTACAATTCATTTCCACTATTTCTACACTCAACACTCTTTCTCTAAGTAGTGTTCTCAAAAAGCTTTCAGAATGTTAGCTTCTTGCATGCAATACTTAGTTATTTCTTTCTTGGGGTAGCCAATAACTCCTACCTTTTAGCATTAAATTTGGCACGTACCACTAGTTCTTTTCTTGTGAGAAATGAATTCATTGCCATTTTGAAATGAAAAGAATTCATAATGACATTTGGTAATGATTTCCTATGGCACATTTTTTTGGAAATTGAGTTGTTGATTGAAGGCAGCGTAAGCTTTCATATGCTTTGGAAATTAATATCCCAAAAGGAATAATTAAGCCCAAATATGCAATAAGTACTTGAACAGATTTGCATTCTGCCTTGGAATTTTCAACATTTGGTCGTACAGACTACCATCGAGGACTACCGCTAGCTTATTCTAATTAATTAGCTCTTATTAATCTTTCACGCAAAAAACTATACCTAGCAGATGCAACTAGGTGGAAAATTCAAGCAAGCTTTGGTCATGAGATTTTTGCACTTGGTACTCGATGGCATCAGATGGCACACAAATTACCTTTCATATCCTAGCACTTTCTATAAATATGTACTTAGGCAATAGAAAAATCACACTTAATAATTTGGGAAGAATTGGTAATAGGTAGTTAGGCAGGATTTGGCATTAGCAGTTGAATAGAGCTAGACTTAGGCAGTAGCATGGAGATTAGTATTAGATAGTCACATAGAGCTTGCTACCATGAATACCCCTATTAGACTAGTTTGCAACAAGTCCTAGACAACATTCCTAGGTGAGATCTCCAATAGGAAAATGAAAAGGATAACCAAGAATAAGCATTCAATGGCTATCATAGCCATGAAGTGGGTTCTACGGAGGGATAGTATTGAGTATGAGGATAAATACCAGGTTAATATTGATGTGTATTCTCACTTTTTTCCCTTGCTACTTGATATTTAGGTTCCCAAGCCGATGATCCTTCGCCTGGTGCATGAAATTTTACCAATGTTCTACTTAGGCGGCCTCAGAGAGGTGGTTCCAAATGTTGTGTTTGGCCCAGGCCTTCCAATGACAAGTGACCTTCAAAAGTACATTGAAGAAGATGCAGTAGTACCATGGGTGTCATTCTTGAGTGGGTTTCACATCCAATCACATGAAGATCATCATCAAAAGGTGACCCATGCCTGCCACTTCCTATTTCATTGCTACAATGTGGTACCCTTCTACGACATTGACTAGTACACTGACTTCAGGAACCTGGTGTTCCCTCCAACACTTGCCATTGCTCTTGTAGATGTTGCTACTATTGATGATGCTCCTACTGCCATTCCTATTGATGAAGTAATTCTAGATGTTACTGTTTATGCTTCCATTGCACCTGCTCGAGACTAAAAACTTTTTATGCTTTAAGAAATCATCACTTTGTTGATCCATTTTTTTATATATATGCCTGAAAAAGGCCTTACTACACATATATATGAAGAAATCACATAATATATAGATATACTCTAAAAGTATGGCCTCAGAGCCATTTTGAAATGTATTACCAAAGTATATATTTTTGTATATAATGAATATACAACTTATATTAAAAAAAATTCTCCTTTTCATTTTGATTTTGCAATGTGGGTTCTCTTTTCTTTTTCTACATGTGTTCATTTTAATTTTGTATATGAGTGTTACTTTTCTCTGCTTCATGAGTTGCAAGTTAATTCTCTCTAATTTTTGCAATAATGGGTTCCATTTATTTTCTACTTCCTTGTATAGATGAAATTAATTGAAATACCAACTGACAAAAACATAAAAGAAAAATAATTACACTACTCACATATTAACACTAGCAAAATAATGTGAAGTCGAATTAAATAATTTTAGGTGAATTTCGTTAACCAAAATACCCAATGCTGCCTTCTCCATATTTTCTAATTCAAATGCATTATTCTTCTTGCATTAAATTATTTTGAAAGGGCATTCCCATAAGCTATCAAACTTTCCATGTTCACCTAGCTCTATAGCCCTTTCGTTGAATTTTAACACTAGGTCCCCGCACTTTAGACCTTGGTCTGAGGCTTTCTTGTCGAACCATCTTTTAACCACCTACTAGCAGGTGGACATGCCTATTTGTTCCTTTTCCCTTTTTTCCTATTCTTCCAGTAACTCAGCCAACTGAACCTCCATGGTGTTTTTTTGTTCTACCTCAAGAGATTTGAGTGGTTGCAGTGCCAAAATCTCCATAGAGATAGGCAATAACACTTCTTTACCATACACTAGCTCGTACGACAAAGTCTTGAGGACTTTCTTGGGAGTTATGTTGTCTGCCCAGAGCACTACCCGAAGGCTCTTATGCCATTCTCTTTGGTGTTCCAACCCAATTGTTTTGATAAGTCAGACTAAATTTTTGTTAGTTGGCTTGGCCAGGCCGCTCCCCTACAAGTAGTAATTTGATGGAATTTTCAAGAATATGCTATGTGTGAGTGTGATTTGACATACCTTACAGTGTAGGAAATCCTTGGCATAGTAAGAGATGATGGTCTTTGGCTGGCCGAATCTTGTCACTAGTTCCTCGAGGAAGTCTACTATCTCAACCTTCATTGCATTCTTCAGGGGTGTGGCTTTGGTCCACCTAGTAAAGTAGTTTGTGGCCATGAGAATCCATTTTTGTCTAGGGTTGGAGGCAGATTGATCATCCCGATAAAATCAAGGCCCCATTGTGTGAAAGGCTCATCAACCACTATCAGATTGAGAGGCATTGCAAAAATTTTCCTTTTTCCTGTGAATAATTGGCATTCCTTGCAAGCTCTCACCAAGGAGTATAAGTCAATGAATAGTGTACGCCAAAAGTACCCAACACACATGATTTTGATGGTGGTGGTCTTCGCAAAAAAGTGTACACCCATGGGACTATTGTGAGAAGTGTTGAGAATTCTCTTTGCTTGCTTTGTGGTGACACACCGCAATAGAACATCATTGAATTTCCTTTTGTAAACGACCCCTTCAATGAGCACATATCCATTATTCTGAAGTCTATAGAATCTTTTCTTTTAAGAAGGAAATCTCGGGGGATATTTTTCAATATGCAAAAACCTTACTCTATTCGCTAGCCAACAAAATTTGGACTTGGAATCATTTGTTAGAACCACCACTGGTTTCTCTTCTTCAACTGTCATTTCCTCATCGTGCACCAGATATTCACAAAATCCTCTCCCTCAGACGGTCTTTGTAGGCTTCACCTTAATGTCATATATTCAAGGATCTTAGAGATCCAATTGGCCCTTTTTTTGGTGATCTCTCCTTCCATGATGTATTCATGCACACTGGAATGTGCAACATAAACAATCACCTTGTTGCACCATAACACGCCTAAAAATCCAGAAGGATTCTGCACCGAGTTTCATCCATGTGATCCACAAAGAATAGTAGAACACATCAAGATCTTCCAAACAATATTGTAGGATATGCAAATCAAATATGAAGATGTGGCTTGTAGACTCTTCCCTTACTCATTGGGCGATGAAGCATTTTATTGGTACATCCATTTACCTATAGGCTCCATTACCTCTTCGGACCTCATGAAGAACACATTCTTGAGGAAGTTCAAGGTTCCTATCAGTCCTATGGAGTTATATTGGCAATTCATGTTTGTAAGGAGGGAGGTTAATGAGCCTACTAGCTCATTCAATGAATAATTTCACAAGGCTTACATGAAGCTATAGCCTCCCAATGTAGTTCATGAAGCACCAGTTAGGATGGTATATTATGCTTCCTTGGATAATCTCACATTTGCATTGGTCAAAAGGATGCATCAACCGCTTGGAAGATTGGTGGACACATATGCAGAGGAAGCCAAATATAGCACAAATTTAGGAAAACACATCCTAGGTCTGCTGCCCTCATTAGGTCTAGTCACACACCCAACTTAAATCCAAAGACTCACTCATGCCTTGGATCATCAAAAACATATGTTGAACCAAGTTCCTTAGTTTTTGATAGTTCCACACCTAGGGAATCCACTAAATCAAGCTCCATTAGTGCCAAACTACTTGTAGGATCCACAATAGTAGGCATATGTTCAACAATCTTAGCTGCCTTCATACTTGTATAATTCCAAATTCCCAGCTGTCGAATAGAACCAACCCTTCGTGCAACTTGTTTTCCTTCAGAATTTTGTGCCTCCTTAGGGAAATGTAGATAAGGATCAAACTTATGAGTTCATTGAACTATTTAAGAAGTTGTGCATTGAGATGACTCATCTGAGGAACCAAAACAACCATCTATAAGCTTCATAGAGAACTATTCAAGCCAACCTAAATCGATACAATTGTGTTGTTGGTACATCCTTAGGCTAGAATTATGAAAGAGGTTAGAATTCAAGGTAGAACTTAGAAAGAAGGTCATTGCAAAGGAAAAATATGACTTGGAACACTAGGCAAAACCATAGAGGTGTTCCCACACCTCTTGATGAACCAAGTGGTGCCGAAAATTCCACAAGTGGAGTTTACTTAGTTGAAGTGGCCCTGTCCAGATGGTGCCGAATTCATAAGACCAATAGGAATTCTGAGTTGGATTGCTGAGAGTTCTAAAATACCACAAAAAATTTCCAAGTGTAGGTCCAAATTGTTGTTGATGGCTTAAGCTATAGAGATATGGTTCCATCAGAGTTGTATGATTCCTTATTGTTGGTTATCAACCAAGCTCCTTTCCCAAAAAGTGGCAGCAACTCACTTGAGAAGGTGACCACCTCCAAGGAAGGAGAAGAAAAAGAGGTAAGTATCAAGAGCTCCCTATCTCAACTCTTTGATTCAGTAGATAGTAGTCCTAAGGATGAGGAAGAGGAACATGAGGATGAGGTGCATATGTTCCACCAAAGAGAAACCTTGTATAATTTATGAAATAGACAAGCTAGTGGTCCTTCCATAACATACACCCCTCCTAATAATTTTAGTACCCGGCCTAATCCTCAGGCTAGAATAATTTGGCCTATCCCAAAGTGCCTACCCAATACTTCAATAGGAATAGGAAACTAAACCAAACTAAAATCCAACCCACCAATGCTTCCCAACACCCTTTCTCGAAGTAAGAGGTTGAAAAAATGGGGGAATATGTAATAGATGAGGTAAATAAAGTCAAACTAAGCATGTTAGCCTTTGAATTGTTAAGAGTGCATGTTGTTAGAAATGTCTTCTTTAGGTCATTAAAGGGGACTGTATCATCAAAAACAGCTCAAGAGGTACCTGCAAAGAGAGTTTATTTTTACACATCTGACAATGAGCCAATGATCAAGGAAATTATAGGAAAGAATTCTGATCAGCCCCCAAACCAACAAACTAGTACAATTCAGCTACTAGGTAAACCACTGACCAAAGAGCAAGGTCAAGTACAAATAAGAGACAAGAACAATGACAAGGATAAGGCTCAAGTAGCCCAAGTTGATATCTTTGTGGGACTATTTCAAGGAAGACTTGAGACTCCTCGCTTCTTGTTAACAATCCATGTATTTGGGAAAAACCTCCATAAATTCTTGCTAGATTCAGGAGCCTTAGCTAATGTCATGCCACTTGTAGTATGCTAGGAATTGGGGATAACTTTGACCCTGTCGAAATGAAAGTTGACTTAGCTTGATAATACTGAGGTGACTATAGCGGGGGAATTGAACAGAATCCCTATGCAAGTTGCAATTGACCCAAGGGTGTAACAAGTCATTGAAATTTAGTTGCTGACATCTTGGACACCTAAAACATCATATTGGGAAGATATTTCATCTGAGCTTTGAATGGTTATGCCATCACTGATTACTCTCACTTATGGCTACCATGGAAGGGATTTCCTAATCAAATTTGCATTGACCAAGAACCTAGGATGAAGCTCATGATTACTGAGTACAATAACACAAAAGAGGTGTTGTTTGTAGAAAACAGGGTTGGGTAACTACTTGCCCACTATTTACTAGGATTGAGAAAAAGAAGAGGAAGAAGAAGAGTTCCTTATGCTATGTGTAGTCCCCAATAATTTATGTTCTCTTCCTAACAGTAGGGAAAAGTTGATTGAGTCAAAGGATAAAGAATCCCATGAGGATGAGCACCTTGGGTTGCTTGATGGCTTCTAGGAGTTTATGTAGAAATGTGTGCAAGATCAACTCATTCTAGGAGTTAGGATCGATTTCAAAGAGTTATTACTGCCAAGTTGGTGTAGGGTACACAATACGACTCATTTAGAATATGAATGCTACCTATATCAAATGGTAGTAGAGTACATCAAAGGGTAGACATCTACAAGATAGAATATGGTAGAATAGCAAGATCAAGGCTAGCCAAAGCACAAGTAGCCCCTTAGAGGTACAAAGAAAAAAGTGCAACCAAGAGAAGATGTCTACTCCATTAGCTTCAAAGACAAGATTCCCTCCAAGTTTTGAACACTACATTTTGATGGATCCAAATCCAAGCAAGGAGCAGGAGTAGGATTCGACCTCATTAGTTCTACGAGTAAGAAGTATTTTTCTACCCATATATTACAATTCTATAATGCACAAATAATGTAGTATAATATGAAGCATTGGTTGATAGATTAATAATGGCATTCAGAAAGAACATCAAGATGTTGCAAGTCTTTGTGGAATTTGAATTAGTAGTAAAAAAAGTGAGGAAATTGTACTCCTATTATGATAGAAGGCCAGTGTTGTGTGGTTTCACAACATGCCAAAATACTATAAGATTTGGGGACCCCAAGTGAAAACTAACACTTATGGAAAGTGTTGGCTAGTTGGAAAGATCACCAAAAGTGAACGGAAAAAAGAGTAGTCTTTAAATAAAATAGTACTTTGTAAACTAAAGTGTTCCGAGTACCAAATATTGGGAATCGGGAATGTTAGAAAGGAAAAAGGTAATATACATGTTGAACAAAGTGTTATGGTCTGATAGTCAAGGTTCGGTAAAGATGGAAGTTCAGGTGAAACTAAAGTTCTGGAATATCATGGGTAAAACTGAATACTGGGTTCTGCGTACTGGGTTATCCAAGAAGTCCAATATTCTGGTAACCTAGTGTATAAAAGATAACTGCACGAGAATTTGGGTTTTTTCAAAAAGCATGTTATTTATGACTGATTTATATGATAACAAAGTTTGATAATGGTTTTATTACATGAAATTTATATAAATGTTTTTTGAAAGGGATTTAATGACTGGGATTTGTGATTGTAGGAGAAGTAGATTGTGATGCATACTTCAGGTATGGATGGTGAGGAAAATTTGAATCACAGATTGAATCACATCTAAGTTAGCCTACATATTCTGGGATGCTATATGTAGAGGGCTTTGAATCCACCAGAATGTTGGAGATCCCAATATTACACATGTGGTGGAGATAAACGCCAACCTTCGTGGAAGTCCATTCCTGAGAATAGAAAGCCTAAGGTAGACCAAAAGTGTAGGAACAGGGCGATAAATCAATCATTCTAAATATATGGTAAATTTCCTACACACTTCCTAATTCAATTTATTTTCCTAGTGAAAATAAGATGAAAAACCCGAAGGACTTCAACGTGTAGATGGAGGTTGACCTTTGTTAACTTCATTTGTAATTCTCTTACCACTCACCACATTCCACATTCCTTGATGTGATTCATCCCTTGGATTTCTGCTCATGTATTTGTCTTATCCTACCTGTGTCTTACTTCTATAAAAGGCCAAGGGATACCTTTTTTTAAGTTAAGTTTAGAATTTATGGATGTCGGAAGAGGAAAAACATCTTTAAGTTTTTTCTTTTTTCCTATTTTCTGAATCATTCCAGAATAAAAATTTATATGCACATATAATTTAATCAACATCGAAGCCAATTTGATAGCTACCTAGCTCACTATTTTTATACCGGGTTTTGTTAGCTCATCGAACAAGACATCGTGCTCCACCGTTTAAGGGTGCATACAAAACCTACTCAGTGTCCAAAGTAAAACCCCTTATATCTAGTTGTGAAGCAATTTGGTGAAGTATAAATTGGTTTGCTTTGATTTTATTAGCTCTTAGGGCATGCATGAAGAATAACTGAGAGAAATTTTAATTTTTAGTATTTTTATGCTTTATTTTATATTAGATGTTCAAATTATTCAAAATGTTTCAAAACATAGATGAATGGATCAAATTTTATTGAAAATATTTAATTTCCAATTAAATTGCTTAATTCTTAAAGCTAAATCTACTTAAGTGATAGAAAATTTGTTAATGTTCATGAAATATTATTGCAAATTTTGTGATTTCATGATATTATTTTGTGACTGGATTAAGAATCTGTTTATGAACATTTATGATTCCAATTAACAACAATACCCTTGATATTAACAACAATATCACATCATACCCTGAAGTGAAACTAGTATAGTCAAGACATGACTACCAGAGACTTGGGGTTGAGTTGAGTCAACATTTTTCCTATAACACAGACTACCCTGAGGTTGTCGTGGTTAAGTATTTCAAGAAAAGATAGACCCTTTGGTGGTTTTCCTATGAGGATTTTATCTACACTATTTATGTAAGTGACATCATCATCAACAGGAACCAGTGCTAGTGTTACATAGATTTTGTGACCCTAAATGGTTCTCTTGCACTTCTAGGGTTTTTCATCTAAAAGGAGAGAGATCTAGGCCCAAAATGCTTATGTAACACTCAAATTAGGATGTGTGCTATATGATGTAATGTAAATTAACTTAACTAAATGAAATGGACTAATTAAAATGACTGAAAATGAATGTAAAAGTGCAATTACAACTATGTTTGAAAACACATTGTGATATGCAAGCATGAACTAGAAACTCAAGAAGATGAAAACAAAAATGAATGAAATTGGACAAAAATTATTTGGAAGGTTGAAGATGACTAGAAATGTGTTCTGGAATGTTTCTGATGATGTTCATCAAGCTTGATAGTACTCGTTTGCCATCAAGGGAAAATCAGTCTCAATTCTGATGAAATCTTCTGAGAACAGGTTCTATACTGTTGGGAGCTATATATTAATGAAATCAGGTTTTGAGGCCCTCATATGGGACAAATTCAGCATGCTTGGTGAATCAGTCCTCCTTTAGGGATCTAAAAATTTAGGAGATGATTATGTACCTTTAGCTCTGCACTTTCACCTTCTACAAGTGTTCGCTTCAGATTATGTCAGAATCGAGTCAAAAATTGACTTTTTGTTGACGATTTTACTTGAATGAAGAGAGAAAGAATGGAACAACTTGGAAATGAAATATTCAATGATTCTCAAGCTTCCAAGAGACCTAAATCTGCACACAAACAACACAAGAAGAGAAAATATTGATTGTTAAGGCATGGGGGTTTGCCTTGGTCAAACCCTATTTAGGTAATTAAACCAAATTGATGAAATAAATGAATGAAGTGTGTAATAATGAAATTAATTACCTTACAATGATGATTGATCTTAGATTTCTGCAACAATACATGTAAAATTAGCCCTTGAATTCTTTAGAATGCTAACTTGAAGACTTCTAATGGAGAAAGCCTAGGTTGCTTGACTTGAAATGAAAGATTGGTGGGTGAAATGATGTAAGAATGAGATAATGGATGTAAAATGAGGGTAAAAATGCTTATTTATAGACAATTGTGCTGTAGTAACCAGTTATACCTCATCACAGGTGACAGGGAGTGAAAATAAACTTTAAATTTCACTTTTTCCTGCTCAAGGGTCAAAATGGGGGCTAGATAGGACTCATTCACCACATGTGGTGAATGGGTCCCACCTGGATGTGACTGATTCACCATGCATGGTGAATGGGTCCCACAAGGGCCATTCTGACACCTAACAAGCCAAGGAATCAGGAAAGAAGGTTTAAATTACCATCTAGTCAGGTATTTGATCAATTAAAGCCTTAGGCTGCATAAAATGGGTCATTGGGGACCTATTGGTGATGATGTAAATGTTGAATAGGGCTTGGGACACATAAATCAATGTGAAAGTGTGATTAAATACACTTTACAACATTAAAATTAGGTCGACATAGCCTAGAAATGCTCAAGAACCAATGTGAATGTGCAAGAAACATTACAACACTAGTTTGTCATTAAGTTTACATTAAGAACCTTCTAGATTGATGTAATAATTTCATTAAACAAATTTAATAATGTTGAATTGGGAAGAAATAGATTAATTAAGTCTAGAAAAGCATGAAAGTCCTTTACAAGACTTTACAACATCTTTACAAGACATCATTAAAAGCATGTTGTTTGATTTGTAAGGGTCCAAGACCTAGTGTGGACACATAAAATGTCTCACAACACTAGATTAGAGCCTCATTAAGTCCACTTAATCTCATGTCAAGCAAAGGGTCCAATTTTCTATAGCACAACTAGAAGGAGGGTGGTTCACAGGAAATTTATATAGGTTCCGAATTTAAGATATATCTAGTAAGACGAAAGTCTAGTGCAAGCTGGTATTTTAAAATGGAAGTTGAAAAACTTAGGAAAATTCTTAACCAAAAATTACATCCTTTGAGTTTATTCACTTTTGGTAGAGTCTCAGAGTGTAGAATTCATGATAAAACTGATCGTGGTGAAATTGATTATGACATTTTTTAATTAGGGTATGTTTGTCCATGTGTAAGGTGATTCCATTAAGGAAAGAAGTTTTATATGCTAGAAGAAAGAGACAATTAACAAGAAAAGAGTACAACCCTAGTGGCATTGAAAATGTTAAAAAGTTTTAACTGATACATCAAAATGGTTTGATAACTCCATTTGTTATGAAGAAAATCCTAATGTTTGGTAGGAAGATAGTTGAGAATGCTGAGATTTAGAAACATCATCAAAAATGAGGAAATGCCATCAAGGAGTCATCATTCTCTATATATGTGGAAAATGTAAGTGAAGAGGAGTGGGAAAATCGAGTGAGAGATGCATGTTGTTTTCCCTAAATTGAAAATTTATAAACTAAAAAAGGAAATTTTCATTATTTTATGCAAGAAATAGAGTACCAAACTTTTACTTTTTCTATCTTTGATAACAATATAAATTGTGATATCACTTGGTCTATCAAAGTTCAAAGTGAAGATAGGACTGAAGACATGAAAAATTTCAGAGGAGAAGAAAATCAAGAAATGGACATAGTCGTTCATGAAATTGAGTAGAGTAAAGGGGAATATCATGAACCATGGCTGAATGAAGGTATGGTATTGCTCAATCAAAAGAAGTGTGTGTGATCGACCTTTAATTAGGTCATTTACATACATATAAGCCAAGTCATTGGTAAGTACACCATTGAATTTAAGTTTGTTAAACACAAAAAAATTAAGAGAATCCATTGCTATAGTAGGAAATTTGAATTTTTTTTGAATGAGTTCAAGGATGAACCTATTATAGTTCGTACTAAAACAACAATGGAAATAGTCATAGAAATTAAAATAAATTGTTTTGTTAGGATTAGTCATTTGTTAGATTAGAGTTTTGGTTAGTTAGGGTTAGTTTTCTTTTTGTAGGGTTTTTTGTTTGTTTGTTTTCGTTTCCTTTGCTTGTTTTTCTTTCTTTATTTCTATTTTTTTTGTTTGGGCCTTTGCATTAGCAAATTATACTTAACATATCTTCACATGACAGTTAATTCAAACATTTGTAACATTGTGTTGTGAAATGAAAATGATAAACCATACACAGTAAATACATGCTTTAAAATGTACAACAAATCTATATATATGTCTGTGTGTATCACGTATATACATGGAAGTATAAAAATTGTTGCTACAAAAAGATTAAAAAAACCAAAAAAGAGGTAGCTAAGCTACAGATAAGAGTAGCCATTCTGTCAATGTTGGATGCCTCATCCATCAGGGCTAAATACCCTATGTAGGCAATTTCCTGGTGAGCTTCAAAGTTAGGAATATAGATTTTGGAAATGAAAGGTTGGAGGAATTTAATATTTAGAGCTTTTAGTGAGTGACTACCAGGGGTGTTTCACCTATAGAACAAGGAACCCAACAATTTTCTAGTTTAAAGACCAGATTCCTATCCATTGGGTGATGCAATTAAAGCTTAGAGAGAGCAGCTTGTAGAGGCAACTAGTCGGTCTCGAATGGTGTCGATATGTCACATAGATTCTCTTGCACTCTGCTTAGATTGATCATTTCTTTGTAAGGAAGTGTCACAAATATAGCAGCCATAGACTTGAGTTGGAAAAGTAGTCACACAATCTGATGAGTGACGCCTTCAATATACATTGTAGTAGGGGTTGACTGAAGCTCTGGAAAGTGGATGTGTCTTGTCGTTTCTCTTCTATCTTTTCCACAATCGGCTCTATAGTAGCCACTGAGTCATTAGAAAGAAATGAGGAGGGTGAGACCATCTAAGTTAGTTGGGAGAATCTAGCCCGCATGTTATTCATGGTTTGGTCCAGTGTGGCAACACACTCTCTAGCATGGAGGATGGCCACATGATAGTGGATGAACTTGTTTGCTATTTTGGCAGTGACCTTCCTATCCCTAATCCCTCCATTTGCTAAGTCCTCATCTGAGACCATGTATAGCTTATCCAACAATTTTTTTCCTCAAGAAACTTCTTTGTGATGATCTACGAGAACTGCACAATCACTCCATGAACTTCCCTACCCAAACTTGTTTCCTCTTCCATAAATTGGAGCATCGGTTGAAGAGTCAGGAAAAATGCCTTAACTTTTTCCCAGTAAGAAATGTATAATTATTGAGCCACTTGAAGGAGGTCTGACTAGGTAGTAGGGGGTTGGGGAGTAGTTTTCAGAAAGCCAATTTTTGTATCCCTTGAACCAACATCATGTGTCAGTTCCCCAACCTTTTTGTTTGTAGCAGAAAGTTGTTCCAACAAAGTCTTTTATTTGGCAAGCCATTTTTCTTCGGCTCAATTTTTGTTTGCTGATTTTTTTTCAAGGGAAGACTTCATCTCTTGAAGCTCATTCTCCAATTGGGCCTTTTGGTCCTTAAATTCTACATTCTTATGTGACATTTTTTTCTCTAATTGAGCACGTTGATGGTCAAACTCATATTTTCATTGCATCTCCTGCTCCACACAAGCCAATCGGTCCTATAATTCATTTTTCTACCATAGCTCAGCAACCAGGTTAGAATCATCATATTGGAACTTTACAAGCTCCTCCAGGATCTTAGCTTTCTCTGTTTGTGCTTACTCTAATAAGTGCAAAAATTCTACTTCTATCACCTTATCCTTCACTAGAAGGACCTCAATCCTTTTTTTACAAGTTTTAGCTCTTCTTCTTTCTTCTTCAGCTAGCGACCAGACTTGAGGAAATCAGTGGTCACCACTCACTGTGTTTCCTCCATGAGCTCAACTTTGTCTTGTGGTTGGGCTATGCTCAGATTGATTCCTATGGCATACATGTAATCATCAAGATGCATCTCTCCTTGGCCTTTTACTTCTAGATCCTGATAGCCTGTGCTTCTTTTGTTCTATCGCCCTCTGCCATAAATTATGTTGGTGACCTAACTAGCCCACCTACAAATGATATGTTGGGAGGTAGGGAAAAATGGAACGAGAGGGTAGTGATTTTAGGTGACCTTTTCCCCTGAAGAGAGACTATTTGTTGGGTGAATGGAGGAATCTATCAAATCCCAATTTGTGAACCAGTGGGAGGACTCATCAGGTGTTGTGGCGAAAGTGGATTCATGATGAATTCTAACTATTGGGCGAACTGAGTTGGGCTTGATACACTAGTAGCAAGAGGGTATCAATTGTAGTTGTGGATGCAGAAAGTGAAGTGATAGCAGATGTAGATTGGGTAGTGGTGAAGGTGGAAAGGTCCCTAGAGGAGTCAAGGAAAATGGTCTCGCTACGGAGAATTGGGAGAAACCTACCACAAACATTGTGGCAGAAGTGGAAAAAGAAGGGCCGAAACTTGAAGTGACGGGCATCGCAGACATAGCAGGGGACACCAAAGATTGTGAAACAAGAGAAGAGGGAGAAAAAGTTACCTTATGTTTGGATGATTGCAGTTCTTGGATCATCGTAGCCCCTTGGCTTGTTGCGAGATCTTGCGAACTCTCTCCAGAAACTGCTTTTGTGTGCTGCCATTTGATGAGTGAGGAATCATCCATCTTTATAGCATCTAACTATTATTGTGAAGTTGTACTGGTTCTTTTTGTAGTCTAGGTGTGATTCATCGAGGCCCTTGCACATGATATGTTCACCTACACATTTGAAAGAACCTTGATAGGATGCTTCACCGCCTTCTCTTTCAGCTTTGTTGGGACCATCTATGCTCCTACTTCCTTCTTTTTTCCCATATTAGTATCTATTTTAGCCTCCTCCAAATCATCATCTTCATCATTTCTTGTGTCAGAATCATTGTGCACTTCATTCCACAATTTATCAAATCTATCATCCATCTCCATGCTCTAATAAGGGGCATCAAGGCATTGGATTTCTTGTTGGTAGATCCATAAATCTATAACATTTTCATTGCTCCAGTTTTATTTTCTTGAAAACTCATTGTGAAGAGTGACCCAAATGCAAAGATTCTCATTATATTTTTTTGAAGGGAAGTAACACTTAAGCCATGGTGGCCTACTATCCTTGATTAGAATATGGGCTATGTCAACCAATAGCTCATCCTAGTCCTTCAAGGGACTCTACCGCTTCTCCCAGTATGGTTAGGGGTTGTGTGTTACCTTGACATGTTCATTTGGTAATTCATCATCATGGTTGTAATTCCATTTTTCGCAAATCCATACTAGCCCCAAATGATCCAGCTTCACCTCTAGCAGCTTATGCATCTTCTTCTTAGCTATAACCACTATTTTGAAGCTTAGTGGGTAGGTGAAGAATCCTTTCTCCTTGGTTGGTCCTCTGTAAAAAGTATAGTCAATAATTCACACTTTCTGGAACATTTCGAGGACCAGTATCCAATTTGAGAGATATGCCAAAAGCCAGAATGGTTCCCTGGTAAAGTTGTGCATCTAAATGAATGTGAAATCTTCTCCTAGAAACTAGTTGCATTTCAGAGTGAAATTTTGCATAAACTTTGTATGGTGTATGGTGAGCTAGTAAAGACCGCCATGCTCATTGAAATCTTGCAGAATTGGAGTTAATAAATAATCTGAAAATGAATAATAATCATAAGTTGAGGAGAGGAGAGGAGTCCATACATAAACTAGCCTTCCTCCCTTTTCATCAAATATCACCAATCTCACATGTTTTTTGAAGAATTCAAGGTTCTGATGCAAAAACATATGGGCAAGGAAGGAAGGAAACTTGAACCTCTGGTGCATTTTGTATGCTCTTATTTGCCTTAACATCTCCTCAATGATGAATTCTATGAAGTCATACTAGAAAAAGGAATGTTTCCTACACAACTAAAACCTCAGACCCAATTGAAAATCTTCAACATATGTATCAATGTCTAGGAAGAAAACAAAGGCCATCATTGAAAATGCTTCCTGTAGGTCCATGGGGAAAGCATTGTGTGCCGTCAGAATCTATGGTGGTTTTTGCTAATCATGGTTGGACCTTTTGGTTTCTTTGTTATAAAAATCTAGAGCCAAATTTATGGTTCTCCATATTTCCTCCCCCTTTGCTAGATTGAATGGCTCTATTATTTTTTCTTTGGAGCTTTGGTCAGGGATTCATAGCATGTTTGAGATAGCTTCTAGGAAGATATTAACTTTCATCTTTCAGCCCTCAATGGTGTTGGTATCTAGGTTAAAATAATTAATGCCCTCATCGACTAGCTCCAGGTAGTAGTGCACAAAAGGGACCATATACTATGGGAGCCCATTGAACCATAGCTTCTATGCCAAATAATTTGGGTTGTTAATTTTCTTCATCCTTTCGTAGGCGACCTCCCTCAAAGTCTTAGGGTCCTTTGCGAGGATGGGATCATGAATGTTATCCCATTCCACCTTTATTTGGCTCAAGTCTCTATGGGTCTCTTGCTTTTATCAGGCCCGTGTGTTTACCCACTCTACCTTCTCTAGTATCCTAGGTGAAGTGTAAGAGACATATTCAAAGACATAGGCAAATGGTACAAATTAGATGACATAATTTTTTTTTGTGTTGCCTCTCCTTGCAACTCTATTTGAGAACTTTCTACCATTTTCCTTTTGTTGTAGATCTTTTCTATGCTCAAATTTTCTACAATTCACTTCTGCTTTTTCTGCACTCAACACTTTTACTCTAGTGTGCTCAAAAATATTTCACAATGTTAGCTTCTTGCATGCAATACTTAGTTATTTCTTGCTAACAACTCTCACATTTTAGCATTAAATTTGGTATGTATCACCAATTCTTTGCTTGTGACAAATGAATTACTTGCCATTTTGAAATGAAAATAATTCATAATGACATTTGGTAATGATGTCCTACCGCGTGATTTTCTTGGAAATTCAGTTGTTGATTGAAGGCAACCTAAGCTTTTGTATGCTTTGGAAATTAATATCCCAAAAGGAATAATTAATCCCAAATATGCAATAAGTACTTGAAAATATTTATGTTCTACCTTGGAGTTTGGGAAATTCTTGGAACACGAAACCTTAACATTTGGCTATATAGACTACTGCCAAGGACTACCACCATCTTATGCTAATTAATTAGCTCTTATTAATCTTGCAAACAACAAAGTATACCTAGCAGATGCAATTGGATGGGAAATTTGAGTAAGCTCTAGTGATATTTTTGAGTTGGTACTCGATTAGCATCATGCTTATGGCACACAAATTACCTTGCATATCCTAGCACTTTCTATAAATATGCACTTAGGTAACAAAAAAATCACACTCAAGAATTTGGGAATAATAGGTAATAGGTAGTTAGGTAGAACTTGGCATTAGTAGTTGTATAGAGCTAGACTTAGGAAGTAGCATAGAGATTAGTATCAAATAGTCACATAGAGCTTGCTACCATGAATACCCCTATTAGACGAGTTGGCAACAAGTCCCAGACAACATTCCTAGGTGAAATCTTGAATAGGTGACTAAAAAGGATGACCAAGAATAAGCATTCACTAGCTATTATAGCCATGAAGTGGGTTCTGGGAAGGGATTGTATTGAGTATGAGGATAAATAATGGGTCAATACTGACATTTTTTCTCACTATTTTTCCTCGCTACTTGATATTCAGGTTCCTAATCCAATGATCCTTCACCTGGTGCTTGAAATTTTTCCGATGTGCTACTTAGGTGGCCTCAGAGAGGTGGTGGAAAATGTTTTGTTTGGTCTGGGCCTTCCAACAGTAAGTTACCTACGAAAGTACATTGAAGAAGATGCAGCAATACCATGGGTGCAACTTTCTTGAGTGGCTTTCGTATCCGATCACATGAAGAGCATCCTTAAAGGGTGACCCTTTCCTCCCACTTCCTGTTTCACTGCTACAATGTGGTGGCCTTCTATGATGTTTACTTGTAGAATGACTTCAGGAACTAGGTATTCCCTCTGCCACTCACCATTTCTCTAGTGGATGTTTCTACTATTGACGATGCTTTTGGTGCCATTCCTGTTGATGAAGTAATTGCAAACAATATTGTTGATGCTTCCATTGCTCTTGGTCGAGACTAAAACTTTTTATGTTTTATGAAATCATCACTTTATTGATCCATTTTTTTATATATACACCTAAAAAGAGCCTTACCACACATATATATGAAGAAACCGCATAATATATAGATATACTCTACAAGTATGGCCTCATAGCCATTTTGAAATGTATTACCGAAGTATATATTTCCATATATAATGAATATACAACTTACATTAAAATTTTGTCTCCTTTGCCTTTTGATTTTGCAATGTGGGTTCTATTTTCTTTTTCTACACATATGTGTTGATTTCAATTCTGCATATGGGTGTCAATTTTCTCTGCTTCATGAGTTGCAAGTTAGTTCTCTCTGCTTTTTTTCAATAATGGGTTCCTTTTTTTTTTTTCTTCCTCGCATAGATGAAATTAATTGAAAGACCAGCTGACATAAACATAAAAGAAAAATAATTACACTACTCAGATATTAACACTAGCAGAATAATGTGAAGCCTTATTAAATAATTTTAGGTGAATTTTATTAACCAGAATACCCAATGCTTCCTGCTCCATATTTTGTAATTCGAATGCATTCTTCTTCTTGCATTTAATTATTTTGAAAGGGCCTTCCCATAGGCTATCAAACTTTCTGTGCCGACCTAGCTTCGTAGACCTTTCATTGAATTTTAACACTAGGTCCTTGCACTGTAGACCTTGGTCCGAGGCTTTATTGTCAAACCATCTTTTAACCACATATTGGTGGTTGGACATGGCTATTAGTTCCTTTCCCCCTTTTTCCTATTCTTCCAGCAACTTAGCCAACCAAACCTCCATGGCGCTGTTTTGTTCTACCTCAAGAGATTTGAGTAGTTGCAACACTAGAATCTCCATAGAGATAGGCAATAACAATTATTTCCCATACACTAGCTCATATGACGAAATCTTGAGGAATTTCTTGGGAGTTATGCAGTCTTCCCAGAGCATTTCCCGAAGGTTCTTATACCATTCTCTTTGGTGTTCCAACTAGATTATTTTGATGAGTGGGACTAAAAAAAATTTATTCGACTCAGTCAGGCCCTTCCCCTATGGGTAGTAATTTGATGAAATTTTCAAGAATATTCCATGCGTGAGTGTGAATTGACATACCTTAGAGCCAAGAAAATCCTTGGTGTTGTCAGAGATGATGGTCTTTGGCCAGCTGAATATCATCACTAGTTCCTCAAGGATGTCTACTATCTCCATCTTCATTTCATTCTTCAGGGGCATGGCTTCAGTCCACCTAGTAAAGTAGTCTATGGTCATGAGAATTCCTTAGGGTCTGAGAGTGAAATTCTATCAGATGTTCCCCCTTTTCTTCATCTTCCTTTTGAGTTAAGATAGTAGCGATTCTTGACTTTCTATTGAATACATACATTATAAAGTCCTTCAATAGGTTTGGATTGACTAGCATAGGAGTTGATGAAATAGCATCCTTAACCTTCTCAAAGGCTTCTCTAGCTTCTTTATTCTATTTGAATAATTGATCCTTTTTTAGCATTAGGGTGATTGGTTTGAATATTCCTAAAAAATCCAAAATGAATTTGCTTACAAAATTTACCCTCCCTAGGAAAGATTGGACTCCTTTCTTGTTAACAAATAGGGGAAGCTCTCTGATTGCTTTCACCCACTCAGGATCAATTGTAATTCCTTCTTTTGGACACTACATGTCCCAATAGCTTGCCTTGCGGTACTCTGAAGACACATTTTTTCAGGTTTAGGGATACCCCAAACTGTTGGCATTATTTGAAAACCATCTCAAGGTGATTGAAATGATCATCCTTATGCTTGGAGAATACAGTCAGATAAATACAAATAGATTAGGATAATATTGTTAATCAATTCGCTGAAAGCGATATCCATTGCCCACTAGAAAGTGGCTCCCACATTTGAGAGGCTGGAGGGAATTTTAGCATATGTGAGCATTCCTCGCTTGGTAGTGAATGTTGTTTTGTGTCGGTTCTCTTCTTTGACCCAGATCTGATTGTAACCTAAGAAGTTGTCCAATAGAGAAAACATTTCGGATCCTACCACTGTTTGTAAGATTGCCTCCATGGAAGGAAATGGGTAGTGGTCCTTTAGGGATGCTCTATTAAGGTCTCGAAAGTCAACACATAGGAAAATATCTCTTGTTCTTCTTTTGGACTAGAACCAAGTTGGATACCCAAGTGTTGTGCTTGATTGAGAAGATGATCTGAGACTGAAATAGCTTTGTCAGCTCTTGCACCATTAGTGCCTCAATCTTTGGGTTCACTGACCTCTCTTTTTGGTATACTGGTTTTGCACCTTAGACTGTTAGCTCTATTGTATGTTGGATGATGTCGAGATCGTATCCCATAAGGTCATCATATGACCAAGCCACCACTCCTTCATACTTCTCATAGAAGTTGATGAGCCTTTCTTTATTATGATGCAAGACATCTTTCCTGACTTTGAGATTTTTTCCATCTCCAACCTAAAGGTCCACATAATCACTTTTTTCTCCTACAAACTTCCTCTTATCATTCCTTTCAATGTTACAATTGAATAGGTTTTCGAGAGTGATTAGTCCCTTCGGAAGTTTGTTGGATCTTAGCTGAATAATTTGTCCATCATAGGCATCAGTAATCTTTAGTTGGAGTTGGTTGAAAAATTCTCCTAACTATTGGATGAATGAGGTGATGTGTTCATCATTGTCAAACACTTGCTAGCTCTAATCATTATCTAGAAGTTTTGGTCATACTATCACTCATACAGAGTTTTTGTTATGACTTAAGTCGGAGGTAGGGTCAAACTAAGATCTTATTGCAACCATGCAGTCTACCTCAACATTTTGTTCTTGGGGCACTATTTGGATGTTGAAGGATTTGAAACCCTCAATCAGGTCCCAGACTCTATGTCTATAGGATCTCATGTGGACATTCTTTGCAGCGGAGACCCCTCAGACTTGTTTGAATACTAGTTCATAATCTTTGAATACCATTAATTGCTTGATGCCCATCCATTCTGCAAGGTTTATAACTTGTAGTAGTCCTTTGTATTCAAATTTATTGTTCAAACAAGTGAACTATAAGTAGAAAGACCTTAGTGTATTTTCATTGTGTGGGGATGTCAAACATATCTAGGCTCCTGTGCCAACTTTGCATCTTGCTCCATCAAAATGTAGCATCCAAAGCTCTGAGGCTTGATCACCTTCAGATTTATTTGTGACCTTTGGAATCATTTAATCTTCATCATAGATGACATAGGTGCCCAAACCGGTGGCATGATAGTTGTCGAAAGGATCAATGTCTATGTATTCACTTAAGAGAACTTTCTCTTGATCGGTCTAATCTCTAGTAAATTTTTCATCTTCTAGTAGCTTGACACAAAACATTTCCTCCTTGGTAATAGAGGTATAAGTAGCCTCAAAGTTGATAATAGCTTTGTCAATCACATGTTTTGAATGCATAGTTTCAGACACTCTTTTCATTTTAGATCTGTGATTGGTCCTAAGGATTAAGTGTGACCAGTCCAAAGATAGATATTCACCTACCTTTGAAGTGAATTCTTCGGATAGGAAGACGTTGAACATGGGAGGAACATCTACGATCACAGTATATTATGGAATTGTGATGCTAGGGAAGGAGAACCAAGTCAAGGGAAGGTCTTTGATGACACCTATGATTTTGACTTTATTCCCATCAAGATGCATAACCCCCCTCTTTAAAGGTTCATAGTTAAGTCCTAAGGCTTCATCTATCTATTTGGACATGATTGTGGTGATAGTGTCGGTGTCAATCATGGCATTGTGTAATAATTTCTCTCCCACAATAAGAGTTAGGAAGAATGGTTTCAGTTTAGGCTTATCTCTAACCTCAGTATAGACTTCCTCTATACTATTTGTGAGGAATTTGGCAAGAGGTGAGTGATCAATGGCCTTTCCCTTAAGAAATTGCTCCATTGACATATTGATTTGATATTCCTCGAGACCTTTCTACAGTAATGTCTTCTACTTGAGAATAGCTAAGATATCCCAAAGAGACACATTAGTCGATGATTTTTTCAATTGTTCCACCACATTAAATCATGGTAGATTTGGAGGCTTCTTCTCTTTATCTTTGGTTACAACAATTTCCCTTTGTGGTAGACATTGTTGTACCACTACGAGGATATTAGGTGTCTGGTTAGAAGTACTTTTGGGTTGTGGATCAATTGGTTATGGGGTGACTGAATTACCTATGAATCTCCTCTTTGAGTGAGTTTTGTAATAAGACTGCACTTGTGGGGTTTTCAATGTGGATGCATCATTGGCAAACATTGCCTCTTCTTTTTCCATCCATGAGAAGAGCATGTGATTAGGAGAAATATTTGTTTCTTGATCCGAGGGAATCCCTTGCATTTTTGTGGTAAGTACCACATTTTCCATTTGTGGATAGGAATATACATAACCTCCATGGTCCATCGCTATGCCTTGGTTGTGTTGTTTCACCATCTTTTGTTGTAGATTTCCGTGTGGGAAATTTCAAGGCATATGTGTGTCGCCACAAGGGATGCACCAGGAGTTGATGTCATCGACTAAATTATTTTTCCCCACCGTCAATTCTCTGCTTGAGCTTGGGTTAGCACTCTACAACGGAGAAGACATAGGTATTATTTGATTAGTTGTTTGCGCCTGTGGATCTGTGTGTGAGACTCCTTGGAACTAGTTTTGTTGGTAGGAAGATCTTCCACCTTGATAATTTTGGTAGGTGGCTTTGGAGGTGCAAACTGGTTTCACTTGATTCTAGTTATTTCATTGGTGATGATCTACAACATTTTTTTGATGTCACTCATTTCATCTTTTGAAGATTCGGATGTAGAAGCGACATTCTATGGTACACCCAAATATGTATACATGGATTGAGGAGGAGTAGACGCACTAGTAGATGGCATCTCCTGGGTGAGAACTGATATTTTGGGAAATATAAACATGACATGCGAAGCTAGCAACTTTTTGACATCTATTAGATTCTTCTTTGCTTTGACTACAATGTTGTATGTGCCCGGTAGAGTGGTTCCACCAAGGGACTAAATCATCATTGAGATATCAACATTGATGGATTTCAAGTAGAACATGAATGCCAAATCAATGGGTGGGTGGATAGTAGCCTAAATTCTCTGCCAAGTTATATGGAACCGAGCATTGAAGTCAATCATGGCTTCATATGGGGCTCGCTTTATGATTTCCAACTGATGATATTGTGAAGACCTATCTCTATCATTAGAGAATATTTTGTAAAAAGGGTCTCCGAGTTGAACCCAGGTAGCGATAATATTAGCTTGCAGAGTGAGGTACCAATCTAGTGTTTGTCCCCTGAAAGAGGCTGCAAGTAGCCTTAGTGCTACTTTTTGGGTGGTGATTCCTTGCACCAAACACATGTCTACCACATCTTGTATATTTTCAGAGGGTATTCTTGAGGCATCACTGGTAAATTTAGGTATAGCTTTTAAAGTAGAGATCAAGATAGGGGCACAAATGGAGGGTGTTATTGGTGCTACAAGGGGATTTCCAACATCCCACGCCACATAATTTCTATTAGTGGCTAACAATATTGCTAGAAAAAGGGGTGGAGGGAGTGGAATGTTAACTATCTGGGTCGCGGCTAGTATTGTTCCTAGTGGTGACACTAACAAACCAGGCTTATTTGTTGTCTAGGATCTAGTAATAGGTTAGTGGCTCATACACCCTCTTGAGATATAGATTCATCTAAGTAGTCCCACCAGGCATGCCAGAAAAAAGAAACTATTGACGCCAAAAATTGGCAAGGTAACAACCTTTATAGGAAACTCTATTAATGGGGGGACCAACTATGCTAAATTGAGTGACCTCCAAAATTTTAAAGAAGCTAGATTCTTCTATAATTGGGGTTTGGAATGGGAAAAGGAAGGAGATATAAAAAAAATAAAGTCTAACTAAGGCGATGCACCAAGACTTAGATGTAAGGCACATAAATCTATCTTTTGGATGCAATTTAAGGGATCGTTCAACAATCTGTTGTCCCAGAATAACATAAATCAAATATGAAAACCTAAATAATTTATCTAATGACATAAAATAATTCTCATACACATTTACTAAATAGAAGAGTCAAAGACATGGTCTAAATTGGTAAATTTGTATTTAAATCATAGAAGTGATACAAATAAACAATCCAGGACAACAATGGCATAGTATAATGTTTTATCAAATAGCTTAAGAAAACATAAAGGCTCAACAATGCCACAATCTGAGAGTCTTATACAATAATCTAAAAGCAATACAAAAGGCCTAGTGTCTTTTTCCTAATTTTTTTGTATCTTTAAACTCATTTATAGAAGGAAGTAGTACATATGAATAAAATCCCACTTCGGCAGGTCAAAAATAGAAAAGATCCTATATCACAAGCAATGATTCCTGCAACAATGATTTCCTTCATCATTGCAACAAAAAATATTCTGGCCATGGAATGTAGTCACTCCTCAAATAGATGCATCCCCTTTAAATGATTGTAGTGGTCCCAACAAACTCTTATGCAAACATGTGCCATTCACCCATGAAAGTAGTTAGAACATGTGGCAACCTTGCAGGCACGTCGCTCTCTCCTTCCATTCGATGAAGTCCCTGCGAAAGAGACACGTGGCAACAGGTCCGGGCTTGATCATTGATTCCTCCTCCTTGTGATGAAAAACTGCGCGGTGAAGAAACATGGAGGCATTCTTTACTACCAGTGTTGACTGTGGGGTCCACCCAAAAAGTGAACGTGGATAGACAATACGTGGCATGCAGATAGGTTTCGATTGAAAAGTGAAGGGAAGTAGCCTTGAAGTGCCTACAGTGATGACACGTGGAAGCATGGTGAAATCTAGTAGGAGAGTGAAGGAAGTATTCCCTGCCAAGAGAACCTGGTGGACATGTGGCAGTAGCGGATGAAGTTCTACAAAAAGGGGGCCAGATGATTGTTCAAATAAATGAGGCACAGGTCGGTACTTTAGCAAAAATAAAAACCACAAGGAGGGAGCTCAAGAAATTTAATATTCAGAGGAACATTGTGTCTAATATCTTTAAGAGAGGACCAATCAAAGGATATAAAATTCACAACTTAGGGGATGTAGTGTGTCGCATCAAGCCACTAAGAGGAATGTAATATGCTAAGATAGATCACGACACTACACCCAATGTCATCCACAAAGCAACAAACATGTCATACGAAGTAACAAGGTTGCACTAAGAACCAAGAAAAAAATGCAAAAAATGCAAAAGAATAATGCCAATATATGCTCCCACTTTAAAGGAATTGCTACACACCATTTTGTGAGCAATTACTTTAAAGTAGTAAATGAAAAATGCAAAAATATAAAAGAGGACATGAGAGCCATATTGGAAAGCCCTATGCTAGTTCATATGTCTCCAAGTAAGGCTACATCATGTGAGAGGAAAAGGAAAAAGAAAGGGAAGGGTTTTCCCCTAAAATGGAAACACCAAACACATAAAGGATCTATGGATTTGGGGTCAGTATGTTCTTTGCTGCAATTTTTTGTTTAGAGAGTCTGGAACTATAGATGCATAAAATGTATTGATTGACATTGGACATCCGATCTTGAGCACTAACATCACTTCATCCTGAATCATCCTTCGGTCTAACCATTTAATCAAATGCCTTTATTTGATTAAATGCATTAATATTCCTCTCTTAATTAATTAGTTACCTAATTAAGTCATCCTTTCTCAATAATTAAATTAACCAGTTTGATCTAATTATCCCTATTTAATTAAATAATTAATTTTATTTGATTAAATTTGTAAAGTCTATCTATTAAATTAAATAAATTAAAGCCTTATATAATTTAAGCTAACATCATCTCTTTTAATTAAATAAATCAAAAGTCCTTATTTAATTAATCCTTTATCATATTCTTCTCATATTTGATTTCAATCAATCCATAAATTTAAGTCAAATAGGTCACATCATTTAATCCCTTCATTAAATTAATTAACCTTGATTAATTTAATCTCTTCTCATGTCCCATCCTCCATCTTTTTCCACTTGCACATGAAAATAGAGTTATTTGATTTATTAAATCTCTATTTTCTTCAACAAGGCATCTTTTAAGGAATATTCCTCAAATTTGAATTCAAAATCCAAGTGGACTTTTTCCTTCCAACAAGGAATTTACTCCACCTACAAAGTCCCTTTTCCTTGAGCCAAGTGGCATTCAATGCACCTTGTTTCCCTCTTACATGTCATTTCAACAATTTCAAAATTCAAATATATGCATTTATTGACACATTCTTCAAAACTTGCACATCCTCCATCCATTCACATTTGGACAAGTGGCACCTTGCCATTGAATGAAATATAGTCCCACATTGCTCTATTTTTGTCATTCTTTCAACTTGACATTCTATAAATAAGAGGCTAATCTCCTCATTTTATCATCCACAATTTGAGTAAACTTACTATACTCAAATTTTTAGCAATCTTCATCCATCCTTTTGAATTTGTAGCTAGGTTATACAGGTTTTTATCTTGGAGAACTCATCACTCTTCATCAAAGTGGATCAACTTTCATCATCAAATCATCATTGCATCATTGGAGTTGGGAAAGCACCAATTTTCACATCAAATTGGCACCAATTCCCTCAAGAGATTAAGAGTTTACCTTGCATTAGAATAGGATTTGATATGTTTTAAGTTTCTTGTGTTCTTCATCTCATTTCCTTTCCTTTTTGCAATCTAAATGAATTTCTTTAGGAATCTACATTCTAGCTTGCATTTGATCTAATTTGTTGTGTGTTTCTTGTGTCATTGCAGGTTTGGGATCTAGGTTCACATTTTGGCACTAGGAGGGCCAAAATACATTTCACAGGAATTATCATCATTCCCCAAATACATAGAACTAGAAGAATGACACAAAGAGAGTGAAAACATAGAAAAAGAAACAACCTTTTGGGTCAACATGAAGGATATGTGAATGTCTCAATGCCTTGTGTCGTCCCCAAAAGGAAAACACAAGAAAAAGACAGAATAAAAGGAAAATAAAAAGGAAAGGCCTTTTGGGTCAACATGAAAGAGACATGATTGTTGCAATGCCTTGCATCATCCCCAAAAGGAAAAAATGAGAAAAATTTAAAAGAAAAGGAAAAGAAAATGAAATCCTTTTGGGTCAAAATGAAAGAGACATGAATGTATCAATTCCTTCCATCATCCCCAAAAGGAAAACACAAGAAAAAGATAAAAGAAAAGGTAAAGGTGATGTACAATAGAGAGAAGAATAAAGGTACAAATAGAGGAATGGCACAAAGAGAGAGAAAAAATTAAAAAAAATATTATGGTGGATCACATTACACGTGTTAGCTCTAAAAAATGGAGGTTTGAACCATGAAAGGTTGCCAAGCTTTCACGACATTTTAGGGTAACAAACAAGGTCAAATGAATTGATCCTTCTACTCTTCAGGTGCTACCAGACCTAGGTGGGTGTACCTTTATGAATTGAGAAGACTTGATTTATGATCTTCTCTCTTGTAGTGATTTTTCCACAATGGTAGATGGAAGTGAACAAATGAAACCAAACTTCATAGCAATAGAAAAAGCAATCTTATAATCTAAATCCTAAAATGTTGAATTAATAGATGTAAAGAAACTGAATGAATCAAATGATGAAATGCAAAGACTAGTGCCTTATTGGGTATGCGGAGTCCAATGAAACAAAAATGGACAACTTATTCTAGCAGAAACTCAAATTGCTGGCATATATTTTGTTTATAACTTGTATAACATGCAAGATTGTGACTACTAAGCTCTACTTTAATAATCTAGATGAACCTTCTTGATTACTATGATCAACAAAAAGGATTTAATCTCTTCTTGAGAGAACCAGTTAATTAATCACATAGATACAACAAATGTGCATTGATAAACTGAGAATAAACTTGTTATTTCAATTTAAACAACCAGAAAGAATCAACTTGGAGACAACTTAGCAATGCTTTTTAATAAACTCAATAGAAATTTGACACCAAAAATAACCTACCACATCAACTGACTTTCATTGAAATCACCATTTGAAAACATGCAACATAGCCTTTGAAATGAGGAATTTATTCTACTGTATCCATCCTCTACCTACTGTATCTATCTAAAATATGATGATTCAATTACAATTGGGAATACATAGTTATACACCAACAACCGAACAGACACATCGTTTCATATTCCACATTGGCCCCAATAGCATTTAGCAATTTTCATGTTGGCCATGGTGCTCAAGTCTTCATTAATCATCCTTTGAGGAAATCGCCAAAACAACCCTCGAGGTATGTCGAAGGAAACCATATCGCTATCACCCCATGCTCTCTCTGTTTCGCACTGACCAGTGGTGTTGGTGGGATACCACAAAATATTATATCAAAATTTATCTCCTCACATGCTTTCCATTTGCTGAGACACAAGGAAATTCCTATCGAGCAGCATTCTTTTTGTTCTATTCATAGTTGTGGTGACATATTGTTATTGAGGAGAGATCTTGTAGAGAACATTATGTCTTTCTGAAAGTCTTCATCATACATTTTGGTCATCATGACACTAGGTTCCTCTCACCAATGAGTGCCCTTCATGTATGTTAATGTAGCTTCCATCTATCGAGGAGACCTCATGTAGACTATACAATGTTTCACTGAGGGCTCCCCCTATTTCTTACGTGTCGCTGTGACTACCTGATATCAGGGAGACTTCACATAGATTATACATTGCTTCACTGAAACACCCCGAACACACACCAGTTCGACAAGACAACATAAAACTCTTGCCGAAAGCCACATATTAAATTTTGTCGGCAAGACCCAATGGGCTCGCCAAGACATTATACCGAAGCAACATAAGTCATACTGATATACCAATTCTTCCACCACTAGTCAGTGAGACAATGTGAAGTCGCTATGACTTCTCACCAAAGAATTTATGTTTGGTCAAAACGAAACCCCCGCATGTTGTTCGGTGAGACCACAAGAGTTCACCATGACACTATAACGATGTTGCAACTCATGTCGATATGTTGTATCCTATTTCTCTAGTTGGCGAGACATGATGACTTTGGTAAGAGCTTCCACCAAGGATTAAACTCACGCCGATATTAAACAATAGATGAATTCTAGTCGTCATTGCAATAGAAACGTCTTGTCAATAGGAAACTCAGACGTTTACCAATAAAAAGCACACAATTGATCAGGGAGACCTTGCTTTCTTCATGTCGATATGAATCCAAATGTGGATGTCGATTGCTGTGACAATGAAAAAGTTATGCTGACCACCTACAGCAAACATATGTTAACACACAAGCAACATGGGTTGGGGAGACTAAGATAGACCAATGCCGATATGGACCACGACATAAAAAATGCATAACTCAATGGATTCAAAGGGGCAATATGGGAAAAATATGGTTGAAATATGCACACGGTAGGACCAAATCAGGAAATTATGAGTGAAAACATATGTAAAAACATGAGATTTTTATAGTCCCAACAGTGGCTCCATCTGGGGATGAATGATAGTAAGATCATTGCAAGGATCTAGAATCTTTGGGTGAGCATACCAGACACAAAATGATGAAGCAGTGAGCAGAATGGAAGTGGATAGTAGTAGATGGAATGAAAGAAAAATGAATGCAAGATGGAGGTGAACCAAAACCCTCAACTATTGTGCATGGAAAAGAATTTTAAAGAGGATAAGCAAGAATTGTCCATGCACTGGCAACCCTAAATCCTCTGTGTTTTAACTTCACCTGTTCTGAGCTGTTATGATCTGAAACTCAAACCAAGCCTTCCCCTGTCAAATACCTGGTTTTGTCTCGAGTTCATCAGATTCCTCTTGAAGATACTCATGCAATCTTTCTTGTCACTATTATTGCGAGTTCTTAGAGTATCATCACGCTCGGTTTGGCCCAAAATCCCTACACCCTTCTATAGTTCGAATTCTTCACCACCATGGGACAAAACCTTGTTATTTTCAACATAAAAAATCCATGCAGATTCAATACAACATTTTATATTACCTCTCTCACTGTTATGCATTATGAAACACTCTCCCAACAATATCAAAAATTCACCATCAAAATGCTCCTCTTGAGAATCAAAAAATTCTGTTAGACCAACATTTTCTGAAACAAACAAATCTGAAACCTTTTACACCTCCTCAATATCTCTATTCGGAGACAGCACTGGATCATGACTCATATCCTCAATAGCATGCATATGTGAACCAATCAAAGCTAGAATTATATCATCCTTGGCATGCAAATAAACATCTTCTTCACATGAATTAGAAATTTCAAAGTCACATACCTCATCTTGAAAGGACATAGACCTTTGATCAACACCAAAAGATTCTCCATCAACTTGAGAAATGCACTAAGAATCACAAGAATCTTCACACAAAGATATTTCACCTCTGTGAGCATCACCTAGATGCAATGAGTGCTAAGTGGACCATTCGATATCATGAGAGATGGGTTCTTGTTGAACCACTACTCATGAAACATGGGTCAATGAGTTTGACTCGAAACTACATGGTTGAATCCTGATAGCAATATCATAATTTGACACGCTGTGGAAAAATACCTCCTACTTATCGATATTTCACTATCAAAAAAATTGTAAGCTGGACAAAAAACTTCAGGATCACCTTCATGTGTATATCTCTAATATTCAAAAGTTAGCAAGTCTAAAATTTTCTCACTGTTGAGCAAGCAAGTCTCAACACTTTCATCACTATAGTTATATTCTTCACTTTTGTCATCATCAAAATGAGGTCCAAAATCATCAAAGAATAGAAAATCAGCAACATTACCAGCACAGTCATTTGACACATCACTTTGTTTATCTAAAAATACCTTTTTCTCAACATCACATGGATTTGAAAATACTTGGAACTCATTCTTGGGAAAAGCTTTGCAAAACATTATTTGATCCTCTTTTGAATCTTCATCACGCAATGGGCCTGAAAATGTTTGGAAACTATTCTCAGATTTACAAACCTCCTCGCCATCGAATGTATCTTCATAGCTTTCAACTGCAACTGGAGGTATTGTATATTCACTACCAACATTTCCCATTACCTCACCATCCTAATCTTCATAAGAGGTAGAAGAATCCCCTTGCTGCAAATCAAAATCTATAGGTGCATCTTCAAAATCTGAATACTCATTGGATCCCTCATAATACACACTACTTTCCCTTTTACAATCTATTATGCAAAAGAGATATCTTGTACCTTCATCTTCATCATGCAAGCCATCACAAGAATCATACTGACTTGCACATGTCTCATCTTCTATTGGATACATTGTTTGATCAATGTCTCTATTCTCATCAAAAACACAACCACTGGATTCAACATTGGTAGTATTCTCATACCTTTTCTCCTCCATGGCATCAATGAAATTATTCACTTGATCACAAACTTGCTGTATTGATAATTCTCACTGCAAATTCTTATTGAAATCTCCAAGTGGGCTGGAGTTGTACTGCACTTGACATTGATCACATTGACATTGCACTTGACACTAATCACACTGACATTCATGATAATTTGCCAATATTTGTCCAGGGGGGACTGTATAAACACTTACTTGCTTTAATGGTTGTGGAAGATAAGTGTTCTGCTATGCATGATATGTATCGCCTCCATTTGTAATATCAGGTGCTCGAGGGGCCCAACACCTTCCCACATTTGTGTATTCATCTTCATTGCATAATTCTCCTAATTGTAATGGTTGTTAGTCCAATTGCAGCCTTTTACTTTGCTTTTCTTCTATTTCCTTTCTCTGAGACTCAAACAGTGCTTTGACCTCCTCATAAGTTAGAGATTCATAATCAACTTGAGGAGTATCATGATCTACAGGTCCACTCTGATTACCTTCTATTTTCAGAACATAGTGTGTCCGCTTAGTGCTGCTAGTAGGAGCTCCAATATGAACTACCCTGTATTGAGATCTTCTTCCTATCATATTTGAACAAATTCAATGTTTCTTTCAGAGTCACCACCTAATTTTCCAAAAGTAGGAAAATCATTATTTCTGATCTTTTTCCCCAGCGGAATCACCTTTTCTGAAGCTTCTCAAATTACAAATATTTTCTTCACTGACTCTATATGATGGTCTTCAACTGAATTTTTTGATGTAATCCCTAGCAGAGTCGCTAATTTGTTAGCTCTCAAAAACAAAGGTTTGAACCATGAAAGGTGGCCAAGCTTTCACGACATTTTAGGCTAACAGACAAGGTCAAATGAATTGAGCCTTATACTCTTTAGGTGCTGCTAGACCTAGGCGGGTGTACCTTTATGAATTGAGCAGACTTGACTTATGTTCTTCTCTCTTGCAATATTCATCCACAATGGCAGATGGAAGTGAACAAATGAAACCAAACTTGATAGCAATAGAAAAAGCAATCTTCTAATCTAAATCCTAAATTTTGAATTAATAGATGTAAAGAAACTAAATGAATCAAATGATGAAATTCAGAGACCAGTTCCTTATTGGGTATGCAAAGTCCAATGAAACAAAAATGGCCAACTTATTCTGGCAGAAACTCAAATTGCTGGCATATATTTTGTTTATAACTTGTATAAACATGCAAGATTGTGACTACTAAGCTCTACTTTAATAATCCACGTGAACCTTCCTGATTACTATGATCAACAAAAAGGATTTAATCTCTTCTTGAGAGAACCAGTTAATTAATCTCACAGATACAACAAATGTGTATTGATAAACTAAGAATAAACTTGTTATTTCAATTTAAACAACCAGAAAGAATCAACTTGGAGATAGCTTAGCAATGCTTTTCAATAAACTCAACATACAATTGACACCAAAAATAACCCGCCACATCAACTGACTTTCATTGAAATCGCCATTTGAAAACATGCAACATAGCCTCTGAAATGTGAAATTTATTCTACTGTATCCATCCTCTACCTACTATATCTATCTAAAATCTAATCTAAAATCTGATGATTCAATTACAATTGGGAATGCATATTTATACACCAGCAACCGAACAGACACATCATTTCATATTCCACATCAGCCCCAATAGCATTTAGCAATTTTCATGTCAGCCACGGTGCTCAAGTCTTCGTTAATCATCCACTCAGGTAATCAGCAAAACAACCCTGGAGGCATGCCGAAGGAAACCATATCACTATCACCCTGAACAGTGGTGTCAGTGGGATACCACAAAATATTATATTGAAATATATCTCCTCAAGTGCTTTCCATTCACTGAGACACAAGGAAATTCCTATCAAGCAACATTCTTTTTGTTCTGTTCACAGTCAAGGTGACATATTGTTATCGGGGAGACATCCTGTAGAGCACATTATGTCTTTCTGAAAAGTCTTCATCATACATTTTGGTCGCTGTGACACTAGGTTCCTCTCACCGATGAGTTCCCATCATGTATGTCACTCTAGCTTCCATCTATATAGGAGACCACACATAGACTATACAATGTTTCACTGAGGGCTCCCCCTATTTCTTACATGTTGCTGTGACTACCTAATATCAAGGAGACTTCAGATAGATTATACGTTGCTTCACCGAAACACCCCAAGCACACACCAGTTCACCAAGACAACATAAAACTCTCGCTGAAAGCCACATATTAAATTTTGTCAGGAAGACCCAATGGGCTCGCCAAGACATTATACCGAAGCAACATAAGTCATACCAATACACCAATTCTTCCACCACCGGTCGGTGAGACAATGTGAAATCGCTATGACTTCTCACTGAAGACTTTATGTTTGGCCGAAATGAAACCCCTGCATGTTGTTCAGTGAGACCACAAGAGTTTGCCATGACACTATAATGACGCTGCAACTCATGCCGATATGTTGTATCTTGTTCCTCTGGTCAGCAAGAAATGATGAGTTCAGTAAGAGCTTCCACTGAGGACTAAACTCACGCTGATATGAAACAATAGATGAATTCTAGTCGCCGTGACAACAAAAACATCTTACTGATAGGAAACTCAGACGTTTACCAATATAAAGCACACAATGGATTGGGGAGACCCTGCTTTCTTCATGTCGATATGAATCCAAATGTGGATGTTGATTGCTATGACAATGAAAAAGTTCTGCCAACCACTTGCAACAAACATATGTTAACACACAAGCAACATGGGTCGTGGAGACCAAGATAGACCAATGTCGATATGGACCACGACATGAAAAATGCATAACTCAATGGATTCAAAGGGACAATATGGGAAAAATATGGGTGAAATATGTACACGGTAGGACCAAATCAAGAAATTATGAGTGAAAACATATGTACAAAAACATCATATTTTTATAGTCCCAACAACACACATGAAAACACACAAAAGAAAAATAGAATGCAAAAGATTAGTAAGGAAAATGCGAGTCAATCGTCAAGCAATTCATCTACCTCCTAGTCATGTTCTTGATATGTCGAGGGTGAGCAACTAGCCAAAGGGACAAGAGCAAGTGTCAAACTAGGGGAAGTACTAGCTTCAACTCACTTTATAGGAGATTTTTCATTTATGCTCATAGAAGAGGAAAACAATGTGTTCAAATCATTATGCACCTCTTTGTCAATTTTAACAATATCGTCATCATCATCTAAATTAATCACAATAGGAGGATGAATGATAATGTCCAATGAAGAGTGTACCTCTTGTTTTGATTGTTGTATACGATCATTTTGTTGTTGTTGGGGAGGAGATTCATCATGTATTTCTTCTTCAAGTGTGGATTTTTATTTTCTTTATTTTCTTCTTCATGTAACTTGTGAGCAAGGGCACGATGTCTACACCTAAACTTCTAGCTCCTTAGTTTCTTTTGGTTTTGTTATCGAGTTGTGTTTTTGAAGGAGTGGGTTGATCAACCATAGGTTTCTTTTCTTCCTGAAAGGGAGGAACAAAAGGAACCATGAAATGTTCTTCATCCACTTTCTCCTTTGTTGTATAAACTTGTTTTATTTGAGGAGGCATGTTAAAGTTGTTTTCATCATCTCTTTGTCTCTTGGATAATATCAGGGAAGTTTCTAGTATTTGTTGAGCTTGGTTGATTGGTTCTTATTCAAGTTGAAGCATTGTTTCATCTAGGATAGAAGTGTCAGAAGTGGATGGGGACATGTTACAGAGAGATAATTATGCTATTTTCTTTGCTTTAATTTTTTTGTAAGCAATGAAAAAGAAATCCTTTCAAGACGTTATAGGTTCCATGGGCTCAGGACAAGGTTTCTAAGGAAATTTTTTCTTTCGAAGGTAATGGATTAAATCCTCTATGGTGGACAATAAATATTTCATTTTCAAATGGAAACTTTAAGCATTTGTGAATAACTGAAGGGAAAACTTTCATTGAGCGAGGCCATGGGCAGCCTAGCCGCAAATGAAACTAGTTTGACTACAAGATGATGGAGAATGTGAAATCCAATGTTTCTAGTCCTATTTGTAATGGAAGGACGATCGATCCTATCCTAGAGCAAGAAAAACCATTGTGTGTTTTGATCCATGCTTTCGATATATCATAATCATCTTGATAAAGGTCATGTAATACAAAAAATTCCTTGGTGATTACGTTCTCTCCACAGGCAGTATCTATTAGTATCCCATTAGTGGGCTTGTCATAGATATGATCAAATATGTAAAGAGGACCATTGGGGATATTTTTAATTATGTCCCTAAGGGAAAAAGCAATATCAAGAGATTTCTTAGGTTGTCCCATATGAGGGATAATGTCTATGACACCTACCATTTCATCCATATGATTAACATGGGTCACATACGGGATAGGATCAGAATGTTCATCATGTATATCAACATTCATCACATCATTCTTTGTAGTTTCACTAGCTTTGACAAATGAAATATTATGTTTGGGCATTGGATCAACGAAAATTTCAATGTTTTTCTTTGGAAGGGCAACAAACTTATTAGCTTGATCATTAACACCTATAATGGATAGATGAATAGAATGAATGAGGTATTGCACAAGATGTTAAAGATGATTACAATATTATATGTCATTTCCATTTTGTATATGATAATGGAAATAAACATTGGATTTAAAGTTTGGAGGTAAAGGATTACTACGATTAGGTTTTATGACAACATGCAAGGTAATCATTTGTTGTTGTAAAAGTTGGGACATTATGTTATGAAGCATATCAGGTAAAGGTGTGAATTTTCTTTTCGGATCTCTATAACTAAAGGGAACTATGGCCGTAATAGTTGTTACTTGGTTGTTGATGGGTTGAGTTTGTTGTTGAGGGGGTTTGAACTGTAAGAACCCTTTGTTTTTCTTTCTAAATAGTTGGGAATTGTTTTCTTTGGTAGGTTCAGATTTTTCAGCTCGGCTAGAAGTAGATTTTGTATCTCGAATACTAACTGAATTGTGATAATCACAAAGGGTAGTACACAAGTGCATGAAGGAGGGGAATTTCAACATAGTGAGTTTGTCCTAAAGTTTAGTTTTCAAGTTTTCAACAAACATGTTTTGAAGGTGTGAGTTAGGAATCTTGACATTGATTTGGGAATAAAGCGATTGATAGCGTGAGATAAAGTCAATTATTTTTTCTTCCTCATGTTTTTTGCATCTCATAAAATTGTCCAAGGTATTTTTGGGAGTCATATGCACTTGGAAATTATTTATAAATGCATCAACAAGTTCACTAAATGAATGAATTGAATTGTTCGGTAAAGATGGAAACCATTCCAAGGCGGTGCCTTTTAAGGTCCTAGGAAACAGTTTTGCTAAGAGTTTATCATGAAGAAAAAATTCACTACATAAGGAAGTGTAGGAATTAACATGGTTAGAAGGATCTCCCTTCCCTCCATATTTCTCAAATCTAGGCATCTCTACTCCTTGTGGAATTAGTGTTCGCAATGTTTCCAAAGACAATCGGCTGTTTCAAAAATAATTTTTGGGTGGTCCATTTTGATTTTGGTTTATGGTGGATATTTATTTTTGTATGGAGGAAAAAATTTGAAAATTTTTTGTTATGAGAGGATCATTGTAAGTGGTCTAAGGTGGAAGGGAAAATGGTTATGGAGTGTATGTATTGGAAGGGAAAGTAAAGGGAATGGTTATAGATGGTATTGTAGAAGAGGATAGAACATGCGATGCCACATAGGAATGAGGGATGCTAGTAGGAATACTCGAGGAAGGAATCACAATACTAACTTTTTGCAATGCTATAATGGCTTGAGTAGTGGTATAGGTAGGTATTGACACTATGGTAGAGGGAGAAGGAGTGTGAAGTCCTCCTTGGCTAAGCATAGTGTTGGCTGGTTGAGAAGCACTAGAGGTTCAAGGAACATGTTTTGTATATATCTCAACTATTTGTTTCACAATTTCCAAGCCTTCTTCACTTTCAAGCATGTGATGGATGTTTTCTATGGTAGGAATTACAGTGGCTGAAATGTTTTCAAGGCTCACTTGATGTTGGAGATGTGTTAATTCCTAATGAATGTGAATTATTTTTTCTTGTGGAATATGATCATTTTGTATGTCAACTTCATGTTATTAGAAGGCAAATAGTTGCTAAAGGTAGTATCCATTCTTAGTGTACCAGTTGCCATACTAGGAGTGGAAGCTTTAGATAACCCAAGATCCACAACGAGTGTATTATCATGGGATAACATGAGTCTCAAAATTCTTCTCACTAAGGTATTAGCAATAGGATACCAAACACTCATGCAAAGGTTTTTGAAGTCGAGTGAATGCAAATGCAATGTAAACTAATAAGAAAGAAATGGTTAAAACTAAAATTCAGGAAAATAAAACTGAAATGCAAAAACAACATACAAAAACTCAGAAATTGTAGACTAAATGCCAAAAAATGTAGTGAAAAATATGCAACTGGACTAAGTCACCCAAGGTGGAGAATTAGTCCAAGTGATTTTTTAAAAAAAATTCAAAAATTTCAAAGTGGTTTTTATGTTTTTCAGATTTTCAGATGTAAATAAAGTATGAAAATGCAAAATTTTGTGACTTTTGTAATGAAATGAAGTGCAAAAAAGCAAGCTAGATGATCTTTTCATTTATGCAAATTTTAAAACCCTAGAATGCAAATTAAACAATGAAAAATGCAATGCAATGTAATTATAGGATGTAAATGTAGTGGAAATCAGAAATATAATGTTCAAAATGTAGGTTCACCAAAATGAACCGTAATTTTTTTGGGGATAGGAACGCTCTTTCACTTCTAGGGTTTTGCACCTAAAAGGAGGAACGTATCCCAAAAATGAAGGTTGGTTAACTCAAGACTAATGCTAATATGATTGAAATATGTCTAAATAGAATGCACTAAATGCAAAGAGTTGATAAAAGAGATGGATTATTAATGCAAAACTAAGGAAATGCAAGATGCTTGAAAACACACTGTGATATGAAAAATGAACTAAAAATGCAAACTTAAACTATAACAAAAATGAATGAGACTGTAGAGGTACACCTAGAAACTAGAAAGTGATACAAAGAGACTCTAGAATCCTACAAAATTCATTGTTGAATCCAACTAGGACACTTACGCCAAGCTGGGTGACTTAGTCATGTTTCAAGGAAATTCTGTTGGAATAGGTTGGCCAAAAGCGTATCTAGAACTGTAGGAAAAACTATTCAAGCCTTGAAATGGGACTAATTTTCCACTGATGGTGACTTAGTCCACCTTCAACTTTTGAGAAATTTGAGGATGCAATCTATAGCTCTCGGTCTTCACTTCTACTCCTGATAGGTTTTCAAATTTGAATCCATAGAATATATTCTGTAAGTGATCTCCAAGCTTCTTTTAGTGTTTTGTTGACTTTTAACAACCTTGATGAATTTTTGACACTTCTTAACACCTTTCTCTTTGACAAATCTGCATACAAGACCTACAAAACACACATACAAAGAGGGGATAAAGTGTTAAGGGTTAGTGAATAGGGGTTTGCATTGGTAAAACCCTAGTTTGGTAATTAAACCCTTGAAAATGAAATGAAATGAAAATAGAATGATGAATGAACAAGCAATGCTACAACTCACCAAACCCTTAAAGTAGAAATTTGAAGATATGTAAGTAGATGCTCCAATGGATGCATGCAAAAGTGAATGCTTGATGATTGCTTGAATGATTAAGTGAATGAACTAATGAGTGAATGAATGGGGGGTGAAAAAAAGAGGAAAATCCTATACTTATACATGATTATACAAAAATTCCCAAAAATACCACATCACAGACTGACCTCAAGGTTTAGAAAATAATATCCTGCCAAAATTTTGACATAATTTTGATTTTTGTCCCAAGTGGGACTAAGTCTCCCCTAGTAGCGACTTGATCCCATGAGGGAAATTCAATGGGTGTTGGGAATTAAAGTATATTAAATGATGTTGAATAGGATTGTTCTCTGAAACACACTTAAGTAGGACCTGTAAGTGTATTAAGGGGCCATTTGAACATAAGAAAGGGTCAAATTATTGATGCCAAGCCTAGAAAAGTGTGAAATTTTGTTACAACACTTTGAAATAAGGCTTGGTAAGTAATAAAAAGAGGTTAGTTGAGGGAATTATAATAAAAAGGTTCTAGAAAAGTGTGAAAGTGGGTTACAACACCTCACAACACTTTTACAATACATCATAGAATTCTTATTAATTCACAAGGGTCCAAGACCTAATGTAAATGTGTTGACCACATTACAATGTTAAATCTAGGCAAAACTAGTCCAACATCCATAAGAAAGACCCAAATAAGCATAAAAATGTCTAAGGATACATTTTTTGCTCTACACTTCTGAAAAGGAAAACTATCTAGTAGCCTAATTGGATGAGGTACTCCAAATTGTAAACGGCTCGTAAATAATCAAGTGATGGTGTAGTATGACGATAGACACAAAACAATGTTTACGATGAAGTGGCGAATGCTCGCATATAGAAGGATGTCATTCAGATTGATTAATGTAGGCATGAAATTTCAGTATGCCATGGAAATATCCTTCAAAGATCTCATTGGCAAGTGCATCATCATATATATGGAAAACATTACTCTGTTCTGAAAGAAAAGAGGAGACCATGTCTCTAACTTGTGTAAAGTTTTCTAGAAATGCAGAGAGTTCGACATCTCACTAAACCTGAAGAAGTGCATCTTTGGGGTGACCGAGGAAAAGCTACAAGGACATGTGATCTCAAAAAAGGGAATTTTTATAGACCTATAGCACATATAGGCCATTTTAAAAATTCAACCTCTAGGTAGCAAAAAGGAAATGAAGTCCCTTTTTGGTAAGATCAATTTCATCAGGAAGTTCATCACAAGATTTATAGAGATAGTAAAACTATTGAATTCCATGCTCAAATAAGATACTAAAGTAGAATGTATACCGAGATCCAAACTATCTTTTGAAGAAATTTAGAGGGTTATTAAAAATGCTCTAGTGCTGATTAGCCCAAACTACTTGAAACCTTTCTACATCTATTTCTTTGCTTCAGATCACTCATGCCCCAACATGTTAATGCAAAAAGATGATAAAGGGAATGAGCAACCTATTGCCCTTATGAGTGCTGCATTAAACATTTTGAGTTACGATACCACAATGTTGAGAAGCAAGCATATGTTTTGGTATGAGGAGTCAAGAAATTTAGACATTACATTCTATGGAACAAAGTTTTGCCATTGTTCTAGACCCAGTTGTTAAGACTTACTGATGCGAAATGAACTAAGACAAAGGACAACAAAATGGGTCACACTACTATAGGAGTATGACATGGAAATTTAGCCTATGAAGCTAGTCCAAGGGTAGGCCCTCACCTACACAATGGTGGAAACTAAACCTAAGCTCATGGTGCAACAATATCACTTGGAGGACATTTCCCCAGATGAATGGTATGATGACATCATCTACTATCCACTAAATAACAAGTGTCCTTCATGACTACAAGGAGTATAAATTTTTTCTTTAAGATTGAAAAGAAATAGCTACATGCTACAACGAGCTATTTTATATAGAAGGAATCATGAGGGAGTCTATCTCATATGTCTGGGAAAGGTAGAGGCAGCCCAAGTGTTGGAAGAGTTTCATGATAAGTTCAAAATGGGACATGGGTTTAGCCCCTCAACAACTCATCAGATCCTACGGGTCGGGTATTACTAGTCAACCCTATTCAAGGATTCTCATAACCACATCAGATCCTATCACATCTATCAGACTATTGCCACCAAGGAAAGGTATGTTGTTGTCTTGCTACAACCAGTTGTTAAGATAAGGCCCTCGGCTCAATGGGGCCTCAATTTTATTGGTCCAATAAAACCACCATCCTCTACAGGAAATAGGTATATTATAACTGCTTCTGATTATTTCACTAGATAGACTAAAGAAATTGCTTGTAGGAAATGCACAATTGAATTAGTTACTAATTTTCTGGAGATTTTATTATAAATCATTTTGGTTTCATGTTTTCCTTGGTTTGTGATAATGGTCCTGCATTTTCTTCCCTTAAGTTTTTTGGTTGGGCATTTGATTATGGGATTTCCCTTCAATTTTCTTCTAATTATTATCCCCAAGGGAATGGGTTAGCTGAGTCCACAAAAAAAACTTGTTGATTATCATATGAAAACTACTTGACAAGAACCCAAAAGACTGGCATACCTAGCTATGTTTTTCTCTATGGGAAGATAGCATGCTTTATAAAGCCACTTTAGGAAACTCCTCGTTCTGCCTCATTTATGGTTTAGAGCATGCTTTCCAATACCACTATCTAATGGTTGAGTGCCTGCATCATTTTTCCTTGTGGGCTCCATGGGAAGTATTTCCTCTCTCCTAAAATCCAAAATTTTCAAACACAAAACCTTAGTCTGAGTAGTCTCTATGAGCCATCCTATGCAGACAGTTGTTTGTGGCCTATCTTCATCTTATGGTCATCCCTTAATGATGAGAATCTAACAATGTCCCTCCATCCAACTTTCACACTTCCAAGACTGACTTCAAATATTAACTTCAAGGCATGATTGATAACGTAAAAAATATCTGGGAGTTCTACAATGCAAAACTCCTCTTGTAGGACGTTGTCTATTGAACACCACTATTTAATGACTAAACTTTGGGGGCTTTCCACCCCACGATGCTCATACCCTCTACACCCGCATGAACAAAAGGTGGTCATTTTGTAAAAGAAAGATAACTGAAGTACCCCATCACATATTTTGACATGTGGTGAAGCACCTTACCCTAAATTTACTCATCAAACAATGTTATGGGGAAAATTCAATGTGGGTGGTCATCTACAGATTTCCTCTATCCCTACACCATTCTTTAACAACTTTCATTATAATGGCTTTTGCATAGGGGAAACCCACAACCCTAGACCTACATTTGCACAAACAACCCAAATGAGCTCCAAATGTATAATGGTGATCAATGTCATGATCTTCTAAGGGTACACAAATGGATCTAGCTGAGAATTTGAAGGATTTAACTAAAATTTTCTCTATTAAGTAGTCAAAGCACTTACTACACTTTTTGCATGCAAGATTTATAGAACCAGTTGAGGGATCATCAAGGAAGCCTATAGGAAGATGATAAAGGAAAGAAGCCCACAAGAACCCCAAGGGGGAAAGAAGAAAATGAGCAAATGAAGTACCAGTTTCATGGGGTGGAGTGTATCTCCAAGCTTTCTTCCAACTGGGACACTGTCTCTGAAATTGACCTTGGGGATGTAAATATAGATGAATTCAAGAAAAGGGTCATGGTCAAATCCACCACAGAGGATGCAAAAAAGATAAAGGGAAATGGCCTTGCAAAGGAAGTTGGCTTCCCTCCTCCACTGATTGCTCCAGAATTGGTCATGGCCTAACGAGAGTGCTACCACTCTAATAACAGGAAGATAATTTCCAAAGGTTGGAGGGTATTGATGGATTTATCTATTAAATCTATTAGCAAGACATTTGGCATTCTGACCTTCGAAAAGATGGAGAGGTAGAAAAGGAGTTCACTTAGAAGGTTTGGCAACAAGATCCCTTGGGATGCAAAAGAATGATCAATAAACATTGGTTAAAGGAGAAGAAGGGTAATGCCCCAAAAGTTATACAAGAGTGATTTTTTCGAAGAATATCATGATCTAGTCACTCTTTTGAGTAGACTAATGGGCCTTTCTACTGCAATATTCTTTGAAGAATGGATGTTCTACTTTGTGGAGGAGATCCTCCATGGTACAACTATCTTCCACTAGGCTAAAATGATAAGTGACAATTTGCATAATCAACTTATGGCCATAAAGAAAACCTCCTAATTCTACATGACCTTATATTTAGTCTGTCTCCTAGCAATCAAATTCCCATACAAGGGACTATTCTATATAAGGAAATTTTGAAGCAAGAAAGCAAAAATAAAAGTATATGACTATTATCCTCAATTGTAGTACATAAATTTCAAAAGGTAATATAGAAGAGTAAATGATGGGTGATCCCACAATACTAGTTTACAATTTTTGGCCAAACTGGAAATTGAACTAATTTTTTCTAACTAAATCTTCACTTTTGGGAACCTATAGTGGCTAAACTGTGAGGAATTTGAAGATGATGAAAAAAAGTGATTTGTGACATTTTGTCTCTAGATTCTAAATATATTTTAAAAAAATAAATTGGAATCAAATTGCAATTCTTTTTCCATCTCCTTTGAAAACTAGTTTTTTTTAGTAAACACCATTTTTAAGGAGTGACGCTCACTATGTAATACATAACTTTTTTTCAATGAAGGATAAAATTCTAATTTTTTCAAATTTAGATTTGTAACTACAATATCTAGTTCTTCCAATTGGTTTCATAGTGTTTTACTGAATATTTTTTCCTTAATCAAGTTTCAAAGTCAAACCAATTACAATTCAAACATAGGTGGACTATATAACACAACCTTTTTTTGTATGTATCCAAATTCAATTCTTTTTTTGTTGGATCAAGGACTTCAATATTTGGTGCACTCATATTTTTCAAAAAAAAATGATTATCTTTTATTTTTCCACGTGCAGAATAGAGTGCTTGATTTTTGGTGAAAAACCTACATTCACAAGAAATAAAAAATAAATATAATAATAAAATTAAATTTATTTGAAATTATAATTTTTGGGAAGCTTATAATAAGTACTACATACTTACAAAAAATAAATTTAAAATGAATTCATTTGATCCACCAAAGGGTAAATCAAAAGTGGGTTTTTATCAGCATTTTGATAGGTGTAAAGGAGACTCTATTGTAGGTATGGTTTAAAACTAGCAAGGCTCTATTAAAGGAGGTTTGATCAAACCCTCTTCAGTTGGAATGCTTTAAATGAAAATTTTTAAGGCTTAAATAATTATATTTTCTAAGAATATGTGATTTTAGCAAAAGTTAGAATCTCCCAAAAAATTCATAGTGACACATAGTGCCAAACTCTTGGGAGGGGACCTTGAAAGAAGAGTGACACATAGTTTCAAGGCCTTTATAAAAAGTTTTGGATATTTATTCATTAAATTCCCAAAGTTCACCTACATCAAGGCACAGGGGTTCTTAGGAAATCCCTATCAGTTACCACGCTACCCAAATGACTGGATCATCTTGTTGGAGGCTACTTGGTAGCTACAAACTGCCCATACACTGCTAAGTGACAAAAAATAAGATGGGGCTCCCTATCCCCTTACATTCGGGCAATGAATGTACTCTTACCCAACTGTCCAGTGTGTTGTATACTTAGAAAAGGAATTGGAGGAGTACCACTTAAACCAACATATTGATAGGGGAAGAGTAGATACTAATGGAGAGATGAGGAAATAAGTTGGGAGACAGTATTCCCACCGACCTCACATCAAAGACTTCTAGGAAAATTTTGGAGATGAAAAATAGGTCAAGATGCAGCACTACATGATGATGACCACTCAATTTGTGAAGTTTGTCAATCTATTTCTAGTGCTTGATCAAATCATTGAAGATTAAAATGTTTTATGTGAAAGATATATTTCCTTGGTTGATAAGCCCTTGCCAGTCATTGATTGGGCCGAGGAAGAGGTCACCGACCTTGAAATTCTCACCTAACCCATTGAACACATAACTAGGCAATGGGTGGATGCACAAATCACCCAGTTAAAGGATCAGGGTGTGGAGCTTACATATGGGGAGCTTGAGGAAAAAATAGAAAGTGAAATAGACAATAGTGCATTTGCTAGTTCATCAAGTGAAGCTCCCAAGTCCCCACCAATTACTAGATCTAAGAAGAGGAAGGATGCACTTGAGCACCAACCCAAACAAAAGGTGTATTCCAAGAAGGCTACAAAAAGCTAGACATCCAAAAGGGTGAAAAGAATGAGGATATTTATACTTGAAATGCCAACCATTCAAGAGGAAGAGCCACAACACAAAGATGAAGAAGAAACTGAGTAGCCGTGCTCACTTCCTACCACTTCTACTCCTGCTATCATTGTTACCATTGCCACTCCACCACCTACCACCTGTAAATCTTTGCTCATCTCATCTCTTCCTACCGTGTACATCTCATCCCACCTAACTCCACCTCTCTAATTGCTCTATTAATGGTATTAGAATCTTCCTCTTCGACTACTTCACCATTGTCATCTTCCTCACTCCCACCTCCACTACCTACTTTTCCCAATCTTTCACCTTCCATACCATCAAAATCTATGGCACCACCCATCTTTCCATAAGATTTCACAACATATATGTAAAACATTTCCATTGAGCTCTCTAGGTTAATCCTTAACCACAAGGACCAAGTGCTAATGGCCCAACTTTTTGTTGCCTTGCCCCTTCCCTCGCCACCTACCAAGCCAACAAAAATGAAGGCCACAATGTAGATCTTAGAAAAAATGGAGATACTAAGTGCATAGAAATGCAAAGATGTTGCAAGGGACATAGTTGAGGAGCTTGAGGATTCTGATAGAGATTATTATTTTGAACATCCAAAAGGTGGATTCAGTATAAACATGGAAAAGGTGGCTTCTGATGAAGAAGGGCCACAAACCTCTGAGGAAGATGTTGAGGGTCTTGATGAGCTCTATGTAGTAGAGACATCAAATCAAGAGCAAGAAGAAGAGACATACCCAGAGGAGCGCAACTCTGAGGAATGGAAGATAGACATGGATCTAAATGTAGAGATAATTGAGGAACCTCCATAAATTTTCTAAGATAAGGGCCTGATGCAAGAAGAGATGCCTCCAGGAAGGGAGGGATAAAAGGATAAAGAAGAAGAGCAGATAAAAGAAAAGAATGTTGAGCCTAAGCGGAACATTAAAATTGAATATGAAGAAGATAGAGGGAGGGAACTACAAGAGGAAAATATCATTGATGAAAATGTATCTACCACTAAGCCTAATATAGGAAGGACTACACCAAAAAAGGAGGAAGATGAGGAGGAAAAAAATGACCAAGGGGGTCCTAGTGATGAAGAAGATTAGCCACAAAACAAAGGGAAGAGGAAAGTGATCATGAATCACAAAAGGGTCCAATAGAGGTTCCTGCATGGCTAGAACAATAATTAAAGAAGAAGGCTCCAGTGGCCACTAATCCAAAGGCAAGATTAGAAGAAATTATTGCTAGAGAAAATAAGAGGACCCTAAAGGAGAAGAAGCTTAAAATCAGATCACATATCACGGTTGATTCTTTTGGGTCTCGAATGCCACAAATTGCCACCCCAATATCTAATAAAGATGCAAGAACCATTCAGGGGAAAGACTAGTAGATATCCACAATCAACCTAGGCATGACCACCTTTTAACAAAACATGGATGATCTTCAATGATCGATGTCCACCATCATACAACAAATGAATAAGGACTAGTCCACTAAGGAGGATTTGAAGGCACAAGAGGAAAATTTCACTACTTATATCCAACAATGGATGTCCATAGAAGAAGAGGATCCTTTAGAATCATCAATACCTGCCCTACTCTCCAAGGAAGAAATAAACAAGATGGAAAAAATGAATAACTAGTCCAAGTCCACTACGGATTAGTTTAGTAGGGTGTTATACAATGGTGAAATGGGCATCCACCATGCTGCCAGGGTGTTCAATAAATTTTGGAGTTTACAGAAGTAGGTGTAGGACATGATAAATACCTACAAAGGGTTCCATGAGTTGTATCGGATCACTTATCCAAATCTAAAGAGTATCCTTAAACTCTCTAGGGAAACATGGGAGAACGAGCTAGAGCTACTCAAAGAAGATCATTAGCTAGTCGAGATCTAACAAATGAATCTTGATTATAGGAAAGATATTCTAGATAAGTTCTTGCATGAATTGGAGCTTGATTGTGAATGGGTCATGGAGCA